>JAUPMV010000017.1:16447310-16978341 GCA_030848855.1 Branchinecta sandiegonensis | reverse complement strand
CCCTATTTTGAAAACATCACGCTCAGGAGAAGAATGCTCTCCGTGGGCATGTCTGTAAATGCATTCTCCATGGTATGTTCAAGTATGGTTTCATTGTGCAGGTGTCCTTTAAAGCAACAATTACGGAATTTTCTTTTGTTTTTCAGCGTATCTGTACTCGCCTTGGTCTACCCCCAATCTTGGTGTTGCCGATACAGTTAATATTGTAACTGAGGAATAATTTTCACAGGCTTCTGTCACTACATATACGATTTTTCGGAAAACAACCTACCCCTCAGCTAAAACTGTGTTAAACTGCACACGACGTAATTCATTGTTCCCTGCGTGACGACCAGTTTTGAAAAATCCTATTTGTGGAATATTTTCTAGTTTTCTTGTTTTGTTGTTGTTGCCGCACCTCTTGGAAATGGTGGGTTATAAATAAATAACTTCCATACACTTAAAAGACACCTCCATTTTTTACTCGTTATAGATATTCCTTCAGCTCAAGCTGACTGCGAATCATATTTGATGGAGCAAAACGAATAAGTCACCTACATTTTATTAGAGCTGTATTTCGGCCCTTCTTGGCAAGGGACCTCTTCAGGCTCAAGTCGCTCAAGCTTTACTAGTTATGTTCCAATATTACAAAATAGTTGAATACTTAGAAACCAGGTTCCAGTTCTTAACAAATTATCCCCGACTTTGACTGTTTTAAGCTTTCCACCAAGCTGGTAGACTTCTAGCAAAAACCCGGAAAACTTAGAAAACAGACGAGTGAGCTTCTCGTAAACATTACTGGGAGCATGACACGCATCGGAAATAGCGAAACAAGGCAGGTGTGATGACCAGTGTTGCCACATGTCGTACCATAGTGTGAATTGTCACTCTATTTTGTTTTTGTCATTCCTGTCCAACATAGCACATACAAATTACTCTGTTTCAAATAACATCGAAATGTGTCATTTTGCAGCAGGGATTCCGACCGGAAGCGACTATTTCAAGTTTTTTTTTTAATGAAAACAAAATTATGAAAATAAAATGAAATTTTTGCAGAGGTGATTCCGAGTAAAACTGACCATTTCCCGTTTTTACACGAAAATAAATTTTCACGATCTGTTTTGGGCCAAAAGTCACTCTTTAAATGTTTTTGATGTGGCAACGCTGGTGATAACTTAAAGTGACCATTCCTTGTTTTTTCCAAGAAAATAAATTTTCACTATCTGTTTGGGGCCAAAGATCACTATTTAAATGTTTTTGATGGATTGCCAAATCCTGGTGATAACCAGTGAGGTGTCCCGTTAGGGAGGTTCCTGGTTTAATAACGGGCATAGGGATTACGGAACGAGGTGGATTGGCATTAGAGGTACGACGGGTCTTTAAACAAGAAACTTCCAGTAGGTAAGGTTTCCAATTTCATGACTTAATTTCGTCTAGGATCTTCAAAAAACATAGTGGGAGTCCTTCCTGTATTGTGGGAACCCTGGTTTCCGACTTTTGGGCCATAATTCCAGTTCCTGTCCTTTACCCGTTCTACTGAAAGCTTTTCGTCAAAAAGATAAGAAATAATTAAGTCACCGGTGAATTTCCACTGCATACTTAACGGAAGATAAGACGAAATGGAAAGTATGGGCAAACAGTAGATACAGAGCACAAACCCACGTCCAACGAAGATAAGAAAAAGTGTATTTAACATAGAACAAAATAATGTTGGAAACGCCTGGGCTCAGTCCGTTTGTCGGTGCACGGTTCAACAACCTAGTTGACTGACTAGCAGTGCTGATTTTTTACAAATTTATAGGAGAAAACTGAAGTCAGAATTCATGTTTTGCAAGGACGCAGAATAACTGAATGGAGACATCCACGCGTCGTTCAAGGAACCACATAGGATATATGGGATGGGATTCATCGAAAACTTCGTGAACTGCGAGCACTCAACTGAAACCCATGGGCCCTGAATGATATGGACATACTTTTCAGACGTGACTCGGAAACAAACCTTGAATATTCCTTCAGCCAAACCTGACTGCGCTAAACCTAAACTACAAGATTTTCAGAAAGGGAAGGGGGGGCAAGGGTATGACTGTATGACAGGAATGTGTGGTGGGAGGGGATGGGGGTCCAAGGATTTGACAATGTCTCTGTCATCGTACGAACCTAAACAGAAGCCATGGGCCGCCGATGACACAGAAACACCTTTCTGGTGTGAAACAGAGAAAAAGAAATCGCTAAACTGTAAGACTTCAAGAAACTTCGGGGGGGAGGGGGGGGGGGGGGCAAGGACGTGACGTGACGTTTGATTATCGCTGATACTCGATTCGAAGAACAAATCAGCAAGGAATTCACCGGAACATACTGGGAGTGCAGAGGAAGTGAGTCGAATCTGAGGCATACCGTCAAACCCTTTATTTGAAAAGCGGCAAACATCAAACAAAGATGTTTGCTCAACTTTAGTGTGAAAAGTGCCACAAGCCCGGAACACAGCTAGTCTTGAGGGCATATGTAAAATGGAAGTTACGTTTACCTTTTACCTTTTCTGTGCCAGAACATCCCATATTTCAGATTACCACCAGTCAGGGGCGTCCCGAGGGGGGGGGGGGTGCTGCACCCCCCACCCCCAGAAGATCTGGGGAAAAAAATTCCGGTAAATTTTGGAATTTGGAAAATTTGCCAAATTCACCTGAACTTGATGATTTTTCTGGAGTCTACCGGATTATTGCTCAGGGAACCTACCGGAATTTTGCTCAGGGCATCTACCGAAATCTTGCTCAAGAAATCTACCGGAACTAGTCTCACGGAATTTACTGGAGGCTGGATCAGGCGATCTACCGGACTTAACCCCACAGAATCTACGAGAATTTTGAAATCTACCGGAATTTTGCTCAAGGAATCTACCGGAATTTCCTCCGGGAATATACCGGAATTTTCCTCCGGGAATCTACCGGAATTTTCCTCAGGGAATCTACCGGACTTAACCCCACAGAATCTACGAGAATTTTGAAATCTACCGGAATTTTGCTCAGGGAATCTACCGGAATTTCCTCCGGGAATATACCGGAATTTTCCTCCGGGAATCTACCGGAATTTTCCTCAGGGAATCTACCGGAATTTTGCTCAGGGAACCCACCGGAATTAAGCTCAGGGCATCTACCAAAATCTTGCTCAAGGAATCTACCGGAATTTTGCTCGGGAAATCTGCCGAAACTTTGCTCAGGGAATCTATCGAAGTCTTTCTCAAGGAATCTACCGAAGTCTTTCTCAAGGAATTTATCGGAGCTTGTCTCGGGGAATTTACTAGAGGCTAGATCGTGGGAATCTACCGGACTTTACTCCACGGAAACAACCAGAATTTGGCTCAGGAATCTTGCGGAATTTTGTTGCTTACCGGATAAGTACAGACTCACAGCTTACCAGGATAAGCACCGCACACAACTTACCGGAGTGATTCTTGCAGACAGACACCATAGCGTACCAGAACATTCATCGTGTGATTCCGGTAATCTCCTAAGTTTCTGTAGCTTTCAAGAATTAGGCAACTTACAGAAATCCATCATTTCCAACTTCAAATACTGTTTCGGGAATAGTTTCACGGTAATGTCTACTCCAGTTTCGACAGCTTTCTCGACTCCTCACCGGTGATAAGCCGAGAAGAGTTCAAGACGAGTTAGCCTTGTTCGGACATGATCTCAAAGGCGCCAGGACAGACTCGAAACAGACAAAAAGAAAATTTTCGAAGTTTTTCCTGAATTGAAAGATGTCTTCACAACTACTGAAAGCTTTCAAGCTGGCCAAGACAATCCCTGTTACCTCAGCAAAAGGGGAAAGACGTTTTAGCAAGATGAGTGTTGGTTAAGGCCACTTTGCGTTCAACATTGGCTGACCAGCATCTGTTACTAATCGCACTTGAAACCGATCTCGTTGACGAATGTGAAATTGGATGTGTTGTGAACAAATTGAAAACGTGATGAAAAAAAGGGTAGGGGGTTGAAGATCGAGGTCTTTTTAGTCTTAACTGACAATCTTAAAGTTTACCGAATAAGTCTAAGGTCCAACAAGTCTAGTAACATTCACTTAAATATTCCTGAAGACCCGATACAAATGCGTTACTCTGTTTCTCCGTTATCCCGGGATAGTCGATTTCATAGAATGAACTTACTCTTTCGGATTTGTGATACCTCTATGTGCTTGTCGGTTCTACGATTGAAATATTCGCCAACTAGAAATGTAAGCCATTGCCGGAAAATGAAATAAAAATATCAGATTCATTGCAAGACATCCTAAAATCATTTTCTTATTTGATAGTGCAAAACGGATACGTCTGCTGAATTTTATTAGAGCTATATTTCGGCCCTTCTTGGCAAGGGTCCTCTTCTGACTCAAAGCCGCTCAAGTTGGAAAAACTAACTTGTGGGAAAACCAACAAGTTCGTTTTACCACAAGGCTGAAGGAATATTCAAAGTCATTTTCCTACTTTTCTACAGGCTTAACTTCTCCGATTTCACATCTTCAGCCCTGGAAAGGCAGGCCTTTGTTTAAACTCAAATTCCCCGCGTCTGGATGAATTTTGGTTTGCCATGTAAGCAGCCCACGCTATGAACAATATTACGAAAACTACAAAATCCCTCAGTTGTGTTCCAAATATTTCAGTATTAAATATCAGAATGAAAAATAAGCTGCCTTTTCAGTAAAACTTTAACGAGCCTATTTTGTGTTATTTGTAACACATAATAGAAGTGAGAACACAATAGTAGAGTTCTAGAGTTTCTGCAGAGATGGTCATTACGGAGACATTTTCTGTAAAACCTGAAAAAATTCCGGTAAAATTTCGAAAAATTCCGGTAAAATTCCGAAGCTGCACCCCCTCCCCCCCCCCCCCCCCCCCCCTATCAGGAAGGTATCGGGACGCCCCTGCCACCAGTACCCGTCCTTTTTGGGATCCCAAAACGTAAGTGGAGGGATACCTATGACTTCGTAAAAGTTGTCCGTCCGTCCGTCTGCCCGTCTTTCAGCATGATCATTTTCGAAGGGAGTGAGATATTTTGATGAAACTTGGTGTGAGAACACTTTAGGTTAAGGGAGAGGTCGAGTTCGTCGATGGGCTCTGTAGCTCAACATTCAGGGTTGGGGGAGGGATCAAGGATTTCCTTCGAGCGGGAACACTGTTCCTATGGCCGGCTTCTATCAGACTATTGTAGTGGTTTGCGAACTCTGTTCACAAGCCCCTCGGTAGCTCGGATGGTAGAGCGACTGCCTTGTAAGCAGAGGGTCCTGGGTTCAAATCCCGGCTAAGGAGCATTTTTGTCTATCAGTTCACTACTTATAAAATGGGGGGGGGGGTCTTTAATTAAGGGGCGAACAAATTTTTGTTTAACAGATAATAAGATAGTCGATTTGTGGGTAATAAGACATTCTCAACGCAAAATGAAAACAATTTTCTCGCCGGACAAATATTTCGCCCGGAATCCGGCCAAAACCGGAAAGTTTCTTAAAAATCAAGGTTTTATTTAAAGTTGATTAGATGTGCGATTTAGGGGTACAGACATGGTGAACATTTATATGAAATTCATTTTCTCGTCGGACAAGTAGTTTGCATGGAATCCGGCCGAAAACGGAAATTTTTTAAAAGTAAAAGTTTTACCTGAAGTTGGCTAGATGTCCGATTTAGGGGTAAGAAGACCTGCTGCTGCAGATTAGCCATTGGCCTTCTTCTGTTTCTAAATCTTAACAGTAAAAATTTACAAGGAGTCTGGCGAAGACCGGATATCTACAAGACCCATTTGTCTGCATTAGATATTAAACTGTTGGGATCCCATCGAAACCTCTGGTCTTGTTCTGGGGGTTAAACTATGGACTGGCAATTTTCTCAAATAGTTAATTAAACAATGGCTAAATAAGGAAAGTCCGCGAGGATGCTCGTCAGCCGAGAGTCAAAGTCTCGTAGCTGGCTTTCGTTTTTTGGCCATTGTTTAATATGTGTTTCCTAGTCAGCTTGGCTCAAGGAGTTTTTTTCTCAAACAGTGTCAGCACCTGAAGCACCTGAGGGAGGAATTTCTGAGGACTGGGTGTTTTTTGTGTTTTTTTTCAACCAATCAAGTGTCCAGATTTCCTGGGATCTTGGATAGCATCCTACCGGCGATTATATGTTGGGTGCGAGTCTTTCGTCTTTCTAGAGAAAGTATAAATATATTGTGAAAATAAAGGCTTTTCAAAGAACTTTTTTTTATCTAGGACGGATAATGATAAATAAGTCTCTCAGCTCTGTCTTTCTGTACCTTTTTCCCAAAATCTGTAGTGCAAGAAAGTGTTCTACTTTCTTTTTTTATCAATCAATCAAGTTTATTATCAAAATAGCTTACAGCTAGAAGTGGCTTTTGTGTGCGGGGGGTGTCTACTACTACCAGTGTTTTACTTTATGGAGTAGCCCGCTGACAAGTGATATCTTAAAACCTTTCCGATGCCCAAAAATTAATATTGGGCGGTAAGCTTGGATTATGTTGCGTCTTGCATCGTTTCTGGATCATGCTGGACCTCCGTGAAAATCTGCACACTCCGACGAATCTTCAACGAAGGAAATAAGTTGGAGGAGTTGAATCTCACTTGTATACAAAGTGACGAGACTACTGCTCCACTTACTCGAACGTCATATCTTCGAGGAAAAAATCTCCAAAAATGCCAAAGTGATGTAGGACGCGCTAAGTCGTAGAACACCCGCCGTGAGCTGGAAGAGATAGATCTGGCAAGGTCTAGAAGCCAATTGTCAAAGATCCACAATTCCAACTTACGGAAAGTGCACTCAGAGTAATGAAGTTCACAGATATTACTAGGTTTAATGGCACGTGGTCGACGGACGCAGTCAGACAGTACACATTTTTTCTTCTGAAATTTAAAGATTTACTGCCTTGAAAATATCTTCTGGTCCGAAAATCTTGTAAGATCTTGTACAGAAATAACGGAAAAATAGAAAATTTACTATGCAAGACTTACTTCCGCGAAACGCTCTGATCCCAAAATCTATTTACAGTTCTCTGGCTTTAAACTTATTACAATCAGAAATGCCTTCTAAAATGTAAACAGTGAGGTGCCTTAACAATTTCTCAAGATCCCAAAACCGGCTCTGTTCTAAAACATTACAAACATTAGATTTTTTTAACACTAATTGCCTTATAATTTTTACTGATACCAAAACTAGTTAATGGTGATGTGGCATAGAGCTTCGAATAAAACACCGGTAGAAATAAGTTTATCCAAGATAGACAGCGAGGCCCAACAAAGGCTTATTTTCGGTAAAGCTACATATCCGATATAGACTCGACCACAGTTCGTAGTATACTGAAATGTCCGCACTAGCAACGCTCACCACTGACCAAACACACGGCGAACAGTCAACTGCCCTGAATGCTCACTCAATACACTTATATATACAGTGATAAGCCTGTGCAAACTTAGAGTATTACGAAGCGCAAATCAAAGGTAAATCTCCAGTCGCGATAAGGAATATGAGGAAAGGACGAAACAAAATTTCAAATATGTGTGACTCAAGTCTGGAAAATCAAGACAAACAACTTGAGAAAACTATCGAGGTCATCTACAGTATGGTCAAAAGTTTATCTTACAGGAGCAACTGGACTCTAATGGCGCTTGCACTAACGAGCTCCAAGCTCAGCATCGGAACGCGGTAAATAGTTTATATGGAGCATTGAGCTCTTGGCATGCGTGAATCCCATCCGACTGGAATGTGTGATCCCTCGCGTATCATTCCCCATCCCCATTCCTCCACTCCCAACATACTGGCTCATTCCGGCTCGGGCCTGAAGATGGAGGAGACCGTTTCAGATCTCGGCATTCGCCAGACCGCCCAATAACCCTACTTCCACTCCACCCCATTTTGGCCGAATCAGGGACTCGGGGGGACTCAAATGGCGGAGAATGTCTCAGATCTGGAAATCTTCTAGACTACATAACAACCATGCATCTCCCCTCCGATCCCTCCCCCTCCCCCATTCTTTCCGAGTCTGGGTTGAACCCACAAATGACGTAGAAAGTCTCAGATCTGGTAATTTTGCAAACAATACATTCACCATTCACTCCCCCTCCCCTCGGACATCCTTTGGCTGGGGACTATGAATGGCAGAGAAGATCTCATATCTATCTATTTTCCAGGCAACAACCCTCCATCATCTTAGCCCGCATGGTCCGCCGGTGAAGGGTCCTGACACATTCTATATGGACTGGACCAGACCAGGACCAGACAGGAACAGATACGCTGGGGATCTGCACGCGTACTAGAAACGGGCACAATATACTAAAATGGGGAATTTTGCACCAGTTGGAACATTACTAAAAGGGAGAACACTGCATCGTCCTTCCTTCTTTAGTGGCTTGTTTGGGCACGAGTTCGAGATCACTCCCGTGCACGATCCCTGTTCTATAGTAGTCGTTCTTTCAGTCGAGTTAACCCCCAACAGCGTCCTTCAATACCTGTTTGTATGTTGAAGGAGGAACAAGTACTAACAAGAGCTGGAAGCTCATGTTGCACTTTCAAGGCGGGTTCAAAGGATGAAATACAGAATTTGCCTTTTCGTGGGTCTGTTCTAATCATTTGTAAGAAAAAATCTTTGAGATAAGAATGATCATGGACCGTGGAAACCACAAGAATGTATCGTTTGGTAAAAAGTATTTTATTTTTGAACTTGGGTTGTAATGATGCGCACTTTAAAGGCGCTAGAAATTCATCTGTAAGGCCCTTGGGGATCATCGATATATATCGTTTGGTCAAAGGTATTTTTTTCACTTTTCGTTGAAGATACGAACTTTAAGGGTGCTAGAGAAAAATTTTCTTAAGCAAAACGCTTGTGGCACAAATGATCATGGGTCGAAATGTATCGTTTGTTCTAAAGTACTTTTTTACTATGCAGTTAAGATGCGCACTTTACGGGAGCTAGAAATTCATTTGTAAGCAAAACCCTTAAGGCAAAAATGATCAGGGGCTCATACGGATCATGAAAACGTATAGTTTGCTTAAAAGTATTTTTTTCCTTTGCGGTTGAGATTAGTACTTTATGGAATGGTCGGATGTTGGAAGTGATAATTCTACGCTAATCTTGTCAAATCTCTAATTTTCCAGCCAAGTTTCATGGTCCTAGTACATCTCGAAGTACGTAGGATGGACTAAATTCCAGCAAAACCTGTAAACTTCACAAAGAATTCCTCGAAATAACGGCAGAAGAAGTTAACAAGACCAAAGATATCGACGGGATCCCGAAAACTGAATCTTTATTGGACTTCATGATCCAGACTATCGAATCTTGCAGATTTCCAGTCTTCGCCAGACCCCTTTAACCTTTTGCTATTTACCTATAATCAATCGCTTGAACATGTACAAAAAAAAATGTTGCCGTTTTTGTGTATTTGGTAACTTACGGCCAAACAACTAATCAGATGAGAAACAGATATGAATTTGGCATTCATGTTTACTCCAATATCTCATCTCTAATCGACTCCAGAAAAGTCTCTTACTTTGACCAAATCCCTTGCATTTTAGGAGTATTCCCGGCGAACTGCATGTAGAGCAAAAGAGCTGATGACACTGAGAGGAGAACCTTTCAATCAAAAATTTCGAGTTTTGGCAAATTTTGCCAGCTTATCTGTCAAGGAAATAAAGTTCAAAATTGGATTCCGCACGTCTCTAAATATTAGCCCAGGACCCATCCACGAACTTGGCCTATACTTTGATCCAGTGATCCTCGTACGAAGTTTGAACAAAATATTTCAACCCCTTTGAACCCACGACATGACGAAACACACGAAACCGGCACCCACTCTCCCTCCGCCATCTGCAGACTAAACAAAGAGTAAATTGAATTTCGTCATCAACGCGATAAAGTGTCGCCTTGTATGGATAAACGGGTAGAGTAGGGACTGGTATCGTCACCTGGTTTTTCCGAAAACTGGTCGACAAATTTCACTGAATTGTTTACCAGACAGTTGTCACATGCATTCTGCCTTTTTGACCCAGTAAATGCTGGTTTGGGCTTTAGAGACAACAAAACTGATTTATCTGATATCTGATGCAACTAATACTGGTTTATAAACTGATTATCACTTGTTTATCGTTAGTGCGTTCGAAATCTGCAACAGCATGTCTCCTCATCGTATATTGACTATGTTATTGGGTTTAAAAGCTCATGCTAAATTTCCAGTTTTGGCCGGATTCCTAGCGAACTGGTTGTTCAACGAGAAAATATTGTTCATATACGGAGTCTGCATGTCTTTTTACCACTTTAATCGAACCTCTAATCAACTTCAGATTAAGCTTTTACTTTTCACAAATATTCCGGTCTTTGCCGGATTCTGGGTGAACTATTTGTCCGACGGGAAAATAAATTTCATATTCGGATTCAGCATGTCTCCAGTAATCGACTATTTTATTAGCTTATAAAAAATATTATTTTTCGCCCCTTAATTTGAAACCCCTCCCCCACCTCTAAATATATAACTATGTACTTTGACCCAAAAGGATCCTCACACACAGTTTGAACAAAATCTCTCAATCCCTTCGAGAATTATAGCGCTAACAGACAGACGGACGGACGGAAGGTTTCTGGTTCAGATAGATAGATAGAAACAATCAACAAATCAACTTTCGTGGTTTAAACCAAATCTGCAATTATTGTAAAAAAAAGAACAATTACTACACATATTTCAAATGTCACCTAAAAATCTGTCACGCTTCATTAAAAAATTGCACGAACTCAGGAATAAAACTTTTTGCATATCTAGCATGCTTTGTAGGTACAGGACAGAGCTTGGGAACCCTAGAACTTACCACTCGTTCTGGTCGATTTCTAACATTTTGGTAGGGGGAGGGAGGATTTGGGAATGGAGAGGATGAGATACAATGACTGAACCGAAGTCAGTGCTTAGCTCTGTTCTGCGCTCCTGCAGCGTTTTGAAGTTAAAGTGTTTTAAAAGGTAGGAGTATGGAAGCTTCGGTCCACTATGAATAATAAGAAGAGCCCGCCAAACAGGCGCTGCGTATTCCAGGGTGGGTCTAATGAAAGAAGTATAAACTCGTAGTAGGTGACATCGGGGTATTTTGATTTTTGAAAGGAGTTTTAGATTGTGCAATCCCGCATTGGCACGTTTCAGCATGTCCTGACATTACGCTTCCCATTTTAGATCTGGGGTTATGGTAACACCCAGTAGCTTAATTTTGTCTGCCTTCATTTTTTCCGGTATTTCTTCTTCAAAAGCAGGTTTCGATTTTAGGAAAGAGATAGTTAAAACCGCTGTTTTCGCGAAGTTAACTTTCATATCGCTACTCTGTGCCTCGTCCGCCACGTCTTGGATTATTAGCTTAGCATTCCTCATTTCGGAACGATGACAGATTTCAACAATACTCATGTCGTCTAGATGCTTCAAACGGTTTTCCTTATCTTCCGCAATATCATTTATCATTACCAAAACAGAAGAGTACCCAAAAGAGTCCCCTGTGGCACTCCACAAAAAATTTCTTTTTCTTCCGAAAAAACACCCTTATATCACGTGTTTGACCGTTATACGAGCAACAAGATGTCCGGTACTCCCTCAAACTCCACCTACCACTGCAACTTAGGTCGGATCCGATTCAGGCACATGATTGTCACATCTAGAGCATCTTCTCGTATCACCCTTCAAGCTTCACCCGAATCTGAGGGCTTCCCGAAAGTTTCCCGTCCCCACTTCATCTGCTCCAAAGAGGTCGTATCCGATCCAGACACCAAATAACTCATCCAGAGCGCATGACTTTGTATGATCTAAGTTTCATCCCAATCCCTCCATCGATTTTACCCCCACGCCTGTTACACAATTTCCAGCCTTCCCCATCCAACCCCCCACGCTGTGGTCGAATAAGGTTCTGACTCATACACGTTAAATCTAACTTCAAATCCAAAATGACATCTAATCTCCCTTCCCAGTTCCCACCCACCAAGTTTCATTCGAACTGGAGCACTTCCGCAAAATTTCCAGTTCCTCCCCCCAGCACCCCCCACCGAGGCCGGATCCCGTGGGAACTCAACGCATCTACCTTTGGTTTCGTCCCAATCTCACAGTCCCTTCGGTACCTATACATGTTACAAAATGTTCGCCCCCCCCCCCTTCCTTCAACTCCCCCAGCACGATCGGATGCGGTACAGAAAGATTTATCGAACATCTCGGGCATCTGTTTCTACCATCCATCAAACTTCACTGAAATCGGATCGCCCGTAAGCAATGTACGCAGTTCCCAGTTCCCACCCACCAAGTTTCATTCGAATTGGAGCACTTCCGCAAAATTTCCGGTTCCACCCCACAGCACCCCCCACCGAGGCCGGATCCGGTGGGAACTCAACGCATCTACCTTTGTTTCGTCCCAATCTCACAGTCCTTCGGTACCTACGCATGTTCCAAAATGTTCGCCCCCCCCCCCTCCCTTCAACTCCCCCAGCATGATCGGATGCGGTACGGAGAGATTTATCGAACATCTCGGGCACCTGCCACTACACTGTCAGAAGTTTCATAACAGATAACACAAGGATGCGCGGTTTCAACAGATAATGCGTAACAGATAACACTTCGGACGTTGTCTGTTGTGTTTCAAAATGTTATGCATAATAAGCGTCACCACCAGGAAGAGACGAAGAACCGCCAAAAAGCATCTGCTGAGTTTTCCGACCTCATGTCGATAAAGAATATGGTCAGTCGATGCTTTATTGGCTCTTCCTAGCAAAGCTTGTTACACATAACATTTCATGCATAACGTTTTCAAACACAACAGATAACATCCTAAGTGTTATCTGTTACACATTGTCTGTTGAAACAACACATCCTTGTGTTATCTGTTATGAAATTTCTGACAGTGTACCATCCATCAAATTTCACTGAAATTTGCAGTTCGTAAAATCCAGGAATTCCTCCCTCTACGAATGACTCGAAGGGAAAAGCAGGTTTCGTTGCCATTCTGGTCGGTGAAACTTCGACCGATAAAATGGCATGGGCCCTAGATGACGTCCGTTGGGAGGGGGGGGGGAGAGTTGAAGAAGGAGGTCCCCAAATTTTGTTATATTCGTATCAAATAAAATAGAAAAACGAGATTTTTGGTTTTTTTTTCTTGATCAGCTAGTTACCCCTCCAAGATGATGTGCGAGGGATAAATACAATTTCGGATATTTCGGTTGCACTTCCGGCAAACCGTCCTCAGCGAAAGAAACAAAACTAAATCATAAAATCCACCACAATAACAACAGGAAAACGATTCGGAACCAACAAACAATAAGATGCATGTAACTAACAAGAGCTGTAAGCTCATATGGCACTTGCATGGGTCAAGATGATTTGATTGATCAAAAGTAAGTTTCGACTTTGCGGTTGAGATGCGCACTCTAAGGGAGCTGGAACTTCATTTGTAAGCAAAACCCTTGAGGCAAAACTGCTAATGGGCTGATGGGCATCACGAAAATGCATATATTGCTTAAAAGTATTTTTTTTACTTTGCGGTCAAGATTGGTACTTTAAGGAATAATCGGATTTTGGAAGTAGCAATTTCTAAGCAAATGTTGTTGAGTCTCCAATATTCCAGCGAAGTTTCATCGTCCTAGCACATCTGGAAGTACCTTAACGCGCGACCACCGGATTCCCAGACCCCCCCCCCTCCTCCAACTCCACCCACAATAACCGGAGCCAATCCGGTTCTGTAAATGATTAATCCAGAGCATCCGTTTGTCATTCCCACGAACTTCGATCCAGATCACACCAGTCTAAGCGGGTCAAGTATTTTCCAACCTCCCCCCAATAATTGCCGGATTCGGTCCGGAAATGAAAAAGGTCACCAGAGAAAAATGTCCTATGTTTAATTTTAAATTTCACTCGAATCCGATCACCCGTTCCAAAGTTACGCATGACTCAGTATTCCGGATTCCCCTCCCTCAACTCCCCCCCCCCCAAGATTATTATATCGAGGATTTTTTTTTATTCCAAGTCAGTTTGACCGGGTCCCTGATATGCCTTCCAAGTTTCGTCGTGAAAATCCCCCAAAAAACGGAATTCCGGGAAACCCCCTTCTCCCCCCCCCCCTCAAGTGTCCGGATCCAGTCAAATTATGTAAAAGATTTACATGGACCAGATGTTTGTTCTTCCCAGCAAGTTTAACTCCGATACGATCATTCTAACCGTTTCTCGAGATTTCCGGTCCACCCCCCCCCCCCCCCCAGCTCCCCCGCGGTGCACGTAGCCAATCCGATTCAGCAAATGACTTACCTAGAGCATCTGTTTGTTCTTCCCACAAAGTTCCATCCCGATCCCTCCATTCGGAAAGGGTCACGTATTTTCCGCCCCCCCCCCCCAATAGTTGCCGGATCCGGATATGGAAAAAAATCATCGGAGAAATGTCCTCTGTTCAATTCTTAAATTTCACTCGAATCCGATCACCCATTCCAAATTCCGCATGACTGAAAATTTCGGATTCCCCTCCCTCCATTCCCCCCACCATTATCTGATCGACAAATTTTTTGTTTTGAAGTCAGTTTGATTGGGTCCCTGATATGCCTGCCAAGTTTCATCGTGAAAATCCCCAAAACCACCATCACCGGAGTTCCGGGACCCCCCCCCCCCCCCCCATAAGTGTCCGGATCCAGTACAATGGTCTAAAGGACTTATCTAGAGCAGACGCTTGTTCTTCCCAGCAAGTTTCACTCCGATCCCTCCATTCTAACCGTTTCTTGAAATTTCCGGTCTCCACCCCCCCCCCCCCCCAGCTCCCCCCTGGCTACCGAATCCGGTCAAGACTTTAAACGGGACATTACAGATATATATTCTATTCAGTTATGAAGTTTCATTACAATCCGATCATCCGTTCGAAAGTTACACACTTCTCAATTTCCCGGATTCCCCTGCCCTCCACCCCCCCCCCCCCCCAAAATGGTTGGATCAGAAAACTGATTATTTCTAAGTTTGTTTGGTCGGGTCTCTGATATGCCTGCCAAGTTTCATGGTCCTAGCACAACTGGAAGTACCCTAACTCGAAAAAGTGTGACAAAATGCCCTAAATTTTCAAGTTTCCAGCGCCCCCACTTCCCCGCATATGGTCGGATCGGGAAACTGATTATTTCCAGGTTAGTTTGGTCGGGTCCCTGATATTCCTGCCAAGTTTCATTGTCCTAGCTCATCTGGAAGTACCCTCACTCGAAAAAGTGTGACAAAATGACCTAAATTTTCAAGTTTCCAGCGCCCCAACTCCCCCGCATATGGTCGGATCGGGAAACTTATTATTTCCAGGTTACTTTGGTCAGGTCCCTGATATTCCTGCCAAGTTTCATTGTCCTAGCTCATCTGGAAGTACCCTAACTCGAAAAAGTGTGACAAAATGCCCTAAATTTTCAAAGTTTCGAGCGCCCCCACTCCCCCGCATATGGTCGGATCGAGAAACTGATGATTTCCAGGTTCGTTTGGTCGGGTCCCTGATATTCCTGCCAAGTTTCATTGTCCTAGCTCATCTAGAAGTACCTTTACTCGGAAAAAAGTGACAAAATGCCCTAAATTTTCAAGTTTCCAGCGCCCCGCACTCCCCCGCATATGATCGGATCGGGAAACTGATTATTTCCAGGTTAGTTTGGTCGGGTCCCTGATATGCCTGCCAAGTTTCACTGTCCTAGCACATCTGGAAGTACCCTAACTCGGATAAGTGGGACAAAAAACTCGGACCGACCGACAGACAGAATTGTGATCGGTATATGGCACTTGAGAAAGAGGCTGCAAGTGCCATAAAAACACGAGAAAACCAAATTGTTGCTCTCGCAACACAGTTAATACTAAAACGCACTAAAACCATTTGACGAAGCGAACGTGGAGATTGAAGGATGCAAAGCGAACCGCTTGCGCTAGGAAGAGCCAGAACTACCCGCGCGAAGGCGAAATTTTAAACGACGGAGTTCGATGTTTGCCTCGGCAAGATGACCTTTCAGTTCTAGGACCAAATTCTTTTGTCATTACAAATCGCTCAATTGAAACAAACATTGGGCAAATCACGAGTCTGAGATAAGGAGTGAGTGGGCAGGACCGAACCACGCCACTTAAATTGATGGTCTGTTTACCGTTTTCCATCTAGCCTCCTTATCGCTAACATTATTTAACTTATTTATCGCAACGGTCCCAGCTTAAAAATGTTTGTGCACCGGACGTGGTTGCGATAGCGGAGTTATCGTCCTACGACAAACAAGGAACACAGAAAGAATGGACGATTTTACTGCCTTAATATCTCAATCTCCACTCTTTCCGTTTCGCTGTGTATAAACTTTTTTTGGATCCCAAAACGTAAGTGGAGGGATATCTATGACATCGCAAAAGTTGTCCGTCTGTCCGCCTGTCTGTCTGTCTGTGAGCACGATAACTCTCGAAGGGAATGAGGTATTTTTATGAAACTCCTTTGAGGCAAGGGAAAGGTCGAGTTCGAAGATGGGCTTTGTAGCCCTACATTTAGGGATGGGGGAGGGGGTTCAAATTAAGGGTCAAACAAAATATTTTTAAAACAGCTAATGAGATAGTCAATTAAGGGGTAAGAAGACATTCTGAACACGAATATGAAAACCTCGCCGGACAAGTAGTTCGCCCGGGATCCGGCCAAAAACGGAAAGTTTGTTAAAAGTAAAAGCTGTATTTGAAGTTGATTAGATGTTCTATTTAGGGGTAAGAAGGCATGCTAAATGCTTATGTGAAAATCATTTTCTACGCGGACACGTAGTTCGCCCGGAATCCGGCCCAAACCGGAAAATTTGTTAAAAGCAAAAGTTGTATTTGTTCAGCTATCCAATTTAGGGGTAAGAAGAGATGCTGATCCGCGTATCACAATCATTTTTTAGCCGGACATATCGTTCGTCCGGAATCCGGCTAAACCGGAAAATTTGTTAAGCCGCTTTCACATTGACGCGTAGAGCCTTTCACACTAAGCTACGAAACCTCTGCGTCACGGTTGTGGTGACGCAACGCAGAGATGACGCAGACAAATAAAACGCAACGACCAAGTTCTATTCTTGCGTTGCGTCAACGCGTTAGGCATCAGATTTTTCAGGGAAAAAGGGAAGTTTTTGAAGGAAACAGGAGAATAACCTACTACTGTTGAAGAAATCTTACTAATAACTTACTAGTTGATGAAAGAAATGAAAATTTGCGGAAGAAACCGAAAAAGGAAAACGTAAATACGAATCCAGCGTGACATGTACTCGCGCAGGTATGAAAGATACACTATGCAATCTGTACGTAACGCAAGATAAACGCATACGCGACGCATCGCAACGACGAGTCAATGTGAAAGCAGCTTTATAAATTAAATCTTCATCTGAAGTGAACTGGATGTTGGATATAGGGGTAAGGAGATACGCTGAATTCGATTTTTTGCTTATTTTTTCGCCGGACAAAACCAGATTGTCTGTATCGAATATTAAAATTTTTGGGATTTCATCGAAACCTTTGGTCTTGTCTTGCCACGTTAAGCGTTCTAGTAATTCTGGCACTGGAAATTCTTTTGAGTTTTTTTTTGGCTGATTAGAGATTTGATATAGGAACATATAAGTGCTCAATCCATATTATCCGAAATTTACTTCAAAACCGGACAAGTAATCCACCAGGAATTCGGCAAAAAAGAAATTTTGTTAGAACGAAGTTTAACGGTTGGAGCTTTTGGTTTGGCGTAAGAATATCTCTAATCCATATCTGTTCCCTACTTTCTAAACGGATCATTAATTTTGCCGTAGCCGCGGAGAAGAAGGGGCTTCAGAATAGCGACAGAAGAATTCTCCCGTAAAACTGAACTGATAGAAATGCTATTAGGCTATACTAAACAAAAGAACCCCCCCCCCCTTATTTGGAGAAAATACTATTTATTCTCGCCTCGGTTGGTTGGAATCCGGCCGGAAGTTTAGGAACTATGCCTAGTTTAGGAGTGGACCTAATTATTTGATATTCTATTACCTATTTGGTCTCTTTAAGGGCATGTAAGGATATTTTATTTATTTTATTTTATTTATTTCCCTCAGAACTGAGGAGTAAACAATATAATGTATAAAACAGAACTATTATTTACTATACAGAACTACATTACTTAAATAAAGGCTAATTTTATTCATCATTTGTGCAAACAATACAATGCAGTTCAATGCTAGTGTGCTCCATGGCATGTACCATAAATATGAGCGAATCTAGTTTTTCCAGTAATGTTGTCATCTTCAGCAGCGAATACCACCCAAACTAAAGGTCTGTGAGTTTTTAACAACATAACAACCCTTAGGCCTAATTATTCTTGGTGCAAATGTTACTTCAAGTTAGATAGTCCTTCAGCCCAAGCTGACTGCGAATCATATTTGACGGTACAAAATGGATAAGTCAGCTACATTTTATTCGAGCTATATTTCGGCCCTTCTTGGAAATGATCCTCTTCAGTATTAAGCCACTCAAGCTGGAAAATGAAGGTGAATTGGCTAGACAATTTTCAGAGTCCACAAGTTCATTTTCCAGCTTGAGCGGCTTGAGTCTGAAGAGGACCCTTGCCAAGAAGGGCCGAAATATAGCTCTAATAAAATGAAGCTGACTTGTCCGTTTTGCACCGTCAAATTTTACTTCAAGTTATAAGCTAGAGCGGAGAAATTAGGATCAAAATACAGAGGTTTCAATTTAGAAAGCCTTGAGATGTTCCTACTTGCTGGGCATGCTTTCGGTCAATTGTAAGCGGTGAGAGGGGAGGGGAATTACAGGATTAGGGAATTTAGGATTTAGGGATTTTATTAGAGGATTTAGGAATTTAGGAATACTCAATCTCAGCATCTTATTTTTCAGACAAAACACAATCTAGTGAGATTCCTCAGTTGTGATCTGACACAGATGAAAATGTGTAGAAGCAACAATTTCACCTTCTTTTTTAATTTTGCGCAATCTTTCCCAGTTTTTCGGCGAATATTGGTAGTTTTCGTAAGATGCGACTGAGATATCAAATTTTACATCCGTACTTACTCCTGACATGACACACAACATCTGACGACGGACAGACCGTCAGACGTCGGAAAAGAGACATGTAGATTTCTCCTGGGCGCAAGGCCAGAAATTCCACGCAATCTCCACTTAGTTTATTTTCAATCAATTTAAAGCTGCCAAAACAAGGCTCCAATCCTCGAAAAATCCAAAAAAAATGTCCCAAAAGAAAAACGAGGGACGAGGTATGAGAGCAGGGGTCCCTCCTCCGTCGTTTTTCGGCGGAAAATGTGGCAGTAGTGTGGCAGTATCTTCTACTTTCTCGCCGTCTCGCCGGGTCTCAAACTGGGTTACGTCGTCTTTGTTATGGGGTTTTGAGGGTGGAGGTTAGGCTCGGTCTTGAAGAAGGGTCCTTGGGACCTGATGAAGACCGTGACAAAACTGTCTTAAGACCGGTGGGCCTGACCTTGTTCTCTACTCTCTCACCAATCAACAATTTGAGGGGAAGGAATGTCCTATCCCGATGCAAAATTTATCTCAAAATAGTACTATGAAGTAGTACGAAAAAGTTGCATGCAGTACTAACGATGCTACTACATGCTTCTACTTCAAGGCTACCGTATTACTGCATACTACTATATGCTACTATTAGCAAGACTGGATTCTACTATGGCAAGACGGGATGCTACTGGATACTACTACATAAGATTGGACCAGTCTGATGCGCATTAAATGATAGTATTCTTTGCAATTACATATTATTACATGCAAAGTTTTCGTACTACTACCATACTACTACGCAGGCTACGAATTTTTCATCGGGATCCTACTCAGCCTATGGCTCAACACGTTCCTCGTCTACAGTTCTTGACGAGAAAAGGAAGGGTATGAATGAATGAATGAATGAATGAATTTTATTGACCCACTGCACTACAATGAGGACTAGTGGAGTATAATAAAAGAAACTGGAAAAGGAAAAAGCAAAAACACAAAGTACATGAACAATAACAATAACACTTAAAGGACGGTAACTAATCATACTCGATCATTCCTGGCCGCACAGTGGTGGTTGCAAGAACGAAGGATTCGAGCACGGAGATCTTCCGCCGCGGTAACAGGTTCATTAACTTTAAATCTGTTGATTAAATAGGTGTTCCGCGTCCATAGTGGCAATTTTAGCAAAAATTTAAGGTAACGAAAGAATAGTGAACGGATATGTTTCATTTCAAAACGGGTAAAAAAATTTCCAGAAGGGGGTGAGGTAGACGACATGAGGAAGGGCTATTGACCACATGCTCAGTTGACGAGACCCTTGTTCGAAGTCCGGTGCAAAAAAGTGCAATAATAGCCCCCCAAAATTGCACTGTCAGAAGTCTCATTGCAGAGAACACAGCACAAGGATGCGCGGTTTCAACAGACAACGTAACAGACAAATGTTATCTGTTGTGTTTGAAAACTTTATGCATGAAAGGAACAGCCGAAAAACCGCCGAAAAGCATCTGCTGAATTTTCCGACATCATGACGACAAACAAAAAAGTCAGCAGATGCTTTTTGGGCTGTCTTTGTGCTCTTCCTGGCAATTCTTGCTATACATAACATTTCATGCATAACGTTTTCAAACACAATAGATAACATCCCAAGTCTTGTATCTTATGTATTGACTGTTGAAACCGCGCATCCTTCTTTTGTCTGTTATGACACTTCTGATAGTGTGGTAATGTTCCTGAAATGGCGATCGTATAACAGCTGAATTCGGCTGCGAAACCAATATCCCTCCCCTCCTTACCTTGTCTGGTATTCCGAAGAATGTCATTCCATCGAACTGCGTGTGATCCCTGACAGTTCCTGACTGGGGCTCGACCCAGCACTCAGTTACAAGGGTAGAGGTCAATCGGGCGCTGAAGGCGTCTCTGCTCGAGTTTAAAAGGTCGTCATCTGACCCGCTAGAAACAGGTGCTATTATTAACCCTCTGCCTATCATAAGTTATTCGTCGTTAACTACCGTACCGTACCGCTACCAGGGGTGTAGTGCACAAAGGTAAACTTTGTACCGTCTTTCTTTTAAAGGGCAACTCGCACTATTTACTCTTCTACTTCCAGTATTTTAAAATAACCGAATACTTTTAAACTAGGCTACTTTCAACAAATAACCCACTA
Source organism: Branchinecta sandiegonensis (assembly GCA_030848855.1). Classification (NCBI taxonomy): domain Eukaryota; kingdom Metazoa; phylum Arthropoda; class Branchiopoda; order Anostraca; family Branchinectidae; genus Branchinecta; species Branchinecta sandiegonensis. The sequence goes on along the minus strand of JAUPMV010000017.1, from coordinate 16,957,232 downwards.
AGCCATTTTCGAGATCCTTTGACTTATAACGAAAACAGGGGAAAATTTACAATACCGTTTTTTATTATAGAAAAACTTCTCGCAGACAACCGTCGACAGCGTCATACGCATTGAAGGTAGCAAATATGGCAAGTGAGAAAATTAGCGAGGTTTTGTTAGAGGGGTTAGGAAGTACCGTATGAAATTCGGGGTCTTTGGCTTTACAAATGGATGTAGTGATTACGGAGGTAGGTTGCGTTACTATAATAGGTAAGACAAGTCCTTTAAGGTTTCTAGTTTTCTAAACTGAGTCGACTGAGCACGCGATACGACTTTTCAGTGCGAGCAAATCACTGACTTTTAGCGTGACGTCACGACAAAAACGAGTGCTGTTGGCTTATGCAATTTTACAGAGCCGGGTCCTTGTTCTTCGCCGTCGTCACTTTCTTAACAAAGAGATTCAGCTCTGAGATCTGGGACTTATTTTGAGATTATGTTTAATGTTAACAATTATTAAATTAGCCTACCTGACGTCAAATACGCCATTTGGCCTCCAAATCTATCGTCGGCTGGCCTGGCCACGCGGATAACCAGTTGGTCTTGCACAAAACTGAGTGAGCGTCGCAACACAGCGGTCGCACCCACAGGTAGTGTTGGGCGATATTTGGATTTTTCGATAGATCGATATTTTCACTTTCGATTTTCGATCGCCAAAATTTAAGAACAAAATTGTCGTTAAATAGCATCCTGCATCGATTCAAACTCCGCAAAAATAAGAACTGAATTATGGAAAACATATTTGTCTAATTTCGGATATATAAAAGTAGGTTATGTTGGATTATTTACAATAGTTCTGAATGAACAAATATCGTTGTCGATATCGATATTTACATTTCGATATTCTATATCGATATTTGGTCCGATATATCGTTATCGATATCGAATATCGCCCAACACTACCGACAGGCCAGAGACGCCCTTCTGCAGACATATAACAGCAAGTCCGCAACGCAAACGGGGTGATCCTTACATGATACATCATATCCCAAACGAAGCAGGTCTGCTTTGCTTTGAAACGGTGGACCTTTTCTTGAATTGTCTGGATTAGCGAACCCTAAATTCACCCGCAGTACAAACTAGGCTTAAGAGAGCTTGCGCAAGGCACTGGAAAGTCCATTATTGAGTTCACCCACAAATTTTTTGAAGTGATTTCCCTTTATTTGATAGTGCAAAACGGATACGTCAGCTGAATTTTATGAGAGCTATATTTCGGCCCTTCTTGGCAAGGGTCCTTTTCAGGCTCAAAGCCGCTCAAGTTGGAAAAACTAACTTGTGGGAAAACAAACTAAAGATTGAAGCTAGAATCTTTAGTTTGACTTTACGACCCTTCGGCTCTTCTTGGCAAGAGTACCTCTTTAGGCTCAAAGCCGCTCAAGTTGCAAAAACGAACTTGTCGGAAAACAAACTAAAGATTCAAGCTAGATTCTTTAGTTTGACTATATCTTTAGTTGACCTAGTTGATCTTTAGCTGACGTATCCGTTTTGCACTATCAAATATGATTCGCAGTCAGCTTGGGCTGAAGGAATATTTATGATATCCCTGTACTTCCTCGTATTCTGAAGAGCACTACTGCCCAATCAATAATGTTGACACATTCAAAGATATAGCGCTAGGAGTTAGAAAGCATTTGGTTGATTAGACTTGCTCAGTTGAGCGTGTATATGGTATTTTTTTTTCAACGCAATTATGGTTTATTTGCTCTTCCTTTATCCTATCATTTGTAGGAGTCTACAGTGATAATTATCAGTAAGGTCCACTGGGCAAATACACAACAGGGAAAATTTCAGTACGTCGTCACTAACAAGACCAAAGGTTTCGATGGGATCTCAAAAATGTAATGTTTGATCCGGACAATCGGGTCTTGTAGATATCCAGTCTTCGCCAGACTCCTTGAACATTTTTATTATTAAAATTCAGAAACAGGTTAAGGGCAATGGGTAATCATCTGAGAATACCAAGTTTAGATATGGATTCAGCAGGTGTGTTTAAAACGTCATATCTACTTTAAACGTCATACCTACTTTGACGAAACTGATCAAAACTTCCTGCCTTACTCCTGCCAAACGGTTTTGGCCGGACTTCGGGCGAACTACCGTCAAAAAACTAAATCTCATAAACGAATTCAGCATATCTCCTTACCCCTACATCGGACATCTTATTAACTTCAGATAAAGACTTTTACTTGTAACAAATTTTCCGGTTTCAGCCGGATTCCGGGCGAACTAATTGTCTGGTTAGAAAATAATTGTCATATACGGATTCAGCATATTTTCTTAACCCTAAATCGAACATCTAATCACTTCAAGTAAAACTTTTACTTTTAACAAATTTTCCGGTTTTTGCCAGATTCCGGGCGAACTACTTGTCCGGCGAGAAAATGGTTATCGTAAAAGTGTTCAGCATGTTTTCTTACCCTTAAATCGACAACGGTTTCTCATTAGCTGTTAAAAATGAGTTTGTTCGCCCCTTAATTTGAACCCCCACACCTAAATATAGGGCTAAAGAGCCCATCTATGAACTGTCCCTTGACCCAAAGAGTCCTCACACCCCAGGTTTCATCAAAATATCTCCTTCCCTTCGAGAGTTATCGTGCCGACAGGCGGACGGACAGATAGAAACTTTTACGAAGTCATTGGTATCCCTCCACTTACGTTTTGGGATCCAAAAAAAAACATAGCCAAGTCTAGAAAACTCAAAACCTCATAAATGTCCTAAGGATAAATAATTAAAATTCGTCATACCTATCTCTTCGTCGGCTTATCTGAGGCGGATATAGGACGTATTGCACTAGACAAACACTCCTGTTATCAGCAAAAAACAGGTCCTTTTTCCACTGAGGCTGCTCCAACTAAAATGCAAAACGGAAACTTATGGTAAAAATCAAATAAATTAATCAATTTCTTCTGAGTAACAGTGATAACTTTCGGTGGCCTGGCTGGGATCGACTAAAAAGACGCACGGCACGACATAGTGTAGGAGGCATGGTACTAAAAAGAGGCACGAAAACTAAACTGGCCCTTTCAGGCTTCAGAGAGAGAGGCAGAAACAATGTTCGAACGTGCCTTCTCACTTACTTGTCTACTTCTACTACTTGGTAATCTCTATTTATTCCTCGTGCCTCTGCGCCATGTCACGCCGTGCCGTGCCTCTTTTTTAGTCGATTCCGGCCTGGCTCAATTAACGTTTTCACAAGGTGATTGTCAGTCCAAGCGGACTGCCACGCCGGAATCCTTTTCCGTAGATTTCCGCGATAATCCGGGTCGCCGAGGTTTCCTCAGCGGTATCCCCACTCAGGAAACCGTAGAAGTTTCGGAAAGAGTTCCACGAAGGCTAATGGGAACATTTATAAGTAGTGAACTGAACGACAAAAATGCTCCTCAGCTGGGATTTGAACTCAGGACCCTTCGGTTCGAATCCCGGCTGAGGAGCATTTTTGTCTTTCAGTGAACTACTTATTTATTACGACTATTTACTTGAACGCTTCAAAACTGAGAATAATGTAGAAAAAGAAACAACAGCATGTCAATCAAACTCACACACACTTACATAAAAATAGATAGCTGACCGTTAAAAACGAATTAGCCTACTAAATATACAATGAAATACAAAGAAGAAAAAAAAAAGATCAAAATAAACCAACTCATCGGAGCGCTTTTTTGTGAAAATAGGAAAAAGGTTGTAATGAGCAAGAATGTTGTCAGCCATTTTACGAAAGTTTTGATTTTACTGTTCAAAGTTTCCAAAGGATTCTTCACTTTAAAATTAGAAGTTAGGAAAGAGTTACTCGCAGAAATAGGGAAACCAAGAAGGAATTTAGAGAATTTATAAAAAGTAACTTTTAACGCAGAAAGTTCAGAAGGACGGACAGAGGAAAAGAAAGCAGACGGAAAAAGAATGTGAGGAAGTTTAACAGCCGCATAAATAGGACCAAGAACATCTCTGCGATACATCCCCCGTAAACAAAGCACCGCCGCTCTTCTTATTTTATCTTGCACGCATTGAATAAAGATAAATTTCCATTCCCTGGTATTAGCAGAATAGGGGATTCCAAGATGCATAACTTTCTCAACAGGGCTGAAAACAATCCCTCCACCACAGTCCAGAGGGGAACCCAGTGTCGGAAAACTACTAAGCGAGTAGCGCCAAGACTTGACAAAATTTGACACACACTCAAATAGCATGGGCACTAGCTCCACTAGCGATACTGAACATCCCTACTGAAACTCAATCAGTCTATCACCAGCGCTGGCTCCGATAACTTCATACTCTGAACACGGCAAAAAAATGAACAGCCTCCGTTGTTTCCTTGGTGTGTGCAGACCGTACCTTTGCTTTATTACAAATTTCTGAACCCGAAAGTTTGTCTCACTTTAAATGCCGCAAGTGTAGTGGGCGGCGCCATGAGTAATGCCCGTTTGCAAAGCATGGCGATTATAGGTATTGGCGCTACTCCCTAGTGTTATTATGCTCTCGAGCCGGTGCCGATTAGATGCTGACATTTCGATAACGAACGTCGTTCCGCAAAATCATCACCAAACTATACATTGTGACATTTTCTCAAGATCAATAGACAACATTGTGTAACTAGTATTTTGCTATGAAGTGACTCAAGGTTCAGCGAATCCGGCTGAAATATGAATATTCGGTTAGGAATCCTTATCTTGTGTCACGTAGGTTTTACATACGAAAAGCTTGCGTGGCATCTTCGCAAACGCAGCGCAAGACTTGCTGAGCTAAGTGTTGTTGTTGACTAACGTCGCTTCTCGTCTTCAAGGACTTCGACTTCTTTTCAGAGCAAAATAACACTAGAGTAGCGCCAAGACTTGAAAAAAGTGACACACACTCGAATAGCAGCAACACTAGCATCACTAGTGATAGTGAACGTCCCTAATGAAACTCAATCAGTCGTCCACAGTCGCTGGATGAAATAACTTGATATTCTGAACACAGCAAAAAAAAGATACAACCTCCCTTCTTTCCTCGATGCATGCAGACCGCATCTTAGCTTTACTAGAAATTTCTAAACCGACAATTTTGTCTCGCTTTAAATGGCGCAAGCATAGTGGGCGGCGCTATGAGTATGGCCCGTTTGCAAAGCATGGAAAGTATGGGTCCTGGCGCTACTCTCTAGTGTTATTTTGCTCTTATTCTTTTGAAGGTACTTCTGGGGTGGCTGTTTCCAGGGATGTGTCAGCACCAACTTTCCCCACCCTTGCGATACCCTTTCGAAGACTTCTATTTGTTCATCAGTTGTGGATCCTCCACCAAGAATTAAATCAATTGTGAAAGGACGCTTGTAGTAGGCCACAAGATTTCTCAACATGACTCTTCCAATTTCGTGCGGTGGGCAACTCAATAAAAGGTATTCTACAGTTTCTAAAGCACCACACGTTTTTCAATTTGGGCCATTTCTGAAGAATCGTCTTCTATATGCTTGTGTTGCTGCATAGTTTGAACCCAATCTAAAGACTATTCTTCCTTCTGTCCGTGTTAGCTTTGAACACTGCTTTAATTCTGATTTCGGAGATACTTTTTTGGTGCAGATGGGGTTGTTGGATGTATCTCTAGTTTCTTGAAATGCTGTCAGTACTATCTCGTTGATGAACTTGTTTACTATTCCAATTTCTACAGGAGTGCATGTGGTTGTGAGCGTTCCGTCTGTGATGGCCTTCTTCGCTGCTTCATCTGCTAGTTCATTTCCCTCAAAGCAGCACAAACCGGTTTCAAATCTAAGGCGTCGAATTCAACGTTCGAATGACGTCTGAACCTCGTTTTTGTTGTAACAGTGCTGCCGCATCGCTGCTGCAGCACTTCTTTGCTTCTACACAAGATGCGTTTTTGGATTCACTGCCTGCACGATTTCTTCTTGGTTGAAGCTACGCCTTGCAGGGAAGCATGGCCTTGGTCGGTAAGCAAGTCCGCGATCCTCGAGAAGCGCAAAAGTCTTCCTCGGAAGCACTGGTGCAAAAACGAATATAAAAAGAATCCGCCCGGAAGCGGCCGAGAAGTGGACGTGCAGCGTGCAACAACAGACCAAAGGTTTCGATGTGATCCCAAAAACCTAACATTTGATTCAAACAATTGGGTCATGTGTTCGCCATTCAGTCTACGTCAGATTCCTTGAATACTTTTACTGTTAAAATAAAGTTCAAAAATGAATTCAGCATGTCTCCTTGCCCCGATACCGAATCTATAACCGATTCCAGAAACAACTTTGAGCTTCAACCAAATTTCCAGTTTCAGCTGAATTCGTGATGAACCATTTGTCCAGCAAGAAAACTAATTTCAGATATGGATTCAGCGGATCTCCTTACCCCCTCAATCAATATCTTATTAACTTATAAAACATACATGTTTTTACCGCAAATTCTAAACCACTCCTCTGACTCTGAAGATAAGATTAAAGGAACCATCTAGCATCCTCGTTTGAACATTATACATCTACCCCTTCGACCTTCAATTACACTAGATCTCTCCGACGTCCATAGAATAAACAAATGAATCGTCGGCATCCACGCGCAGAGCTAGTTTGAGAATAAAGGGGTAGGGACTGCTATGGACGAAAATTGGTCGACAAATTTTGTGTCCGGTTTTCGCCGGATTCCGGGTGAACTACTTGTCCAGCAAGAAAATAACTTTCATATTCGGATTCAACATGTCTCCTTACCCCAAAATCAACTATCCGAATAGCTTTTAAAATATATTTTTTCCCCTCAATTTGCAACCCCTCTCCCGCCCCTAAATATAGAGCTAAAAATTTGAACAAAATATCTCAACCCCTTCGAGAGTTATCGTGCTAACAGACGGACGGACGGACAGACGGACAACTCTTGCGAAGTCATAGGTATCAGTCCACTTACGTTTTGGGATCCCAAAAACGAGGATCTTGTGTGACTGTCATTCCCCCTAATAACCGCGTAAGCTCTTACCTTCATACTAATCTCCAGAGCCATGGTGATTATGCCATCGTTGCAGACAGCGAAACGGAAACCTTCGGCGAGGCGTAACCTGTAATAAACATAACAATTAACGTCTACGACTCCACCACCATCGATTGCTCTTTCGAAAGTCGTGTCCTTACTTTAGACCTTATATCCTCCTCAATCAATAATACAACTTAAAACTGAAGCCGCACGCAGTAAGTAAGTAAGTAATTTATCTATGACCCGCCATTCTGAAAAGGCGGAGTAAATGACGAAAATAAAGAAAATAAACAAAACACATATATACACACAGAAAAAGACACTTAGTTTTTAATCTTCGGTCAGGAAGCAGTGGACGACATCGTGTGCTGGTTGGGCCTTGTTGTCCATGAGTTTTGAAAGTGATGACGAAACATCCAAAAGGGTAACACTTGCGTCCTGAATTTTGAATTTCTCCGTCAATGTATGGTTATGACATAATTTCGACAAGTGGAGCAGGTGCTTTGCATATTTAAAATAACATGATCTCATCTTTTTAATCTCCTTCTTTCGCAGAACATGAGTGACGCCAGAACGAAATAGTATAGAAGGAGCGCAGAAGGTGCTGTACAAATTTCCCAAAGCTTTACGATTATAGCGCCCCCGGTTGGGGACGATGCGCCCATAGGCGCTACGGATCGACTTATAAACTTCTTGAACAACCGAAGAGCAAAATTTTGACAGTGAAGATTTGAATGTTATGCTGAGCCACCGTAGAGAGTCTGTTGATTTGACGATGAACGATCCAAGAGATATAGAAGCTTTAGATGCACTCGAACAATTTGACGAAGGGTTGAAATGCAGGTACTCACATTTTGAAAGGTTAACTTCAAGGCCAATTTTCAGAAGTTCTGACGACAGCTTACTTACATTTTTTGTGAGTGTGGATCGGCTACGGCTTACTAAGAGCAAGTCGTCCGCGTAGGCTATGTAGCTGAAGGCATAGTCTTTACAGAAGTAAGCAGGAAGCAAAGAATCGAGACATGAAGATATGGCCGATTTGAAGATGTAGGGAGATAAGACTCCCCCTTGGCGAACACCAGTTCGGACAGAAATAATCTCTGACAAGCTACCTTGCCATTTGAACCTTACTGAATAATAGTCAATAATTGGTTTTACGTCATTGTAAAAAGAGACATGAAAATAGTATATATATACGCAAGCGTCCAATGTGAAAACTTAACAATTGCTAACTTCAAAAATTACATTACCAACATTAAAACCGGTAAAAAAATACAAACAATTTTGCAGAACTTACTTCCATCATCATGCTATCGGGATTTTACAAAGGAGGGATGAAACCGTTCTCGTAGCCTTCGTGAAAAATTCACAGTGGCTGGAGTTTACGTGGGGCAGAGCTGTCATTAGTTGCGTTTTTGCAGAAACCATGGTATCTGTTACCACGGTAACTGGATCTGCAGTTAGTCGTTTTTGCAGTTACCGTGCTATCTGAGATACGGTTGCTCTGCAAAAATGACAATTGCCGAAACTGCGCTTTTCGAGAAAAAGTGATATTAAGTCACATCACTGTACCAAACTTCTTTCCCACCAACTTGTCAAAAATTGATGAAAGTGAGATGAATTTTTCAGATACCACGATCAGTTACCACGGTCGGTGGTATCTGGATATCAGATTCTACGATAACTGCAAAAACGCCTTTTGACCATGGTGTCAGATACCGCGATAACTGCAAAAACGACTTTAGACCGTGATATCAGATACTATGGTATCTGCAAAAACGCAAGTATTTTAACAAGTCTTTATTTCTGGTTTGAGGTCTCTTCGTGACACAGAGCATCCACAAATAGGCACCAGTCTTCACTCTGGTGGGCTGATGCCACGATATCCTCCCACTGAGGTTGCACATTCGCGTGTATATTTTTCCCTTTTACTCCGCATATGCCTTTTTATGCATTTGATTGGTACCAAATAAATAATTTTTACTATTACGCAGTCCGGGTACGAATTTCCTTCTCCGCTCCGGAATTTTGACGCATCGCATGCGGATTCGGTCCGATAATTTCGTTCCGATTTGAGTAGAAAATATTCTACTTTTACCGGAGCGAATTTTAAACGCATGCGAAATTGTGCCCTGAGAATTGAAAAATTAGAAGCTGTGTTTGAAATTTCAACTGTTTATACGACCTATTTAATGTCAGCTGCATTCATTCATTCGGCAATCAATCAGCATCATCTGACTGTAGGCTAAGCAGTGGATTTTTCTAACCTGGGGCCAAGTTTCACGTCTGAATTTCGTTTTATCTGAAAAACCTGTCGGGCATCGTGGCGCGAATTTCGTATGCGCGTTTTCGCGTGCGGAATCTTACCGGACTGTGTGTGCACTTAGCTTTAATGATTATTAATTTGCAAGGTCCCTCTGGTTCTGTCATCAAACCAAAATTAGCAAAACGTCAAAAATCGACTAGAAGGACTGCCTATTTCTAGGGTACCCAAACTCTGTTCTACAGCTACAAAACATGTGAGATATCAGAAAAAGTGTTAGTCCAGACTTCGTAAGACTTTTTAACGAGACATAAGTGTGTACCGACACATCGTTTGTACATTTTTGTTGTTGACAATAATCGCAAATTTGGTGATCCAACCAAGAAAGTCGATTCGTAGGCTATTAGAACTTGTATTTCATTTCATTGCCATGCTATTACAAGACTACGTGACTGACACATTTACACTATTATTCATCTTAAAGGTCTTAGGCTTCACTACCGCTTCCCTCCTAGTTCCTATCATATCTACACAAACGACTGAAAAGTGTTTTTTTTTTTCTTGTCTTACTCGCGGCAAACAGAGCGGAAGCCCGTAACCATCGCTTGAACACCGAAATCCTGTCGGCTGTTGACTGACAGTCAGTCAGTCAAGACAGACAGACAGATAGACAGTCAGTCAAGACAGACAGACAGACATTCAGTCAAGACAGATAGACCGACAGTCCGTCAAGACAACAAGACAGACAGTCAAGACAGACAGACAGACAGTCAGTCAAGACAGACAGATAGTCAGACAGACAGACAGACAGTCAGTCAAGACATTCAGTCAAGACAGACAGATATCATAAGAGCTCCGCAATTTGTGGATTTTGTGCATGGCAAAGCAAAAGGGGCCTTGAACGTGGGCTACGAGGCTGTTTCTTGAGTTATGAAGATTATGAAACTTCTGAATAACTTGCAAACCTTAGCAACATCCTTACTGCTTTAAGGGTGCGCCGTATCTGAGACCCCTTTTCATTGTTACTTCATTTAACACGGATTTCGGCTTACCCCCCCTCCCCCCCCCCCCCCAACAAAACCCACCACATAGTCAGTAGTCATAGGTTTCATCCCTACTACGTATGACGTCACGAATTCTGGATGGTTGGCGTCTGCAAGGCTGGAACGCATTTTTCTGTTTTCGCCAAAATATCGTTCCACGGGCTAATCCGGCCAATAACATAACTTTTATTCATAGTTACCACGCTTACTACTTTCCCGAGCGTGGTAAGCAAATAGTTACTTTTAGTTACTATTTCGAGAAGGTTGGAACGGTCAGCCTAGTGACTTTTCACGAGGTTGGAACGAAAATAGTAACTAATAGTTACTATGCTTATAAGGTATAATAGTCTTATAATAGTTACTATTCTTACAACATTCACAGAGGCGAGCGGTCAGCGAGCCGCCGTTACGCGTTTACATTTAACTCGTGTGTCAAGGGAAAGTGCTTGCAGTCAAAACTGCAGTTTTTAAGAAGATTTTCTAATTACCCACATATTTGCATTCGGGGGGGGGGGGGGGTTGGTACCGGGGAGGTTTTAGCTGGTGGTTTCGACGGGAAGGGGGGTCGCCAGGGGGGATTTCGCCAAGACCCATTTACAACAAGCCCAGTAGTAAGAGATTCGCCTGTAACTAACTCAAAGGCGGTTGGGATTTCACTTATTTGTATATTTGAGATCTAGGAGCTAAGTGCTCGTAAGTTCGACTAACAATTCAAATAATTATAAACGATCTCCTCCTCCGCTTTTCTTTCCTCAGTTTCCGTACATTTACTGAAAAAAGAACTGTAGTCCACGCACACTCTAGTCTAGACTGACGAGAACTGATTTGGACTCTCATGAACTAATACCTGATGACGTTCAGAATATCTGCAGCCGTACCCACAGCGTAAATTCTACTATGACGCGGGAAATTTTTATCTTAACACAAATGCGGCTTTTCATTAAGCAGTGGTGAGCTTGGTGAAGACTGCTTAGTGCCTGAACAAAAAAAAATTCATAAGTCTTTCTAGTAAGGCATACAACACAGGTAAAAGCGCATAGAGGTACCACAAGTCCCACGGAAATTCCACTATTCGAAAATCGGTTATTCGTAAATGCTGGAACAACGAAGTAACGCATTTTCAGCGGGTCTTCAAGCCTCTTTAAGTGAATAAGTGATGGGTCACTTGATTGTCCCATCTCGGCCCTTTTCGGTTATACTTTAAAGCAGAACAGAAACCTGATACTATTCCACTATTTTCTATCCGGGTAACAAGCGCCATCACCAGCCCGCTTATTTTCGAATTTTCCTTTCAAAGGTATGTTAATACTTTTGCTCTCTATAGCCAAACCTAATCTTACCAAAGAAAGTGTTTTCACAGTTCTCGATGAAGAATTTGCAGCCTGCATAGTTGTATGATAGTCGTACGAAAAAGTTGTATGTATTGATATGTAATAGTAAAGAATACTATCATTTAATGTGTCTCAGAGTTTAGACTGGGCCACTCTTAAGCAGTAGTATCCAGTAGAATCCTGTCTTGCTATAGTAGCGTCCAGTCTTGCTACAGTAGCATCCAGTTAGTTTTGGGCGATATTTGGATTTTTCGATATGGCCTATCGATATTTTCACTTCCGATTTTCGATAATCGATATATCGATATCGATATTTCTTTACCATGTTTTGCTATAGGATACGTGTCGGTACGCGAAAATTTAAGAACAAAATTGTCGTTACACAGCATCTTGCATCATCTCAAACTCCGTAAAAATAAGAACTGAATTATGGAAAACATATTTGTCTAATTTCGGATATATAAAAGTAGGTTATGTTGGATTATTTACAATAATTATGAATGAACAAATATCGTTTTCGTTATCGATATTTACATTTTGATATTCCGTATCGATATTCGGCCAGATATATCGATATCGATATCGATATCGAATATCGCCCAACACTTCATCCAGTTTTGCTAATAGTAGGATGCAGTAGAATGCAGTAACACGGTAGCCTTGACATAGAAGCATGTAGTAGCATCAGTCCGTACTGCATGCTACTTTTTCGTACAACTTCACACTTCTATTTTGAGACAAAATTTTCATCGGGTTAAGCCCCGCCTCGCGCGTCGTTTGTGATTGGTTCAGCTGGAGGTGCAGACTGTACAACTCAGAGACTCGTTATTTGGCGAAGGTGTGCGGAATACGGGCGACAGGGGCGATCTTCATCCGAAATTCTCGGAAAAGGAATTACGCGAAAATACAAATTGAGAAGCTAAATCGAAATTATTTACAGTATGGTTCAGTAACTGACCTAAGAAACAGTTTTTGAGTCGTAGTGTGCATGATTACAAGATTAAAAGGTGTTTTTTGCACCTAGAGGTATTTTTAGTGTTAAAAACGGTCAAAATATGCAAAAAAGACCGAAAAATTTTCGGCCTTCCGGCAGATAAGGGGGGTGACTTCGGCCGCATATTTTCACTGAGCTGTCGCCCCTCCCGAAACGAATCGGAATATACGATACTGCAGATAGGTAGTGTGCTTTCGCAATGCACAAGAGCTGTCTTTTTTTCTTCCGGAGAATTCGAACTGGAATACAGCAGTCCGAGCGGTCTAAGGCGCTGGTTTAAGGCACCGGTCTCCTCGGAGGCGTGGGTTCGAATCCCGCCGCTGCCAGCGTTTTTTGCCCATATTCCGCACAGGCTATATCCACGCAATGTGTTAAAACTCATACGGAAAAGATCGCCAACGTATGTTGCCTGTATACCTGCTTCGCTTGTTACGTCTGAATTGCATGATTTAACTGAATCAATCCAGAAGCGGGTGGTTAAAATCATACTTTCTCACGAATACACTAATTGACCAGGGGCTTAAAACTCTCCGGCTTGAACCATTAAAGAAAAGACGCCTAAATTTAACAACAGATTTTGGTAAGAAAATTTTGCAGTCAAACAGATTCCGCCACCTCCTTCCCGAACATCTCCCTGAACCGACTTACTCAACGAGACACTCAAATTTACTCAAGCCGTTCCCAGCATCAAGTACCGCAAGTCGTCTCCACTCATTCTCCTCCCTTGTTACTAATTATCTTAATAACCAATAGAATTTCACGTTTGTGTTCATTTGTGTCTGTTCGGTTCTTGATATGTTTCTGTATTTTGTCTTACGTTCTGTTGTTGATGGTATATTATTTAGATGTCGTTAGTTATTAATGTGTGTTAATTTTTTTCTCGTTGTTGCCTATTATCTAGCTTTTGCTATTGTGGCAATTTTTCCACTAAAGCATTAAACCATTACGTATCTACCATTCGCATCGCAACCAGCGGGGAATGGGTGAGGGAGGGTGGCTCGGTAGGTAGGTCCTGGTAGGTAGTGCACTGGAACGATAAGCTCTTCACTGAAGCTTTGAAGGATCTCTCTTACTTATTCTGACTTTTATAATATACCTAGCTCCCTTGTCGAATTATAAGTTTCTAAAACCCCCACATTTCTCAATTGTTTCGTTTTGTGCCTACGAATTTTAGCGCTTTTTACGCCATGCCGAGTTTGCCCATCACACAAAGCAAAGTTTGCCGGAGTCTTCAATGTTCGCTGACAAGTTTTTCCGACATAAGGATATGAGAATCTTCTGTTTTTTACTTCTTTTATTTGCTTAGTTTTCCAACTTTTTAACCACGGCGCGTTCAGTTTTCAAACGTTTTCCTCCCACCCGCCGCGTCGGAGAGCAGGAAGGCTGGATAGTGTCGACAAGCGCTAACAAGAAAATCGCTGATTCCAGGTGGAAAATAATGGTACTTTTTTCTGATCCCTTTAATAGGCAAAAGATCATTTCTAGTAAGAGTTGTGCTTAAAGGATAGGTAATAGATGAACCTTGCGAACTGCAGACCTTACTAAGCGGCCTTAAAAGTGTATACTTACTTGACAAGAACTGCCAAAATCTTCGCCACCATCTGCTCCTCTAGTGGAAATCTCTCATCCCCGAACATGGACCAGACCCATTGACGTTTTTCTAAGAACCTTGAAAGACCTTCATTCCGACTCTGAAGGGATTTTATGCTCCTGAGACTTGCCGGCTGGCGTTTCCACGTGTTCAGCAGCTCCTTGGTTAGTCTCTCATACCTGTGAAGGGTAAGATAAACTTTCAGCAGTCTGTGGCGTAGCCTAGCACGACAATGGCCATGTTCAAGCCTCCTATCAGTGTAACCACGGAGTCAGAGCCAGAGCAATAACAATAAGGGAGAAGCGCCAAGACTTGAAAAAATTGACAGAAACTCGAATAGCAGCGATACTACCTCCAGTAGTGATAGTGAAACTCCCTACTGAAACTCAATCAGTCGCGCACAGTTCTTGGCTCAAATAACTTCATATTCTGAACACAGGTAAAAAAAGACACAACCTCCACTGTTTCCTCGATGCATACAGACCGCATCTTAGCTTTACTAGAAATTTCTAAACCGACAACTTTGTCTCGCTTTAAATGGCGCAAGCATAGTGGGCGGCGCTATGAGTATGGCCCGTTTGCGAAGCATGCATGGAAAGTATAGGTCTTGGCGCTACTCCCTAGTGTTATTTTGCGCTGGTCAGTGTTATTTTGCTCTGGTCAGTGCTCTGCGCCAAGATTTGACAAATTTGACACACACTCGAATAGCAGCGATACTAGCACCACTAGCGATAGAGAACGTCCCTACTGAAACTTATTCAGTCATTCACCAAAGCTGTCGCTGATAACTTCATATTCTGAACATTGCAAAAACAATTATACAGCCTCAGTTCTTTCCTTGGTGTGTGCAGACCGCACCATTGCTTTACTAGAAATTTCTTAGCCCACAAGTTTGTCTCGCTTTAAATGCCGCAAGCGTAGTGGGCGGCGCTACGAGTATGTCCCGTTTGCAAGGCCCTCTGACCTTTGTGCAAAGCTATCTTCAGTTGCCCAGGACCTTCACGTTTCTGCCCTTGGCCATTTCTCCGCATTCCATATAGGAAAAAGATTTTTTAGAGATATTTTTTGGTCTTGTACATTTGCTACATTACTGAAAGCTCAATGTATTTTTCCTTTTCTTTGTCTACTGCGCTATTTTCCTCTTCTTAAGTGCGTATAAAATTTCATCATCATCACCATAGAAAGCATAGGTCTTTGCGCTACTCTCTAGTGTTATTTTGCTCTGCATCGGAGTAACAGTTGGTTGATCGCGACAACTGGATAAAGTCGGGACTGCTCTAGCAGGTTCAGAGAGGGCCTCAAAAAGGCCCGTATCCAGGAATTTATTTCGGGGGGGGGGGGGGGGGGTTGCCTGCGGGTTCTTTTTGTATGTTTCGGGGGGGGGGGGAGGGTTTCAACCCCCTAACCCCCCCCCCCTGGATATGGCCTTGGCTTCAAAATACGCTTTTTCTGGCAGTTCCTCCTCCGCTGCGAACTTTCGACGCATTGCATGCAAGTTTTCCCATAGTGAAGCGAATTTCGACTGCGTATTTTCGATGCGAAATTTTATCGGACTGTTTGTGCACGTCGCTAATTATAATCTGCTTATTTATTCAAATAATGTTTACAACGGGTACGTCAGCTACGATTCTTCATCAGCGATATTTCGGCCCTTTTTGGCAAGGGTCCTCGTCAGGATTACAGTAATCTCGTACTGTACTGTAATCTCGTAATCGTAGTACTGTTATCTCGTCAGATTACAGGTTTGTTTCCTTCCCCGAAGTTGAACCAGAGGATTGACAGCCTGACGAGGACCCTTGCCAAAAAGGGCCGAAATATCGCTGATGAAGAATCGTAGCTGACGTACCCGTTGTAAACATTGTTTGAATAAATGTTTCAAAGTCAGCTTGGGCTCAAAGAATATTTAATCTGCTTACTTGATAAGAATTTTCTCCAGCGGTTTTTCCAGGACATGGCAGCACTTGTATTCTGCCTTTTCATCGCCCGGGCTGACATCGAAGTTTGTGACTTTGCTATATGTGGACAGCTGACTTCTGTTCACTGTTCCCTTATGGTGGGGGTGGTAGGGAAGCGATATCAGAGCCACCTTCCTCTCAATCTCTTTCACTACCTAAAACCCACAAGATCAAAGGTTTCGATGGGATCCCAAAAACAGTTACTGCACTTTTTGATCCAGACAATCGGGTCTTGTAGATTTCCGGTCTCCGCCAAACCCCTTTTACATTCAGAGGCGAACGAAGAGCCTTCCGATCCAAATTTCCGGGTTTTGGCAAATTTCGGCAGAATTATCTGATTCTCGCTTACTCATGTCAAATGGTTTGTCGATGTTTTATGTTTTTTATGGCACTTGCAGCTCCGCTCAAGTGCAATATACCGATCACCTTTCGGTCGGTCCGGTATTTGGGATTCTCCCGACAAAACTTGGCAGGCATATCAGAGACCCGACCAAACAAACTTAGAAATAATCAGTTTTCCGATCCGACCATTTTGGGGGGGAGTAGAGGGCAGGGGAATCCGGGAAATTGAGTGGAATGTAACTTTCGAACGGGTGATCGGATTGTAATGAAACTTAGTAACTGAATAGATTATATATCTGTGATGTACCGTTTAAAGTCTTTGACCGGATTCGGTAGCCAGGGGGGAGTTGGGGGGGGAGACCAGAAATTTCAAGAAACGGTTAGAATGGAGGGATCGGAGTGAAACTTGCTGGGAAGAACATGCATCTGTTCTAGATAAATCGTTTAGACAATTGTACTGGATCCGGACACTTAGGGGGGGGGGGAGGGGGTTTCCCGGAATTCCGTTGATGGCGGTCTTGGTGATTTTCACGATGAAACTTGGCAGGCATATCAGGGACCCGCTCAAACTGACTTCAAAGTAAAAATTTTGTCGATCTGATAATGGTGGGGGGAGCTGAGGGAGGGGAATCCGGAGTATTCAGTCACGCGTAACTTTGGAACGGGTGATCGAATTCGAGTGAAATTTAAGAACTGAACAGAGGACATTTCTCTGGTGATCTTTTTCATATCCGGACCGACCGGATCCGGCAACTATTGGGGGGGGGGGGAATACGTGACCCGCTTAGAATGGGAAGATCGGGATGGAAATTTGTGGGAAGAACAAACAGATGCTCTAGGTAAATCATTGACTGAATCGGATTGGCTACGGTCACCGTGGGGAGTTAGGGGGGGGGGGTGGCGGAAATCTCAAAAAACGGTTATAATGGAGGGATCGGAGCGAAACTTGCTGGGAAGAACAAACATCTGGTCCATGTAAATCTTTTACACAATTTGACTGGATCCGGACACTTGAGGGGGGGGGAGGGGGTTTCTCAGAATTCCGGTATTTTGGATTCTCCCGACAAAACTTGGCAGGCATATCAGGGACCCACTCAAACTGACATGGAATAAAAAAAAGTCCTCGATATGATAATCTTGGGGGGGGGGAGTTGAGGGAGGGGAAATCCGGAATATTGAGTCATGCGTAACTTTGGAACGGGTGATCGGATTCGAGTGAAATTTAATAACTGAACAGAGGATATTTCTCTCTGGTGATCTTTTTCATTTCCAGACCGAATCCGACAATTATTGGGGGGGGGGGGGGGGAATACTTGACCCGCTTAGACTGGTGTGATCGGAATCGAACTTTGTAGGAATCACAAACAGATGCTCTGGATTAATCATTTACAGAACCGGATTGGCTCCGGGTATTGTGGGTGGAGTTGGAGGGGGGGATTCCAGTGATCGCGAGTTAAGGTAATTTCAGATGTGCTAGGACGATGAAACTTCGCTGGAATATTGGAGATTCAACAACATTTGCTTAGAAATTGCTACTTCACAAATCCGTTTATGAAACTTCGCCAATCGTTTATGAAACTTCCAATCTTGACCGCAAAGTAAGAAAAATACTTTTAAGCAATATATGCATTTCCTGTTGCCCATCAGCCGATTATCATTCTTGCCTCAAGGGTTTTCCATACAAATGAAGTTCTAGCTCCCTTACAGTGCGCATCTCAACCGTAAAGTCGAAACTTACTTTTGATCAATCAAAACATCTTAACCCATGCAAGTGCCATATGAGCTTAAAGCTCTTGTTTGTATTAGTAGACAGAAGGTTGTATTACACAGGTCAGAAATATTTTGTTAGATTTATTACAGATTTCTAGGGTACGTAGTCGTTGTCATTAAGGTCAAATTATGAACAAGCACTGAGTGTAAGAATTTTTATTCTCCACAGTGCTTGTTTAATATATTTGCAGTTTAGCGTCACAATTAAAAAACTTGAATTTGAAGTTGACGGGAAAACAAAGTTCAGATATGGATTCAACGAGTGATCTTATACCCGATACGAACCTCTAATGGAATTAAGAATAAACCAAATTTCCGGTTTGACAGGATTCCGGGTAAACTTCGTGTCCGGCGAGAAAATGAGTTTAGGATCTGATTAAGCATGTCTCCTCACCCTATATCGACTATCTCATTCGGTTTTAAAATGTCCATGCAGAGTTTCGGCTACGGCCTGATTCCGGGCAAACTACTTGTCCGGCAAGAAAATCAAGTTACAAAACGCACTTAGCATGTCTCATTGTATTACCCTACATCGAACCTCTAACCAACTTCAGATAAAACTTTCACTTTTAACAAATTTCCCGGTTTGCCGGATCCCGGAGGGAACTACATGTCCGGCGAGAAATAAGTTTCATATTCGGGTTCAGCATGTCTCCTTATCCCTACATCGACTATCTCATCAGATTGTGTTCACCCTTAATTTGAAACCCTCTCCCACCCCTAAATATCGAGGTACAAGGCCCATCTACGGACCTGACCTGTACTTTGACCCAAAGAATCCTCATACCAAGTTTGAACAAATATCTCAACCTCTTCGAGAGCTATCGTGCTAACAGACGGACAGACATACAGACGGCCGGACGAACTTTACGAAGGCGTAGGTATCACGTCACAACGTTTTTGGGATCCCAAAAACAAGAGACTGTTGAACAAGCGAGACTCAAGTCTCGTCTCCTTCCCTAGTCTTCCATCGATAAAACATCGACACCCCATAAATCCGGTAAATTTGGCTTTCAGCCAATCAGCGGCAGTCTAGTGGTCCTCACGACTGACTAAACGACTCGGCGACGGTTGGCTTTCAGTCATCTTTATCCCCGCCATTTGGAAGTTGTACTCGAAACTTTGACGGTGAAATTATTTTATGGTATATATGTTATGGCTCAGAGGGCCTCATCCTGTTTCGTTGTCACTGCCAACCAAGGTGTAAACACATATGCCATCTAGGCATTAAGTTCGGGTTGTTACCATTAGATGGCGTGGGTCTCTAACCGTCATTGCGACATAGTTTGTTACCTGGATGATGCTAGGTCATCAACATCATCACGTCCGGTAGCAATTAGTCATCAACTTATGTAACGACACTTAATATTTATTTCCAAATGTTTATAACAACTCTTGCAAAGTGCCTTTTTCTCGAAGCACCTTTCTCGAAGTAGCATTTCCTCACGCCGTCTTAAAAATGCTTAATGTTTGAGATCCAGCCAAGAGTTGAAACGATTTAAGAAAAAGCAGGTATGTAAGGACCAGGTATTTTGTATCTAGAGATTCAGTCTTAAGTCAGTCCTAAGACAGTAGTGATTAAGGATCGTTGGATTAACAGATGTATTCGATGCATGCAGAATGCAGAAATTCAATATTAAATGTAAGTGTGTTTTTTAAACACTATTTATTGAATGTAGGACCTAGGACCTACCGTCCGAACTTACCCCTCCACAATTACGAACCAACCCTTCGAGGATTAAGATCAGAGTACCGGTATAGTCTAATACGTACCAACCGCTCGGGTACACAATACACGTATATTAGATACTCGGTTTCGGACAACATGTTGAACGTTAAAGACACACAAGAGAGTCATAACGTAATATAAGACTTTCCATCTTGCTGATAAAGGAGACTTTTTGTATAACTGAGAGGAGTATACATTTATTTTATCGAGAGAGAAAGAGAAGAGTGCTTCTGAGCCCTAGGCTACCTAGGACCTCCCTACCCCTCCTTTGTTGATTGGTTCTGAGAGTGGAAACTAAGGCTAGGCCCGCCGGTCTTCAGAAGAAAATCACGCTATCCACAAGGTCCCAGCGACCCTTGTTCAAGACCTAGCCTTAACCACCACCCTCGAAACCATATCAATATTGTATTTGGTCGCTTATAGATAGCAACAGGTCGGTTTTTACGAGGCAAGAGGAGAGGAAAGGGCCTCCTGAAACACCTTTCATTTACGTTTTCAGCTAACGTTACAAAGCCATCCTCACTTTAAGCCTTGTGCCCAGACAAGTGCGATTGGGCCAGTCTAGCCTACGCCGAGTACTGGGTGCCGCAACCCAATAAAATACTGATAATTTAAGTGGTTATAGTGGTTACGGATCAGGTTTAAGGTACCTACAGTTACCAAGCATTAAGCATACACTGTAAAAAACAATCTTGCAGTATTTGCTACTGGGGTTAATCTTGTCTTTACTGAGATAAGAGATAATAGAGATAAGATTAATCCCAGTAGCAAATACTGCATCCTTATTCGGAGAAACTTTTTATAGTCTAGATTCACAAGCGTAAGACATAGGCTATGCCAAATCGGGGATCTGTGGTAGACTGCGTTGAGCGGCGGGTGGGGGGTGGGATAGGTGCCAGAGGAAAGGGGTTCAAGGATTTCAAAGACTATTTACCTTGTGGCGCACAGCATAGCAGGTACCAAGCATGAATCCAATCTTGACAACTATGCAAGGGGGCTTTGAAGCAAGCCGTATGACGTAGAACCATTTCGGATACTTTAGTTCATCACTGCAAATACATTAAACTTGTTAAATTTCTCCCAGACAATCAGAGATCCTGACCCCCCCCCCCCCCCCCCCCCTCGGTCAGAGAAGCTCTTCAGTTGAATACTTTAAGCAGACACCATCACGAAACGAAGTAACCTGCTAGAGCAGTCCCAACTTTATCCCGTTGTCGCGATCAACCAACGGTTACTCCGTGCAGAGCAAAATAACACTAGAGAGTAGCGCAAAGACCTATGCTTTCTATGATGATGATGATGATGAAATTTTATACGCACTTAAGAAGAGGAAAATAGCGCAGTAGACAAAGAAAAGGAAAAATACATTGAGCTTTCAGTAATGTAGCCAATGTACAAGATCAAATAATAAACATAAAAAAAGGAAAGGGACTAATTAGGTCTAAAAAATCCTCTTCCTAGATGGAATGCGGAGAAATGGCCAAGGGCAGAAACGTGAAGGTCCTGGGCAACTGAAGATAGCTTTGCACAAGGGTCAGAGGCCTTGCAAACGGGACATACTCGTAGCGCCGCCCACTACGCTTGCGGCATTTAAAGCGAGACAAACTTGTGGGCTAAGAAATTTCTAGTAAAGCAAAGGTGCGGTCTGAACACACAGAGCGAAGTAACGAAGTCGAACCCAGCAAACCCATGATCTTTTTGTTGTATGGGCCTACATATATATACTATCAGAAATGGGCAATTGTCATTATTTTTAAGCTTTATTCAGCAACAAATTCATAACTGCAAAAGCAGTAATTTCTCAGAGATAATAAGCAAGGCTGATGACTGACGACAGTAACACTGCTCGACTGTAACACTTACTTACGGCGTGTTAGCCTTAGTAGCAGCACGAACGGACAGAACAATTAAGAAAGAACAAGATAGAGTAATTAAGCCTGGTTGACGCTGCAAAACACTTCAGCCAAATATGAACGAGAATTAACTGTGGGCAGCGCTCCGTCATCTCCTTTCATATAATCGACGTTACTCCGCTAGTCAATTATTTTTAAAAAGAAACTGAATCTTTTGATGTTATGAGACGGAAAGCGATAGTTAGTTTTGTTGCAAGGTCTCTGAAAATCCACTTTTAAAGGCAATTCGCGAGAATGCAGAGTGCCGTTCCGGCCATTTCTACCGCCTTTTCCGTCGACTGTGCTATTGCCCCGAGCCACCGAATGGATGAAATGATTGTATATTTTTAGTAAAGAACAATCCTGTTTTAGTTTTTAACATGTGATGTGTAATATCACGAATCAAACAAATTGATTGACTGATTAGTTGCGTTTTTGATCTGAATCCTCAGTTCTCCGTTTTCCGCTTCTGAATTCTCGATTCTCGTGCAAATCACCGTTTTCGCTCCTCTGGCTCCTCCATTCTCGCTTTTGACAAAAACACTAATTTGGCAGCTCGTCCGCAACCCGGTATACGTGTTTATCACAGCTTAATGATTAAGCTGTAGTGTTTATGCATACTGGACACCCGCATTATGTTGACCAATCAGGGAGGAGAACGGAGAGAGGAGAATCGAGAATTCCCCGTCGGAGCAACTTCTCGGTTCTGCAGAATCGCGAGGCTTTCCCCGAAAAAGGAGAATTCGCTCATCTAAATAGTCCAAAAACGCGAAATAGGAGAATTGCGAGGAGAATCGCAGGGAGAACTCGGATCAAAAGCACAACTATGGATTGACTGATACGCGCTACAGCAAAATCACAGTAAACATCTTTTTTGTATGCCACTGGCATGTCTGGCACTTTCTTTAACTCTAGTGCTATTCCGCTGAAATAAGATTCTACCTTACCTCGCAGAGCACAGCTCTGACAGCAAACATCACAGCCCCACAGCGCACTATCATCAAGAATAAATAAGGGAAGAACTGAGAAGACTTGAATCATGAGACACTGCTGTTTTTCCGACTCTGTTTACCGGGGGTGGTGCCTACCCGGTGCCTAATTATTAACTCTGGTTCTTCTGATCGCCGTTCTTCGCGCCAAGAAAGTGTGCCGAATTCAAATTAAACAGAACGAGGTCGACATTCTGTCCTTCTCCCTTATTTATTCTTGCTATCATTCTGTTACGATGAGCGAGCGCTACGAGCCCGGAAGGGCTATGTCAAATCTGATATATGCCAGGCGTACCTTCTAGACTTTTATGTTCTTGCTAAAAAGTGCCACTATACTTAGTTTATTTCTTTTGGCAGACACTCGTGCTATTTCGCCCCCCCCCCCCAAATGTTGTCGGCCAATCGGTAAAAAATAACCGAGTCGGCGCGAAGCGCCGCGAATTTTCGCCAAAACAGTTGATTTTTTCATTAAAACAGTCGATTTTTCGTCAAAACAGTAGTTTCTTCAAAAATCGGTCGATTTTTTCGAAACTGTCGTTTTTTTTCTTGAAAACAATCTTTTTTTCTGCAAAAACAGTCGGTAAAAGTTACCAGCCAGACGGTAAATTCCTTGCCCCCCCCCCCCAAACATTTTGGCTAGTAACGCCTCAGATCGTAGCTGACGTATCCATTATACATTATTTGATATGTGTTTCAAAGTCAGCTTGGGCTCAAGGAATATTTACTATTATGCATCTTACAGGTCCCAGCGGATATCTTCACTTGAACGTGCCGAAAATGCGGCACTTATGAAGTGTATGGACGAAATCCATAAGTTACAGATTCCAAAGAAAGAGTCTTTTTTTCTCTTCTTGGCGAGGGTCCTCTATTATAAATTTCAGTGACATGGGGATGTGAACTGCTTAGATGAATTTGCCTTCGGTCGGGATCACTGTTCCTATGGCCGGCTTCTACCGGACTATTGTAGTTGTTCGCGAACTCTGTTCACAAGCCCCTCGGTAGCTCAGATGGTAGAGCAACTGCCTTGTAAGCAGAGGGTCCTGGGTTCAAATCCCGGCTGAGGAGCATTTTTGTCTATCAGTTCACTACTTATAAAAATGGTCCTCTTCCGGCTGGAAAAACAATTAAAGATTCTTCCTTAAATATCTGATTTTGTGAATTTCTTCTCTGAAAATTGGTTGGAGTTTGTTGTGGCTCAAGAAAGACCCATCCGTTCTGTTATCATTCCCAACAATGGTGTAAACACATACGCCATCTAGGCAGGCAATAAGTTCAGGTTGTTGCTGATAGATGACGTATGTCTCTAATTGTCTTTGTGATATTCCTTGATACGATGCTGATTCATTATCAGCATCATCACGATCATCACGTCCGGTAGCGATGGATAATCGACATATCATCTGTTGATACAAGAAGACTTTTTGTAAATAAGTAGCTGAGTATACATTTATCTTATTGAGAGAAGAAGAGAAGAGTGCGTCTGAGCCCTAGGCTACCAAGGACATCCCTACCCCTCGTGTATTGATTAGTTCTGAGTGTGGAGATTAAGGTCAGGCCCGCCGGTCTTCAGAGGAAAATCGCGCTATTCAAGACCTAGCCCTATCAAACACCCTTGAAAAAACATCAGAGTTAAAGCCGGTCCTGTGATTTCATTCTGGACACGGCTGCTGTTTTTGCTGTTCGATTGGGTCGTCGAAAGGGTAGATATTCTTCTGCATTTTGGTTTTGGAGTCGCCTGTCTCTTCTTCTTCTTTCCAGCTAAGGTGAGACAGAGCTCTAATAAAATGTAGCTGACTTATCCGTTTTGCACCGTCAAATATGATTCGCAGTCAGCTTGGGCTGAAGGAATGTCGTTCATTGCAGTCTTATATATTCTTGCTAGGGTGCTACTATATGACGCGTTACTAGCCAAAATATTTAGGGGGGGGGGGGGGGGGCAAGGCATTTACCGACTGGCTGCGATGGTAATTTTTACCGACTGTTTTCGTGAAAATAATCAACTGTTTTGACGAAAAATCGCGGCGCTTCGCGCCGTCTCGTTTATTTTTTACCGACTGGCCGACAACATTGGGGCGGGGCGTCACGACTGGGGGGAGGGGCGTCACGACTGGGGGGAGGGGCGTCACGACTGGGGGGAGGGGCGTCACGACTGGGGGGAGGGGCGTCACGACTGGGGGGAGGGACGTCACGACTGGGGGGAGGGGGACGCCCCTGGCCACTATACTTACTTTGAACAGAGACCAACGTATGAATGGGTGTCGACTAGAGTAAACGCCGTAGACGCAGCCAGCACTTCATGAAGGGCCTTGAGGGATGCCCTACAGACAATCACCGGATGATACCGGTCAGTAGATGGGGCATGTAGCGTCTTTGAGAGGGGGAGATCTGGTTCGAGCAGGAGGTCGATTCGATGGACGTGAAACCACCGACTCCAAGAGGCAAAATCGAGGAGGGAAACTGTGCGCCAGAATTCGCCAAAAACGGGGGTAATATCGCTGGAAACAATAGAGAATGTGAGTGACCAGAATTCCTGCAAATTTTCCGTTTTCTTCAGAAACCGTATATTACATACACTAGTTGCGTTTTTGCAGATACCATGGTATCTGTTACCACAGTAACCGGATCTGCTCTTAGTCGTTTATGCAGTAACCGTGGTATCTGATATACGGTTGCTCTGCAAAAACGACAATTGCCGAAATTGAGCATTTCGAAGTCATCCCAAAAGAAAAACTGATATTCCCTCACCTCATGCGTCAAGTGTCAAACTACTGTCCACCATCTTGACTAAAACTGATGAAAGTGAGATGACTTTTTAGATACCACGACCAGTTACCACGTCGGACCGTGGTATCTGAATATCTAATACCACGATAACTGGCCAAATATCACGATAACTGCAAAAACGCCTTTTGATCGTGGTATCTACAAACCATGGTATCTGCAAAAACGCAACTACTATGTTTGTCAACCTCACACTGTAACAGTACTCACATTGGGTCGAGTGCTAACTCGTCTTTAAGGCTTAACCGAAAAGGGCTGAGATATGACAATCTAGTTACCCATCACTTATTCACTTAAAGAGGCTTGAAGACCCGACGAAAATGCGTTGCTTCGTTGCTCCACTATTCACGAATAACCGACATTCACATAAGGCGTATTCTCGCCGTTCCCCGAGCAATCCCTTTGACGAGTCCCCCTGTTTTTGTTTGTCCCGGGGACTCTCTCCCCATATTCTCGCGAGTCCCCACGAAAGGGGAATGCTCCGATTATCACCAAACAAAATCCATTTTGGAAGCATTCCCCATGTACTCGTTGTTTTCCGTACGCGGAGTCCGCGCGGAGTGACTCCCTCTATTCTCGCCGTTCCTCTTGATTCCCTGAGGAGTCCTCGAGGAACGGCAAGAATGCGCCTATAGTGGAATTTCCCTGTCCGATTTGTGGTACCTCTATAGTGTATGCTTAACAGAAACGATTTAAGGAAAATAAGTCTTCACGTAGCGAGCCACCTTCTGCAAGATGATCACTGGCCCCTTAAAAGCAGCGTTTGTATTGAGATTCAAATTTCCCGCGTCATAGTAGATTATTGCGTTGTGAGGATGGCCGTAGATATTCTGAACGTCACACTAGAGCAAATGGTGAAAAATAAAAAAAATACCTTAACAGGACCAAAATAATACAGCGTATTCAGTTAAATGATACAAAAATAGGTTGGCTTTTCAGTTAAACTTTAACAAAAATCACTATCCACTCGACTTGATTGACAATTCTCAGAAATAGGGAAAGATTTGGTCATCGGTAACGTCCAGTGAGACTTTAGCGGGGTCTGCACTGGCAATCGTAAGCTGTCGGAAGCGATCGTAACGTGTCTTAACCGTTATTTCCTGCGATTTGTCTCTTCAGCCGGGCTCTGGACCTTTTGTTACTTAGAGCGTGTTCCACCCTTCTAACAATACTAACTATTAGTTACTATTTTCGTTGCAACCTCGTAAAAAGTTACTACGATGACCGTTCCAACCTTCTCCAAATAGTAACTAATCGGAACTATTTGCTGGCCATGCTCGGAGCGTAGTAAGCGTGGTAACTACGCATCTCTGTAACGCGATTGGTCAGATTCACCCGTGGCATGATATTCTGCTGGGACATCGAAAAATCGTTCCAGCTTGACGGTAAAAAGCCAGAACTCGTGACGTCATGCATAGCACTATGCTAGGACTGAAATACAATGGTTACGAAGCTTCCCTCCTCCTATAAAGACTTGAGCCACTCCAAGTCCGCCGGGAAAACTTAATTTTACGTTTTGGCCGATTAATCCTTGCCAGTGAAAAACATAGAGATATTCTGTCCGATCTAGCACCGGCGACAGGACGGACGCGGCACCAAAATCTCCTGGTGCCAGTTAAATCTCGCACTAACCGTTATTCAAATTCCTTTGTACCATACTTTACTGAGAAAATTTACAAAAAACAAGAGAATTCCGATTGATCTATTTTCTTTTTTGTAATTTTTTTTTTTTCATAATTTTAATTTATTGCCACGTAGTATCTATTCGGTTCTTCCTGTACAATAACTACGCTTCCACTTTCCCTCGGTGACGCCAACGGTCCTAACATCTCATGTTTCAATTTATGTAATGATTGTATATATTCAATTATTTTAACACATTAAATGTAATGGTCGATGTATTTAGTGCTATGTCGGCGCTACGAGTTAGATCAGTAAAAATATCTATCTAGTAACTACGGTAAGCAGGGTGGAACACGCTCTTAGTTTATTATTAAAAAGAACCTGAACCTTTTAGCCAATGATAGCACGTCGAGTCTGGACAAACACGGTTACGACGCCCTTACAATTGCCAGACTCACTTTTGTGTGACTGTGAGATACGACTAATGCTTGTGTGACCGTCAGAGTTGCCACATGTCGCACGATAGTGCGAATTGTCACTCTATTTTGTTTTTGTCACTCTTGTCCTACGTAGTACATAAAAATCCTCTCCCAATTCACTATCTGTTTTCGGCCAAAAGTGACTCTCTAAATATTTTTTATGTGGCAACCCTGCGTGAGATACGACTAACGCTAGTGCAACGTGTTTAAGACGCAAATGCAAGAACTTACATGACTTATCTTTCCTATATTATTGAGTCATCCCACGTCCCTAGTCGTCCTACCCTTTCTCATTTCTACCATTTCAACTACACCGATTTGTGCAACTGCCATTTCTGGCTCTTTCTGAAACCGATCAGGCTCCCGCTTACCGCTTCCGAGGATCTCATTGGTCAGAAAAAACGGTTATGCAATATTCCCCGTGTCTCTCACCAAAGCTAAGGGAACCACGCGGCTTACGCAGTCGGTATAGTTCTGTAATTATCTTAAAGATTCAGAATAATTTCAAAGGAATGTGGTACTAAAGTCAACTTCAGACATCGAGGTTGATATCGGAAAATAACACAGATGGTCATTGAAAATAAGCTATTCGAGCCGAGGGCGAACTAGGTTATGAAAAATATCTACCGAGCCGAAGGCGAGGTTGATATTTTTTAATGGCCATCCAGGTTGTCATTCCGATATCAACCGAGATGGAGGTGTGTTAACTGTTATAACTTTTTCGAACAGAAATCATCCCTGGAGGCTGATATGACTTATATCATCCTCTCCGGAGGCTGATATGACTAATATCGTTCTCTCTGGAGGCTGATATGACTCATATCATCCTCTCTGGAGGCTGATATGACTCATATCATCCTCTCCGGAGGCTGATATGACTTATATCATCCTCTCATTTCTATCGCTAACTTTCTGTGTAAAGGTTATCGTAATATAACTGACTGTGGGTCACAGGAGGATATGCATTAAATACCTGTTCGAAAAAATTTATATTAGAATATTAGAACATAGACTGTGTCTACTACAAATTGTGATTTAAGAAAGGGAGAATACTAGAGGCATAGACAATTAGCAAGAACAAAAATATGGATATTTAAACCACGAAACACAAACCTGGAATACAAAACAGGTTCTTGTGTGTTTGGCGGCACGTAGAACAGGGGTATCCCACTCCTTACTCCTTCTGGTATTGTGTAGTGCAACGAGTCTGCTGTGAATCCGCGCAGCTGGACTAGGAACTGGTCAGTGTCTCGCAAGTTTTTGATGAGGTGCCAATACTGCTGACAAGTCGTGAGCCGGTAGGGGGAGCGAATAGGTTTCTTTGCCTTGCAGGTTATGTCATGAAGGAATTCGTACGGACCTGGAGAGAATTGCTGACGGTCATAGCAGTCTACCACAAACCCCTGATTTTGGAAAAGCCTATAGGCGTATTCTCGCCGTTCCCCGAGGACTCCTCGAGGAGTCGAAGGGAACGGCGAGAATAGAGGGAGTCACTCCACGCGGACTCCGCGTACGGAAAACAACGAGAACACGGGGAATGCTTCCAAAATGGATTTTGTTCTAAAAATAAATATGCAGTTGACGAAATTAGTCTGGATCCACTTAATTTTTGGTTCTGTTTATTCTGATTGTTTTAATTAATTTTACATTGCAACAACACCAGCAAAAATTGATTCCCCTCTGAATCTGAAAGGGAGTCCTTTTTGATGATGGTCATGATAATCGGAGCATTCCCCGTCCATGGGGACTCGCGAGAACACGGGGAGTGAGTCCCCGGGACAAACAAAAACGCGGGGACTCCTCAAGTGGAGTCCTCGGGGAACAACGAGAATACGCCTTATGCCAAACGCTGGGTATATCTACCGTTTAGTAACCCGGATGTTACAGTACGACTGGGAAGTGTTCATGTGAAGCTACTGGACTCGCTAATTTACCTGGGGTTACCTGTTGGAAAGTCCATCAAAGAAACCCGTATACTCATAAATCATATACGTAAAAGAATTGCAGGTGCATATATTTGTGGTATCTAATAAGCTACGTTTTCAACGTCCCATCCTCGCGGTTATCTACAATTCAGTCTCCCTACCTCACATCCTGTATACTGCATCTTTTTGGAGACTTTTCACCAAATCAGACAAAAAACACATCCGGTCAACATTCTATCGTTTTGTCAAATATATATTGCGCCTCCCCCCTTGGACGAGAAATACTAAAATTTCCAGTCGTTATCAAATTAGTGATCCACTAACAGCAGTGGAGAAACAAATAGACGCTTACAGCCAAAATATTGATCACGACGGGAAAACCCTCTTGGTTTAGTTGTATGGAAAAGTTATATTGTGTTCTTTGTGTATATTACACAATGTGTACTTTGTATATATTAAGTGTATATTGTGTTTTATTTTTCTCTTTTATCCTTATTATTTACTCGGTCTTCGTGCCTTGTGTTTATTTTGACGGGTAATAAATAAAATCATCATCATCATCATACCCTATGCCTAACGCTGGATACACTATGCCAAATGCTGGATACTGGGACCCAATAAAATACTGATGATTGAGTGAAGCTCAGAAATCAACCAATCAGGATCCATCTGTAGTGAGGTAGGTCAGGGTTAGGGCACAAACAGCTCTCCAGCGTTTGGCATAGGGTATCCCATTAGGCATGGGCTATAATAAATAAATAAATAATGATTTAATCCGTAATATCTTTAAATACATGAAAAATAGCTTTGGATATGTCAATTCAAATAAAGACACTTAAAGCACTATCAGTCAACTCGACAGGTCAATATTACTTATCTGATAACATTAAAATGCCATATATTATGCCAGAATGCCAACATTAGCGTTTGGCATAGGGTATCCAAAAATCAGGGGTTTGTGGTTGACTGTATGATAGACCAAGTTCTAGTACGGTCTATTTCAAACAAATATCTCCCCATCCTAGCTTCTAAATTATTTGGGCTGGGAGTCTGAAAATTCAGGGGTACACGTCCTTGGGACTAAATCGGGATCGTTTTTGCGGTCTGAACCAGAAATCTGTCTGGAATATTTTGTTCTGGTGCTTGTCCTAGCATTGAGATTTTTATACGATTCATCTGTCCTTTAGCTAAATCAAACGTGTCTCCCAGCCAGCTTGGATAATTCGTCTTGCAGGGAAACCTAGAATGATCTTTTTTATTTTATTTTTTTTTATTTTTTTACAAAGAAAAATAGAATTTAGCCAGTTTAACGCAAAATTACGGATCCTAATAGATCTCGGACAACTTTCGTAAATTTTCAAATTCCTCCTAGTGCTCGGGTATACTGTTGATTTGTCTTTGATACCTTTTGATTTTCAGTTTACAGGGAAAGTTAAAAAACAACTTTAATTCTACAAAAAATCAACGAAGAAACCAACGAAAATGGGGTTTATAAAGGCCAACGAATATACTGGAATAAAATTCAGTCACTCGCTAGTACCGAGCGAGAACACTCCTAATTGTTATTCGCAGGTATTGGTGAGTGGCTCGCTGTCTTTATTTTAGGCTTTCAAATTCTTCCGATTTTGGTTTTAATTTTCGCTTTATTGTTGGTTTTCTGCTTTGTTTCGTTTTTCGTGGTTGTTGATCTTCATCATGGTTTTGGCAAGTTTTTTGTCCTTTTATTCCAATATATTCGTTGGCCTTTACCAGAGAAAAATATTCCTCCTAGTGCTCGGGTATACTGTTGATTTGTCTTTGATACCTTTTGATTTTCAGTTTACAGGGCAAGTTAAGAAACAACTTTAGTTCTACAAAAAATCAACGAAGAAACCAACGAAAATGGGGTTTATAAAGGCCAACGAATATACTGGAATAAAATTCAGGCACTCGCTAGTACCGAGCGAGAACACTCCTAATTGTTATTCGCAGGTATTGGTGAGTGGCTCGCTGTCTTTATTTTAGGCTTTCAAATTCTTCCGATTTTGGTTTTAATTTTCGCTTTATTGTTGGTTTTCTGCTTTGTTTCGTTTTTCGTGGTTGTTGATCTTCATCATCGTTTTGGCAAGTTTTTTGTCCTTTTATTCCAATATATTCGTTGGCCTTTACCAGAGAAAAATAAGACTAGAGAGTATCGCCAAGACCTATGCTCTCCATTCTTTGCAAACGGAACATACACGTAGCGCCGTCCACTATGCTTGCGGCATTTAAAGCGAGACAAACTTGCAGGCTTAGAAATTTGTAGTAAAGCAAAGGTGAGGTCTGCACAGACCAAGGAAACAATGGAAGCTGTATACTTTTTTTTGCAATGTTTAGAATATGAAGTTATCTGAGCCAGCGCTGGTGAACGACTGAATGGGTTTCAGTAGGGATGTTCCCTATCGCTAGTGGTGATAGTATCGCTGCTATTCGAGTGTGTGTCAATGTCTACTCCCTAATGTTATTTTGCTCTGGCCTTTACAAACCCCATTTTCGTCCGTTTCTTCGTTGATTTTTATTTATATGTCAGGCCAGTGTGGTTTGCGAAATTAACTTTAATTCTGGTCCGATTTGTCCAAATTTACTCATGACATAAGTGACTTGCGTTGTATAGTATAAGCTAGAGACAAACTTACCAACCAAATAGATTTCACAATCAACGCCAGTTGCAACGCAAAGGGACGGGGAGCGGATGACGTACTCAATCGTCACGTCAGTCCGCCACAGCAACGCCATCTGGAATTCGACTGCAGAATCTCCTTTGAATGTGAAACTCTAGGAAAAGAGAATACGCTGCAAAACCAAGAATATACGATACAGAATAATCAAATACTGGTCAGAGCTCCGTCGCGCTTCTCCCGCTGCCACCCAATAGCCAGAAGTGAGAAGGCGACTACATACAGAGCTAAAATATTAAGCTCTGTAGTAAAGCACAATATATAAACCGTCATTTTCACAGCGCACTCTCGTTTGTTCTACGTGGACATAACGCTGGGATTAGAACATGGATTTGCTTTAAAGGACCCCTCCCACTACTTACTCTTCAACTTACAGTATTTTAAAATATTTGAATACTTTAAAACTAGGCTGTGCTTTCAACAAATAACCCACGGTTTTGGCTGTATTAAGCCTATTCTGAGACCCGTTGACTTGTAGCGAAAACAAGGATACAATTTACAAAGCCGGTTTTTCTGATGGAGAAACTTCTCGCAGACAACCGTCGACAGCGTGATACACATCGAAGGTAGCAAATCACAGCAAGTGAGAAAACCAGCGTGGTTTTGTTACAGGGGTTAGAATGTACCGTACGAAATTGGGGTCTCGAGTTTAGCAATATATGGGGTGATTGTGGTAGTAGGTTTCGTTAGTATTATAGGTAATACAGGTCCTTTAAACTAAACATTTGCTTTAAAGCAAAACCCTTACTATAGAAAAGATCTTTCCACGTGAAATGGCTCAGAAATACTGTTTTTCGAAGTCATTTCCATGTGAAATGAGCGAATTTCCTTTTTAGCAATTATCAACTTCCAAGCCTTCCAGCTCTCCGACGCGGCGGCTGGACGCAAAATATTTGAATACTGAACGGCCAGTGGTTAAAAAGTGGGAAAAACAGGTAAAACAAAAGAAGTCCAAGACAGAATATACACCCCATGGCCGTGGGATACTATAAAAGGCAGAATAAGCAAGAATAAAAATTGGAAAAAATAATTATTGTTTAAGACCTCCTCATCCCCTCACAGGGGTTCGTTGAATAAATTACTTGCACATCAATGATATAAGATAAGATAAGATAAGATTTTATTTGCGCTAAGAGCCAACGGCCATGGCAAATATAGATATAACAAAAAAACACCACACACAAAAAATGGTAGACTCCTATAGGCACCTATCCCTATGGGCTAGGGCTACCCTGAGGAATCTCACCAGCTGTTTTATATTTCCAAAACAGTTATTCCCCATTACACCACACATCCATTCTTCATCCATTCCCCTTCCATTCACTCCAAAAATTTCTAACCTAAGTTCACTCAAACTTTCGCATTCACACAATAAATGTTTTAAGTTCTCATCCATGCTACCTCACATCGGACATGAACAAGGACCGGACCGACCCTCAATGATATGTCCATAGCTCGGAAGCAGCCAATGAGAAAGCCCTACTGCATTATGTTAACTCTCCCTGGGGGCTGATGAGTGATTGGTCGAATGATCCTACCTTTAAAAAGAAACCTTCTTTGAGTCTACAAGCTACCAGACTTGCTGCATCCAAATCGAGTTGAAATTCAACATGCTTCCATCGCTCAATTGCGAAGATTGTGGACTTTCTAGAAACAAAAAGTAGGAGTTATATTTTTATTTGTTTTTGGGGAGGAGGGGGGTAGTTAGCAGTAGTTGCGTTTTTGTAGATACCATGGTATCTGTTACCGCGGTAACTGAATCTGCAATTAGTTGTTTTTTCAGTAACCGTGGAATCTGATACACGGTTGCTCTCCAAAAACGACTATTGCCGAAATTGCACCTTTTGAAGTCATCCCAAAAGAAAAATTGATATCCCAGTTACATCACTAAGTGCTAAACTTCTTTCTCACCAATTTGACAAAAATTTGATTAAAGTAAGATGACTTTCCAGATCCACGGTCAGTTACCCCGGTCGGACCGTGGTATCTGAAAATCAGATTCCACGATAACTGCAAAAACGACTTTAGACCGCGGTATCAGATACCATGGTATCTGCAAAAACGCAATTAATGTAATTTAATTCGGTTGATGTTGTAGGTGCAATTGCAAAAAACACTGTGCACTTTGTGCAGACAACACTGTGTTTTTCTGTTATAACCGTTTCTCTGTTCTTATAAATGACATTGCAAATCATGTCTGTTCTGTTTTATGGGAACATAGCACACGTTTTCTGTACATAAGCCAAGTAGAACCTCCGTCTTTGGTACAATCTGGGACCCGTCTATTCGCCTACCCGTCGATTCGCCCAACCGTCATAATGCCCCAAAAATACGTCACGTCCCCCACTTTTTCCGACAGTTCGCCTAACCGTCACAAGACCCAAAATATCCGTCGATTCGCCCACCCGCTGATTCGCCCAACCGTTGATTAACAACCGATGACAACCACCGGCTAAAAACCGAGCAGAACTAAAGCTACTTGCTGAGCTTTGAGCTGACGCCCGTCTACTTTCCCTCTTAAGGCGTATACTCGCCGTTCCCCGAGGACTCCACTTGAGGAGTCCCCGCGTTTTTGTTTGTCCCGGGGATTCACTCCCCGTATTCTCGCGAGTCCCCACGGACGGAGAATGCTCCGGTTATCATCACCATCGTCAAAAAGGACTCCCTTTCAGATTCGGAGGGGAATCAATTTTTGCTGGTGTTGGTGCAATGTAAAACTAATGAAAAACAATCGGAATAAACAAACCAAAAATAAAGTGGATCCAGACTAATTTCGTCAACTGCATGTTTTTTTTCGAACAAAATCCATTTTGGAAGCATTCCCTGTGTTCTCGCTGTTTCTGTACGCGGAGTCTGCGTGGAGTGACTCCCTCTATTCTCGCCGTTCCCTTCGATCCCCGAGGGGTCCTCCGGGAACGGCGAGAATACGCCTTTAGCCGCTGCGCATTTGAGAGGAAAAGAGCGTAGAATGAAGGAATGAAGGTATACTAGAGAAGAAAAAAAAAAACGCTACTTACATAATCAGCTCATTGCTAGCATTCATCTGGAAGCTCCTGCGTAAAAACGATAGGTGGCATTCGTTCGGTTGAAGACTGTAGTCATTCAGCTGGAAAGACGAGGCAAAATATTTAAAGTCTCGCTCCCGCCTGAACCCAGTAATGTAGCAAATTATCTCTTTTGTCTCCAGTGTTTGTGCTAAGCACTTATCTTTTTAACAGGACACTATTATATTATCAGGCATTATCTCGCTTCGGCACGGTTGCCCATCCATGGTAAATAAACCAATTATTTTGGAATTTATACAAAACTCGAACGATATGGGAATAACAATTTTATATTTATAATTGTGGTTAATGCACTAGGCGGTTTGGGTGTGGTTAGTCAGTCTGGCTGGAGACTGGGGACACGGGACACATTTTAAGAGGACACTAACCACGACGCCGAAGTGCGAGGGTGGCTTCTGTAAATGGTTGGGCAAATTTATATTCTTTTGGGCGACAACATATCATTAGTTGCGTTTTTGCACATACCATGGTATCTGTTACCACGGTAACTGGATCTGCAATTAGTCGTTTGTGCAGTAGCCGTGGTATCTGATATCCGGTTGCTCTCCAAAAACGACAAGTGCCGGAATTGCACTTTTCGAAGTTATCCCAACAAAAAAACTGATATTCAGTCACATCACTAAGTGCCAAACTTCTTTCAACCAATTTGACAAAAACTGATGAAAGTGAGATGACTTTTTCAGATACCACGATCAGTTACCACGGACCGTGGTATCTGAATATCAGATACAACGATACTGGCCAGATGGCACGATAACTGCAAAAACGACTTTACATCGTGGTATAAGATACCATGGTATCTGTTACCACGGTAACTGGATCTGCAATTAGTCGTTTTTGCAGTGGCCGTGGTATCTGATATACGGTTGCTCTGCAAAAACGACAAGTGCCGGAATTGCACTTTTCGAAGTCATCCCAACAAAAAAAAACTGATATTCAGTCACATCACTAAGTGCCATACTTCTTTCCTCCAATTTGACAAAAAATTTATGGAAGTGAGATGACTTTTTCAGATACCACGATCAGTTACCAAGGTCGGACCGTGGTATCTGAATAAATGGCCAGATACCACGACAACTGCGAAAACGCCTTTTGACCGTGGTATCAGATACCATGATAACTGCAAAACCGCAACTATTATTACCTACCTCTATAGTAGGGGCGGATGACAAATAGGTCCCCCCTGTCGTCGCTGCAACAAACCGTAGCAGCTTTTTATACGGAACATTTCCAAACGCCATGTTCGGTTTGACCTCGGAGCCGTGCCCGATGAAGGAGCAGGTGACCCAGGACAGTCGAAGCTGATTGAGAAACGAGTCCACAAGGTCAGACTTGGCAGAGCCAAATATATCATCTGAGATTACAATGATCCCTGAAAACACAAATGCTATAGGACTGCTTGGCTCGGGGAGGGTACTAACCGGCATTATTTGATATACATTATTTGACAGCACCTTCTGCGCTCCTTCTATACTATTTCGTTCTGGCGTCACTCGTGTTCTGCGAAAGAAGGAGATTATAAAGATGAGATCATGTAATTTTAAATATGCAAAGCACCTGCTCCACTTGTCGAAATTATGTCATAACCAACGTAGAAATTCAAAATTCAAGATGCAAGTATTACCCTTTTGGATGTTTCCTCGTCGCTTTCAAAAATCATGGACAACAAGGCCCAACCAGCGCACGACGTTGTCCACTGCTTCCTGACCGAAGATGAAAAAATTAAGTGTCTTTTCTGTGTGTTTATGTGTTTTGTTTATTTTCTTTATTTTCTTCATTTACTCCGCCTTTTCAAAATGGCGGGTCATAAATAAATTACTTACTTACTTACTTACTATAATCAATTAACTGAATCTCTCTAGAAAGGAAAAAAAAAGAATCGCCTAGAAGAATCGCCAGTAGGGGTCGACACCATTTCTGTTTCTAATTCAGTTTTTTTTTCTACCGTTTTCTTTTCCGTTTTATATATAACCGTTTAAGCCGTTTGTTTTTATTTTTCCTTTTTATTTTTAAATTAGGTTTTTGGTTTACCACTTCTACGAGTAGCGTTCCCGCGCCATCTAGCGGCTTTTATTCTCCCGGCGGATTACCCCATCTACCGATATTTTCACTGTTCGGAAGAAAAAATGTGTAGGTCACCCTGCCCGATGAAAACGATTATTCTACAGAATCATCAGCATTACAAAAAAAATAACTAGGACTACTTCTGACTTTGAGACTAAATTATCGGCATTTGGTTACAATTCTGAGCAGGTGAATTGCTGGAAACGTTCATCTGGCTCTTTCTTGTTGGTATAATAACCCTTTTGTCAGACCAAATAACACTAGGGAATAGAACCAAAACAAAGCAAAAAACACTAGGGAGTAGCGCCAAGACCTATGCTTCTCATGCTTTGCAAACGAGCCATACTCGTAGCGCCACCAACTACGCTTGCGGCATTTAAAGCGAGACAAACTTGCGGGTTTAGAAATTTCTAGTCAAGCAAAGGTGCGGTCTGCACATACCAAGGAAACAATGGAGGCTTTTTTGCAAAGTTCGGAATATGGAATTATCGGAGCCAGCGTTAGTGAACGACTAAATGAGTTCCAGTAGGGATGTTCTCTATCGCTTAGTATCGCTGCTATTCGAGTGTGTGTCAATTTTGTCAAGTCTAGGCGCAACTCCCTAGCAGAGCAAAATAACACTCGTAGCGCCGCCCACCACGGTTGCGGCATTTAAAGCGAAACAAACCTGCGGGCTTAGAAATGTTTATAGTACAGCTAAGATGCGGTCTAAACATCAAGGAAACAGAAGGGGTTGTATCTTCTTTTTTTGGCTGTAATCGGAATATGGAGTTATCAGACCCATCACTGGTGCGCGACTGATTGAGTTTCAGTCGAGACGTTCTCTATCGCTAGTGTTGCTAGTGCCGCTGTTATTCCAGTGTGTGTGTCAATTTTTTTAACTCTTAATGCTGTTCCCTAGTGTTATTTTGCTCTGTTTTTTGTAACAAGACCAAAGGTGTCGATGGGATCCCAAAAATCCAATATTTGATCCAG
The DNA here is from genome assembly GCA_030848855.1 of Branchinecta sandiegonensis. Classification (NCBI taxonomy): domain Eukaryota; kingdom Metazoa; phylum Arthropoda; class Branchiopoda; order Anostraca; family Branchinectidae; genus Branchinecta; species Branchinecta sandiegonensis. The sequence continues at coordinate 16,918,762 of JAUPMV010000017.1, read as the reverse complement.
ACAATTAGGTCTTGTCTACGCCAGATCGAGTCTTCGCCAGACTCCTTGAACATTTTTACTATTAAAATTCAGAAACAGATTAAGGCCAAAAAGCTAATCATCTGAGAAAACCAAGTTCAGACATGGATTCAGCATGTTTGTGTTTACCCCTAGGCTATATCGAACGTCTAATCAACTTATAATTAAAATTTAACTTAAAACTCTAAATCCAAAACTTTCTAAATCCAACCAACAGGAAGCACGAATCGTTTTTGTACATAAAGTTTGAAGCCTTCACTGTCATTTATGATGAAACTTTTCTACACAGCTGTAATTATACAATTAAGAAAGAACCAGCGAACTGTTTCCAATCATTTACAGGCTCGGAATAGTTATCAAACATGAATAAATCAGTCTCAAATTCGGAAGTTCTGTATCTCGCAATGTTAAATTACTCTTTTCATACCCTTGGCAAGGGTCCTCTTCAGGCTCAAACCGCTCAAGCTGGAAAATGAGCTTGTTGAAAAACAATTTAAGATTCTGCCTTAATTATCTGATTTTGTGAACTTCTTGTCTGGAAATTGGTTGAAGTTAAAGCTGTTACTGTGATTCCTTGTCCGTTTTCGTCAAGAGGCTGCAATCTCTCAACAGACAAAATATGTCAATTAAAGAGCAACTCTCACAGATTTGTTCCATTCGGCTCGTGCATATTTGGTGGTTGCCATATCAGCCTACCCTGAATTGGTTAATTTCAAGTATAGTTACCGCTACAGTTAAGACATTTATAAGTAGATGTTGATCATTCTTTTTTTTTTATCAAACCCAGTTTACAGAAAAAAAAGTCACTCTTAATAAGCCAAACGGCCTGAGCAGAGCAAACTAGTACACCAAGCCTTTTTTTTATACCCATGCTAAAACGCTGGAGCATGCTGACAGGGGTGACCACGCTTTTCATACATATGTGTACCCCTTCTTCCACAGAGGGGTATCAGTATACAGTAGACCTACTCTGGAAACTAAAACAATTTGGGATTTCATTTTGCCTGGTATCCCCCTGGAGAATAAGGGGTACACATACGTATGACTACCAAGCTCACCCCTGCCAGCGTACCCCAGCATTTGAGCATGGCTACAAGACAGGGGTTAGTTTACTAGACTGGTGCGGAGTCCTTTTTTTTGTTCACCTAACAAAAATACACTCGTGAACAACCTTCTCGTCAGGTCCATTACCCGCTTCCTTGAGTCCCCTCCTCACGCTATTCACCTTTCAAGAGGCGCCTTAGTTTTTTCAATGGTTTAATAACAAATAAGAAGATAAATCACACACAGTCAAAACACTCACATTCCTGGACGCCGAGAACCACAATCTTTACATTTTCAGCAGAGTGGTCACTGCTCCTACTCTCAGACACAGCCTTACCTCTCAATTTACAAAATAACTAACCAATTTCCTTTTTACCTTCCTGCACCTTATGAAAGGTGCACCTGAAAGCTCATATGGCACTTGTAAGAACAGTTAGCATTTTTGTCAGATACGGTTTGCAGTTGTCAAGGCTGCATCTCTCTCCCGATATTCATTTCATCAGAAAATCGGCTTGATCTACTAAATCTGAAATGGTTATTCCACTCACTGATAACTGTTTCTCCCACAACGATGATCAGATCGGGGGAGGAACTATTTTTACGCCATGCCACGCCTGCCAAGTTTCATGGTCATAGCACAGACTGCCAAGTTTCATGGTCATAGCCCATTCGGAAGTACCCCAGCTCGTGATGACCAGAATTGTGGAAAACCCTCTCAAGCTCCCCCAACTGTGACAAGATCCGGTCCTGTTTTAGTATTGTCTCGTATTGTCTCTACGGCTTATGCTTGTTCTTTCCTCCAAGTCCCATCCCGATCTCTCGACTCTAAGCGTTTCACGAGATTTCTTGCACCCCCTCCAGCTCCCCCACCCCCCAGTTATTGGATTCGTTCCGAACTTGAAACTGATCATCTGAGACACTTGTTCTTGACACTTGTCACGTTTCATTCACGTCCGATCACCCGTTCTAAAGTTATGCATGTCACTAGATGCTGGATTCCCCATCCCTCCACTCCCCCCAACATCACCGTATCGGGGAATGAACTATTTTCAAGTCAACCTAGGAGAGTACCTAATATGTCTGCCAAATTTTATGGTCGTAGTACATCTGGAAGTATCCTAACTCGTGATCACCGCGGAAATCCGAGAAACCCCTCCGACACCCTCCACTGCGACAGGATCCGGTCCTATTTTGTCAATAAAGTATCTAGGGTTAACGTTCGTTCTTCCCTTCAAGTTCCATCCCGATCCCTCGATCCTAAGCGTTTCAAAAGATTTCCGTCCCCCCTCTACCCCCACCCCCAGTTATCGGATTCGGACCAGATTTGAAATTGACACTTGTTCTTCACACTTGTCAAGTTTCATGCATGTCCGATTACCCGTTCCAAAGGTATGTATGATTCTAGTTTCCGGATCCCCATCCCTCCACTCCCCCCACGATGGCTGGATCGGGGAAGTGATTATTTCCAAGTTAACCTGGTCGGTTCCCTCATATGCCTTCCAAGTTTTATTGTCCTAGCTTACGTGGAAGCGTTTCAGAAAATTTCCGGTGCCCCCCTCCAGCCCCCCCCCCCCCACAGGTATCAAATCTGGTCCGGATTTTAAACTGAGTATCCAAAACACTTGTTCTTGACATATGTCAAGTTTCACGCATGTCCGATTACCCTCTCCAAAGTCATGCATGTTAATAGTTTCCGGATTTCCAATCCCTCCACTCCCCCCACTATGATCGGATCTGGAAAGATTTCCAAGTTAATCTGGTCCGTGTCGGGACATCTCGCCACAAGACAACTCGCCACAGCGACAACTGGGAACCGACTACTCGCCACACCAACATCTCGCCACAGTGACATCTTGCCACAGCGACAACCTGCCACACCGATAGCTTGCCACACCAACAGCTCGCCACAGCGACAACTTGCCACAGCGACAAGCCGACACACAGACATCTTACCACAGTGCGACATCTCGCCACATTTATAGCATAAAATACTTTATTCATTTACTATTTATCCAAACAAAATTTTTAATGGAGCAGGTAATTATGGGTAATGCCTCTCAACAAATCAAGAGCACTGCTACGGTTATACCTACTGACAATTCTTTCGATTCTCTGGTTAGTCTTCAAGCATTGTTTCTCTGGCCGAGGAGGAGAACAACCTGCCTCGATCCGGTCCACGTCGTCCTTTTTATATTTAACTGCGACATAGGATTATTATTGCGGATTAAAAACTGAAAGAGTTAATTAGTTAGCGGACCCGAATTCCCTTGGGTCAACTGAAGCTAAATGTCTATCATATTTTTTGAATCTTTTTTGTCTGTTTTTATCTAAAACAATATTTTTGTGGCGAGTTGTCCATGTGACGAGTTGGTCGTGTGGCAAGTCGTCTATGTGGCGAGTCGTTCCGGTGGCAAAATGACGCTGTGGCAAGTTATCGGTGTGGCGAGTTGTCGGTGTGGCGAGTCGTCGGTGTGGCGACATGTCTGTGTGGCGACTTGTCAGTTTCCAGTTGTCGGTGTGGCGAGTTGTCTTGTGGCGAGTTGTCATGGAATCCCGAGGGTTCCCTGATTTGCCTGCCAAGTTTCATTGTCCTAGCTTATGTGGAAGTGTTTCACGAGCTTTGTTTAGTTTAAGTTTAGTTAGCATCAGAGCAAAATAGCTCTAGTTATTTTGCTCTGGTTGGCATTTAGCATGGGGTCAGCCCACTTAGTCTGACTTTAATCTTTAAACCGTACCTCTTCCCGCATTCGCTTCTAAATACATCAAGTCGTAGTGCAGTTGTAGAACACTGGACCTATGCCACAGAGGTTCGCGGATCGATACCGCATTTGGGCATCACTCTTTTTGCCTGCTCCCCTTTTGCTACCGTTGTTCCTATTTTCCGGACTCCCGGATCCGGGGAAAGTCGGATTGGGGAAGTGATTATTTATAAGTTAATCTGGTCGGGTCCCTGATATGCCTGCTTGTTTTCATCGTCCTAGCTTGTGTGGGAGTCCTTAATTTATATCAACCCCTACTAAGGTTCAACAACATATTATACCAACCCCTTCGACCTTCGATTGCTCTAGCTCTATCCGAACGAATTTAAGCAAAGAATGACTCATCCACGAGCAGAGCTATACTAGTGTGAAGAAATAATGACTCATCCACGCGCAGAGTTATACTAGTGTGAAGAAAGGGGTAGGGGTTTGACAAAAACTAGAAAAAGAGTTTCAAGAGATTTCGGGTGTCCCCTTCCAGCCCCCCCCCCCCCAAGTTATCGGATCCAATCCGAATCTGACAATAAACATCCAAGACACTTGTTCTTGATACCTGTCAAGTTTAATGCACGTCCGATTATTCGTTCTAAAGTTATGAATATTACTAATTTCCGGATTCCCCATCTTGCCACTCCCCCACTGATGGCCGGATCGGGGAAGTGATTATTTCCAAGTTAATCCGGTTGGGTCCCTGGTATGCGTGCCAAGTTTTACCTTCCTAGGTCATGTGGAAGTGCCCAAACTAGCAAAATGCGGACAGACCGACAGACAGACAGATATTACGATCGCTATATGGCACTCGAGTAAGCTCAAGTGCCATAAAAACCTTACCGTTTCAAATGGTCGCCTTACTGTTATCTTACAAACCTAAAGACGTGGAAAAAAGGACATACCTGTTAAAACGGCCTTTTTTTGTAAAAACAGTCCGCTTCTCCCCCACCCGGAAAAACAGTAACAGTTTTCGTTTTTTTTTTTTTGCCGTTTCTGTTTCTGTTCCATTTTTTGTTTGCCACTTTTGCCGTTTCTGTTTTAGTCAAAACCGAAACGGTGCCGACCCCTAGTCACCAGTGTTCTCTCAGTTGATCTACGCGTTACTACTGATCTACGCGTTACTTCTTTTTGTTCTTCGGCTTTCCTTTTCGCTTTGGTCTTCTAATCGCCTCTAAGGTTAGCGTTCTGGAGTCTCGATTGTTTTTTCTTGAAGGCACAACTCTTACTAGAAATGATCTTTTCCCAATGAAATGGATCAGAAAAACGTTTTCAAATATGCCATTACTTCCACTGAAATTAGAGATTTTCTTGTTAGCGCTTGTTCAGTTTCAGTTCAGTTTTATTTATTTATTTTTATTTATTTATTTATTTTTATAACCCGCTGAAAAGACAGAATAGCGGAGTACAAACAATGAAAAAGAACACAAAACACTAAAATACACTAGAATTCACTCTAGAAGAAGGGACAAGCCGTGATGTGCGGGGAAGCTGAGATGGGACGTTGTGGACAATTTTTTACTTATGGCCGAAAGTTTCAGCGAAATATCCGGAAGCTTGTAACGCGAAATCAGATGTCTGTTTTTATACCAGGGGGGTAGGAAAAGGAGGAATTTTGCATATCGGTAATAACAAGAACGGAGGGAATGAAGATCTTTTTTCTTTAAAACTGAAGAGAGGCCAGAAAGAAATAAGATAGAATGGTCAGTAAAACTGCTGTAAAGTTTACTAAGGGCTTTTTTATTGTATTTCCCACGATTAGCAACGATTTTCGAGTATGATACTTGAATCTTTCTTTTTGCATCATTAACCGATTGAGACCGGAACGATTTGAGGCTGTTAGTAATGTGGATGCCCAACCACCGAAGAGATGTGACAAGGGGGATAGTCTTAGTTGGGAGAATAAGCGGCTCTTGGTTAGTTGAATTGAAAGATAAGTATTCGCATTTATTAACGTTCAGAGCCAGACCGATCCGGTCGAAAGCAGCTGAAACAAAAGAAAGTGACTTCTTTAATCCGGTCTTGCTTCGACTTATCAGCAGAATATCATCGGCATAAGCAATATAAGAGATATTAATGGAATTAATAATACAAGTGGTAGGTATAGAAGACAGGATGTTAGAGATGCACATTTTAAAAATGGATGGTGAGAGAACCGCGCCCTGTCGAACGCCACGTTTTATCGGGATTCTAAAATCGGACATCTGTCCATCCACTTTAGTGCGCAGAAAAGAATTTGTACACCAATAACGTAATAAAAATATAATAGAAATATTTATGCCATGTGAAAAAAGCGAGAAAAGGGCTTGGGTGTGTACAATGCTATCAAAAGCTTTCGACAGGTCCAAAGCACAAATATGTAGTTCCAAGCCTTTTTTAGTTGCCTCAACCAGGAGAGACGAAAGAACTCGGTGGGCATGTTGACAACCAATACCTTTTTGGAAACCCAATTGGTTTTCTCCAAAGTTAACATTATTAATAAATGAGGGGAGTAGTACATACTCGAAGACTTTGCTAATCGTACATGAAACGGTGATGGGACGATAAGAGGTACACTCCGAAGGAGGTTTACCTTTTTTAATAATTGATGTTACAATTCCGCAAAGAAAACTATTGGGAACGGCAGAGGAACTCAGGCACATTTGGAAGAGCAATTGAAGATGTTGCTCAAGAGGTGGACAATTTATTCTTTGATGTCGAGCCGAAATTCCGTCGTTATCAACAGAAGAGGAACGGAGACGCTTCATAGCAAGTGAGACCGATGACGAAGACACGGGGAGAATATGTGCTTGAGTGAGAAATGGGGGAAGTGAAGCACTCAGCAGCTTAGAAGAAACGGCATGAACATAAAAATTAGCGGCACTAAACATTGACGTATAATATGAATTCCATGCGGAATCACTGATAACACTGAGCGACGACTTTCCACCAATTTTGTCTGCATTAATTACTTTTGACCAATCACCTTGTGTACGTGGGAACTCGAGTCCTTTTGAACTGATCGAACGAACATGCTTCTTATAAGTACGCTTAGTTCGTTGCTTAATATCAAACACTGTGCCAGAACGTGGTCTGCCGCAAGAAACCCAAAGTCTTAACCAAAACTTAGCCTTATTCTTCACTAATTTCAGTTCTGGGTCAAGAGACCAATTTGATTTCCGAGTATTTTTTCGAATTCTTTCTTCCGGCACGGCCACTTCTTCCGCCAACCTCAAACTCGAAACGATCTGGTCATAATAATTATTAAGACACGAATTGTCATTTGAATACCGCTCAGAAGCCTGCAAAAGGTGGAATGGAACTTGGATATTACTAAGGAGGGAAGATAGCGTAACAGTATACAGCAGCAAATCAGCACGATTCCAGTTCCTGCGTATAAACCACTTATGACTTCTACCAGATCTAATAGATGAAAGTGCTATATCAGTTGCAGCAATTGTAAATGAAAGAGGTAAATGATCCACATCCTTTTCATCCTCAATGACTAATATAGACGAAATATCAAGAGAGGGAGAGGCAACAACATGGTCAATGTTCGAAAAGCTACCAGAATTATGAACATAAGTGTACATTTTATCCTTATGAACTAACTTATAATCAGGAAGAATATCAAGTACTAAATCCGTTCGAGCTGACGGCTTTAGTAAATCACTGTTAAAATCTCCTGCAATAACAAATTGGTAACCCTGCGAAACAATTGACTTTAGCAGCCTCTCAAGCGAAGCGCAAGCTTTTGAAAACTTGTTGAGGGAAATCAAATTTTTACGATCACACGGTAGATATATATTGACCAGAATCACTTTACCAAGTCTCACTGCTAAAATATATTCATCACTATGGTAGCACACCGGTGATAAAGCACTAAATTTTCGATTGATCATACACGCAAGGCCACCGGATGGCCGCCCAAAAGTGGCTCGAGCATTCGTAAGAAAAAGTAAATGGTCAGTGCTTCTTTTAAGGGCGTTCGAGCTAGCGGCCGTGTAAATCCAAAATAAGGAACAAAATAAATTTCGATCCCTACAAAGCTCCATGGCCCGTTACATAGGGGTTAATACCACAATAATTAACAAATGAAAAAGTCTCTTGACTATTAAATAAAATAAAGAAAAAAAAATTGAAGAATTTGTCTCGGAATTTGTTTTATTTTTACTTACCGCTCAATCCTCAAAATTCACCTCCAGGTCTACGCCGATCTCCCACAATCACTAAATTTCAACAAATAAATAAATACAAATAAAATAAAAAAAATACTCAAGCATAGCATCCAGGGATGTCGCCCTACCCTCATTACTGATCTTACCTATTTCAAAACACAAAATATATATTCCCGAATGTATTTATTCTTTATCAACCAAATATGTTTTTAGCTGGGTCTTAAAGTTGCCAAACGACTGAATGCTACGGACATTATCGGGGAGACTGTTCCATACTTTGCTACATGCAATACGAGGACTGAAATCTGATCTCACAGTCTTGGTTATGGGTAATTGTAGGTGGTCCTTGTTGCATAGCTCATGAGAGCTCCTTGACTCAACGAAATCGGAAAAGAAGGAACTGAAGCAGCGAGGCAGATGACCATGAAGATATTTGAAAATCATCGAAGAGCACGAGACGACATAGAGTGCGTAGGTATTCATCAGCGGTTTTGGACGTCCTTTGTTAGTTTCGTAGGTTAACTGACGAGCCTTGATGGATTACTTTAATTGGTCGATTAAACTTATTAAAATTAAATTAAAAAATTTGTCGATTATCTCGAGCCTTCCTGCTTTCCGACGCGGCGGCTGGGCGCAAAACACAAACTCAACGCGCCGTGATTAGAAAGTGTGAAAACTAAGCAAATAAAAGAAGTAATAAACAGATGCTTCTGAGATCCTTATGTGTGAAAGAGTTGTCAGCAGACGTTATTCTGGCAAAAGTTTCGTTGTGTGACGGGCAAAAGTCGGCAAGGCCAACAAAACGCTAAAAATGCATAGGCACAAAACGAGACAGTGGAGAAAGGTGGGGATTTTAGAAGCTTATAATTCTGTATGGGAGCTAGGTATATTTTAAAAAGCAGAATAAGCAAGAGGGGTCCTTCAAGGCATGGCAGAGCAAGATCCAGCGGCGGATCTTGATGACTTTTATGGTAAGGGAATGCCGCCGATAAGGGAATGCCGCCGATAAGGGAATGCCGCCGATAAGGGAATGCCGCCGATAAGGGAATGCCTCAGGCAGGTATTTCGAAAGGCAAAGCACATCCAAAAAGGAATATATACAGGTACAAAAGAGAGGTACTACACCTGGACAACAGTAGTCGGGGAGCATCTGAAACCCAAGCAGACAATAACGTAGCATATCAATCAGGCCCTGTTCAGGGGAACTAAGACCAATCAAGGGCTTTGTAAAGGGACTAGCGTCGTTGACTTCAAACAAAGTTCCAACCATTTGCTCGTGATGTGTCTGGAAAAGGCAAAACCAACTTGAAGCGCAAAACGCAACAGAAATAGTTTCTATTCCTAGATCGTTTAATGCCATCAAACACCGAGCAAAGAATCTTCTAATCACTCGCAAGTAGTCGCCAGACGCTGAGCGTCGCGCAATTCTTCGTCAATTGTTCTTTCTTTATTTTATTGTAATAGTGAAGAGATTCGTTTATTTTTCGATTATTTTGGTATTAACCCCTATGTAACGGGCCATGGAGCTTTGTAGGGGTGGAAACTTATTTTGTTCATTTATATTTCATTTATATAAAAATTGGACTGAACTGAACAGATCCCAATGGCGCACGCAAGGAAAACATAAGATTGCCCGAATAGTCTGAGGTTGAAATGATGGTTTGAAAAAGGAAGTGAGAAGACATAATTTCAATGCAGCTTAACAGATAATCTCACTCAAACAACTGAACTAAATTTGAACTGAATTTATACTGTTTTCGTTTATGGTCCTGGCTTTTATAAAACATTCCCTGAAAGATATTTTAGTGAGCGTCCACTGGCGAGTCGTAAACGCATTAGTTGCGTTTTTGCAAATTTTACCTGATACCACGGTCTGAAGTCGTGTTTGCAGTTATCGTGGTATCTGATACCATGGTCAAAAGGCGTTTTTGCAGTTATCGTGGTAGGCTATCTGGCCAGTTATCGTGGTATATGAAAAGTCATCTCACTTTCATCAACTGATGAACCAAAATTTTGTGGGAAAGAATTTTGGCACTTAGTGATGTGACTGAACATCAGTTTTTCTTTTGAGATGACTTTGAAAAGCGCAATTTCGGCAATTTTCGTTTTTGCAGAGCAACCGTATATCAGATACCACGGCTACTGCAAAAGTGACTAACTGCAGATCCAGTTACCGTGGTAACAGATACCATGGTCTCTGCAAAAACGCAACTATTGTCATCTTAGTGCCTCTCCCCTTTCTCCTCCAGAGGCAAGGCATTCGAAGTTGCTATCAAGATTTTACTGCAGCTGTTACTGTTCGACGACAAGCTATAAGCGGCAAGGACAGTCAATCAATCAATAATTTTATTAACCCATATAAAAATGGCACAGAACATGCCCATACGGAGTATATGAAGAACAATGAAGGAAAGAAAAAGAAAAGAAAAAGATCCGACTAAACTAAACAAAATGACTATACAAAGGCACTACAGTGGTGTCGTTAATGCTCATGGAAACTTGGGAACTCGGCATCAACGTGTGAAGGCGTTGTAAACGGAAATGTCCGACAATATCTCCTTCGACTCTTAAAGGACCTGTCTTAAATACGTTATTGCTTCGCTCTACAGTCCTTAATCGTTCCATCCCTTCTCATTTCAGATTTCGAACTTCCCTTATATACCCCAACGGCACTACGCTGATTTTTGGATTTTCCGTGCTCTATTCTTGCGAATCGAAAGAAATAGAAAACCGTGATTTTCGTGTGTTTTTTTTCTTGATCAGCTAGTTAAAAAAACTAAACGAAATGACTATACATAGGCACTACAGTGGTGTCGCTTATGCTCATGGAAACTTGGGAACTCGGCATCAATAACATGATGTGCGAGGGATAAAATACAAATTAGGATATTTCGGTTACACTTCCGGCAAACCATCCTCAGCGAAAAAAAACACAAAGCTAAATCATAAGATCCAACACAGTATCAACAGAAAAACGATGCGGAACCAACAAAACATACAAAGACATGGAACTAAAAACCAGACGAACGATGCGGATTGAACGACATGTCGTTCGAATGTCGAAATGCGTGTTCGTGTGTACACGAGTACAATTTGACGCCCTTTATATCGTAAAAAGCTATTAAATTAACGGATGGACAGGCATTGGTCCTCGAACTAACAATAAGCAGTCAGAACAAAACGTGTTCTTTTGAAGGAAAGTTGTTTCTTCAGCTTCCAACAAAGTAGAGCTTTAGTGCTTTCCGTGGCAACCCTGACGACGCTGCTCCACTCCTCGGCCTTCTGGCGGAACCAACCAAGCGATCTGATTAGCTCTGCATAAGGGAAAATAGAACCTGGCTCTATTCTCCTTATTACAGCGCGCCCAGAGGGAAAGAGGAATCTGTAATAAGCCTTATACGCCGTAATACACCTTACAACACCTATTTGGACAATGCTTAAAGCGCAAGGGGAACTACTGACCTGTAACGCGTCTCTCTGCTGCTCGGCGGCAGCTGTTAAACTCGCCAACTCGTCTTCAATATCGCACAACTGCGTAGCAATGCTCTCCATAAAATCCTCGAGTCCCTCCTCTTGTAGTAGCCAGTTCTGCACTAGCACCTGTCGATGGCCAACGCGAGGAAATGGCATTTGCACAATTATTGAGACATAGATGTCAGGAGTGAGGATCAGGGAGCTACCAGGCAAGATGAACTGTAAGAGGAGCTCAGTGAGCAAGTGAGCTCGGAAAAGCAAGATAGATGAATGCCAGTTAGCCTATAATCATCTCATTCGCTACTGGACCAGGTGTAGGTCTTCCTAAATTCTTGCCCTACTTAAAGCACAACTGTTACTAGAAATGACCTTTTCTCTATAAACTGGATCAGAAAAAACGTTTTCGAAAATACCATTACTTTCCACCTGAAACTAGCAATTCTCTTGTTAGCGCTTGTCAATTATATCCAGCTTTCCTACTCTCCGACGCGGCGGCTGGGCGCAAAAGATTTGAAAACTGAACGTGCCTTGGTTAAAAAGTGGGAAAACTAAGCAAATAAAAGAAGTAATAAACAGAAGATTGTCACATCCTTATGTGTGAAAGAGTAGCCAGCGGACAATGAGGATTCCGGCAAACTTTTCGTTGGGTGACGGGAAAAATCGGCAAGGCCGAAAAAGAGCTAAAAACGCGTAGTTACGAAACGAAACAATGGAGAAAGGTGGGAATTTTAGAAGCAATTCCATATGGTACCTAAGTATATTATAAAAGCCAGAATAAGCAAGAGGGGTTCCTTAACGTTTGATTTCACATAGGCTACTTTTGTATTTTTTTATCTGTAATCTATCATTTTATTTTTAACGTTAACATAACTATAAATAATAATTTGACCTATAATATCTTTAATGTATAAAAGAGCTTTGGATAAGTCAGTATTCAAATAAAAAGATTTATTTGAATTGTTATAGATTTGTTACGGATTTATTTGTTATAAGATATTTATTCCTGTATGCCTTGCATTTGGCGGAACAAAAGCCATTTGGCTTTGTTATTACCATTACCTACAACTGAAAGGTTTTCCGCCTCTTAGTTCACGAAACAAACGTTCACTGCAAACTCGGAGACCAGCACCTTCAAGCAAAGAGACTATCAGGACATCAGGGATTCAAAACCGAGCTACATGTCAGTTGTCACACTAAAAAGCCCTACTTGGAAATGCCCTAACAGTAATTACGCACGCGACGGTGCACGCGAAGGTCGCCGTCGCCGATCTTCTCGGCGTTGGCCTTGTATTTTGGTTCACCACTTATGGTGTATTTACACACTGCGCAAATCCGAGCGGATCGTGAAAACCGAGCGGATTTTTCGACCGTTTTTTTGCTTGAAAATTTTTCTAGCTCTCCGCTCGGATTTGCTTGATCTGGTCGGTTTTTGAGCATCGTTTTCAAGAAAATGAGTGATGATCAGAAAGTTTTAGAGGGCATCCCAGCTTATATGACCCTGCTGATCCTGGCTTCAAAAAAACAAAGAAGAAAGACCTAATATGGGATTCTATTGCAAAACAGCTCTCTGTTGAAGGCAAGGCTCATATGGTCAGGCTGCGTAAACGCTGCGTTTGATCGATTATAATTTGCAAACCATTCGAATAGGACCGAGCGGAATTCCGCTCGGATTTACGCAGTGTGTAAATCCACCATTACCAATCAGTAATTTTTAAGAAAACTGGAATCGTTTTTAAGAAGCCTGAATCTGAGCGGTGTCTCGCACAGGCTAATGAATGAATGAATGAACTTTATTACCCGTAAAGTTTAAAACATAAAATACAGAGTATTATGAAATAAATAAAACAATAAATTAGCACAGGATAACGGCTAAGTTCATGGCGAGCCAAAGTAGTTTTGTATTTCTGACTTCGGGCGAAGTTTTAAGACAAAGACTATTTTTGATTTCGCACCGACTTTAAAGGCAAAAGGCTATCCAAAGTTTGGAAATGTAGTTGTGGTGAGCTAACTTACTTCGTCGTAAGTTCATCTAGTATGTCCGTTTAATTCCCAACAGAGATGGGCGAAATCCGATCATGAAAGGATTCGAATCGAATCCAGGGCTAGGTACGAATCCGATTCCGAATCCAAACCCACCATTTTATGCTGAGGGTTCGAATCCGGAATCGAATCTGGATTCGATTCGAATCTGGATTCGATTCCGACCTTAACAAATATCAAATGATGTACATAGGTTATAGTCCAAAAAAATCAGAGGCCAAAAAGTTGGATTGCCTAAGGACACTGTGTAAAAATTGGGAAAACGGAAACTGGAAAGATGTAGACTAGAAATTTGAGCGGATTCGTAAGATTGAGGGTTTGGAATCCCGAATCCGAACCCAGCATGACAAGCAGAAGATTCCAATCCGGCCAAATAAAGGACGAATCCTGGATCCGGATTCGGATTCGCCGATCTCTGGTTCCCAATCAGTTTCGCTAACGCGTCCAGTATTCAAACAATGCATAAAACGGATACGTCAGCTACGATGCTTTGGCAGCGATATTTCGGCCCTTTTTTTCAAGGATCCTCGACAGGCTGTCGAACGTCATCCAGTATTTCCGTTTCATTCTTATTCTGCCTCCTTATACACAATAGTAAGCACTAGACCTACGGCAAGTGGGGATGTAAGGGAACTCACGTGTCTGGAAAGGCCTTCTAGGCAGCTTTTCAATGATGAATAAATCCGATCAAGGGGAACTTCTTCACAGTCACTATTCTAGTAGAAAAACAGAAGTATAAGTAATCGCCAAACTACTGAAGTAGTGACTACAAACTACTGAGTAGATGGCGTTGCGGCCTTGCATTCCATCTACTCATGTTTAGCTTGTTTGTGCTGATGACAACGCGCTCCAGCGACGATGGTTGTCTCACCCATTTATGCAGTAACTTCAAGGTTCACAAACTCTTTTGTGCCCTTTTTTACAGAGATTTTTAACAAAGTGAATAATTAGTGTAATGTATTTTTATTTTATTACTGTATGACCAGCGTAATTTAGCATCGTCTGACGAAGAAAGCAATGAAGTTGGTTTATCAATAAACAATTTGACTGATTTGATTGATTGAAACTCAAGGTTCGACTAGACTTTTGCCTGCAGAGTCGAAAGAAAACTGCTACAGCTCAGCCCATGTAAAACCCTGGCAATGGGCAGGGAAAAATAAACACTGTGCAACCAGTACAAGATTAGACATAGCTTCTGTCCGTCAACCAGCATGCATACCGAGAAAGCTGTTATGGCTCTGCCCATATGAAGTCCTGGGCAAATGTGGGGAATAACAGGTCGACAGGAACATACGTAGTATAAATACAACAGTAAATAACTACCACTAAGTCAGACTCAAAGATCTAACCAGCCTGTAATGTACTTATAAAAGCTGCTATTGTTCAGCCCATGTCTTGTACAAATGTGAGAATTAATGGGTGTAGAGGAAGATATATGATGTTTTCATCTGTCAAATTACTTCTGTCTTTGACAGTTGGAACGACTATAGTTAGTTTTCAAAACCAGAGTGTTCACTCACACCCTTCATGGAACCCAGATGATAACCGTTGGAAAGGGAGAAGACATCTTTGAATAATTTTAGATACATAGTATGTAATGTCACATATCCCTTAAGACACCAAACTGAACTGATATAGAACCAAACTTACTGAAGGTCTGACAATAGTTGCCATTGATGGAGACAGATCCAGACAAAATGTGACAGCATAGCTTTGAGCAAATATCTGCACCACTGTATTTTCTGTGACAAGGTATGAATACTCGTGCGCAGTATCATAATCCCAATCCTCAGGAAGGGAAACAGGAATTGCAGATATCAACTGGATTTCATCTTTTAGTTCATCCTGAAAAAAATTAGGCGGCTAAAATTTATTTGCAACGACAATGATATTTTGCCAATTCCTGCTTGACCCTGATGGAAAGTATCCTAACTCGAGGACAGTGACCTGACAGACAGACCAAAAAGTGATATGTATATGGCACTTGAGCCCAGCGGCAAGTGCCATAAGAACTACAAACAAGAAACCAGATGTTCTTATAAAAATGGACTGTTTCCAAGAACAAAATTGACTGTTTTTACGAAAAACTGCGGCGCTTCGCACCGACTTGGCTGTTTTTTAGCGACTGGCCAACAACATTGGGGGTAGCATCCTGGGGCATCCTCCTCCCCAACCACATGTGATGCCCCTGGCTAGGCTACTGCAGGGCTACTCGAGCCTATACTATTTCCATCAGAAGTTAACCTGTCTATTCCATTGCCCAGCTTTGGTTGTCTTTTTCTCACCAGAGAAATTTCCAAAAAAGGTAAACAGTATCTCAAAAGAAAGCCATCTTTTTCTTCTTCATCCTAGGTTTTCTTCTGAGATAATAGTGCGCAAGCTGCATTGCCAGTACATGATTTTCTGTGATGACCCAAAAATTTTCTGGGGACTTTGTTACAGTTACGGCTGGTCATCCGAATTTTTTTTCCGTCACATAATCATTGTTTAGCCTAGGTACTTCGAAAAATATGAAAGCAAATTGTATGATTGTTAGAAACAAACATGAATTCAATATTAGAAAAACATTTACAGGATCACACTCAATTTCCGTCTGTTTTTGCTGCTGAAAATGTTGCTGTTGATGTATAAAAAAAGATGAAAACCAGCCAATCAGGTTCAAGACTTTTAAGTAGCCAATGGGGTCAGAGTATTTTGAACAAGAAATCAGAATTTTCAGTAAGAAGATCTGCCATGACGGAAATAGGTCTCAGCTCAAGTATTGGAGTTGTTTTTGTATTTTTACTGATCCTGGAATACTATCAAGATAGGTCAGAAGGAAAAATATTGGGAAAAAAAGAAGAAAAGTAGATCTTTCTTTCAAGATATTTCTATCATTTTTTGGATAACTGTGAAGTATCACAGGGACATTCAAAGTTTGAGATTGTTATTACTAGATTGAAAAGATGATGGAAATACCAAGTGATCCTGTAGTGTTTTAAACAGAGAAGATCTTTGTCTTTTTGGCTTACAGAAATTGATGCAAATTTTCTTGTACTGTGATGATGCGGGATGCCGTGATTCTATTTCCGTCACAACAGTGCCTAAATATCTGAATTTAGAAAGATTTATCAGTGAATATGATTTCAAACACACATCTTCCAACAGGTTTAACTATTTTAGACAGGTTGTGATGCATCTAAGGCACATCTAAGCTAGAAAACCAATTCTGTCAGGTGCTGACGGAAATAGAAACCAACGGAAATAGTATAGGAAAAAATAGAAACAGCATATTGTTGACTGAATCAAACCTTACCATTCTCATAACTCTTTTGAACTTCAACGGTTGTCCCAGACTCTCCAAGAGCCATTTTGCATTGCAAGAGTGAGAAGGTGTCAAGTTGTTGCCAATAACTAAAAATACTTTTTCAGCTTGAAGAGACTCTTCGTCTTCCATGTTTTCATCTGTTTGAATTTATGCGTCTAGTTGCAACAGCGTAGCCACCCGATCAAAATTAAGTTTACTAGACTCCGATACTTTTTTTTTACTAGATTCCAACAAGATTTACTAACTCGAAAACTACCAATATCACATTTCAACAATAAAGAAATACATCAAAAGACAGTTAAATTTTCAGGCACAGATTTTGAGTCACACTTCTGATGCATAAAAAATGTGTCCGACTACGGACCGGGTCAGAAAGAGCAGAAATATTACAAATGGGGGGTGCGCCCTCTCATAATATTGTCTGCCAAGTGGTAAACAACCCGCAAATCGAACATCTTATCAAATTTATATTAGAATCTTACTTTAAACAAATTCTCCGGTTTTGGCCGGATTGTCCGGCGAGAAAATAGTTTTCATATTCGGACTCAGCACGTCTCCTTGCCCCTAAATTCAAACTCTAATCAACTTCAGATTAATCTTTTACTTTCCACAAATTCTACGGTTTTCGCCGGATTCCTGAATGTTCGAATTCGGCATGTCTCCTTGCCCTAATTCGAATATTTCACTAGCTTCTAAACAATATTTTTTGTTCAACTTAATTTCAAACCCCTCCCCCACCCCATCTTCGAACTTGACCTATACTTTGACCTAAAGAGTCCTTATGCCAAGCTTGATCAAAATATCTCAACCCCTTCGAGAGTTATCGTGCTAACAGACGGACAGACGGACGGACGGACAACTTTGCGATGTCTTAGGTATCCCTCCACTTATGTTTTGGGATCCCAAAAGTCGTTCCAGCCTTGACGGCTAAAAGCCAGAATTCGTGACATCGTGCGTAGTAACTACGGCAAGTAGGGTGGAACACGCTCTACGTCCGTCTGTTAGCACGATCACTCTCGAAGGGAATGAGGTATTTTGACGAAACTTGGTGTGAGAATTCTTTGGTTCAAAGGTAAGAAGACCAAAGGTTTCGATGGGATCCCAAAAACTTAATATTGGATCCAAACAATTGAGTCTTGTATTCGCCAGTTCCAGTCTTCTCCAGACTACTTGAACATTTTTACTATTAAAATTTAGAAACAGATTAAGGCCAATAGCTACTCATCTGAGGAAACCAAGTTCAGATATGAATTCAGCATGTGTATTTACCCCTATAAATTATATCTATTCTGACGAAACTGATCGAAACTTACTTCTTACTTCTGCCAAATTTCCGGTTTCGGTTTAATAATCCGTCAAAAGAAAATAAAGCTCAAAATCGAATTCAGCGTATCTACTTGCCCCTACATCGAACATTTGATAAACTTCAAATAAAAGTTTTAGCCTACTTATAACAAATTTTCCGGTTTCAGCTGGATTCCGGGCGAACTATATGTCCTGGCAAAAATGAAATCTTTTGCTTTTAAAAAAATTTCTGGTTTTCTCCGGATTCCGGGCGAACTACTTTGTCCGGGTAGAAACTAATTTTCACTGAAGTTCCCAGCATGCCTTCTTACCCCTAAATCGCATCTAATAAACTTCAAATAAAACTTTTACTTTTGACAAACTTTTCGGTTTTGGCCGGATTCCGGACAAACTACTTGTCCGGGGAGAATTTGGTTTTCATATTCGTGTTCAACATGTCTTCTTACCCCTTAACCGACTATTTTATTAGTTGTTTAAAAATATTTTGTTAGCCCCTTAATTTGAAACCCCTCCCCCGCCCCTAAATGTAGGGCTACAAAGCCCATCTACGAACTCGACCTTCCCTTGACCCAAAGAATCCTCACACAAAGTTTCAACAAAATATCTCATTCCCTTCGAGAGTTATCGTGCTTACAGACTGACAGACAGACGGACAGACAGGCGGACAGTTTGCGATGTCATAGGTATCCCTCCACTTGCATTTTGGGATACCGAAAACAAGTTCATAGATGGGCTCTGTAGCCCTATCTTTCGGGGTGGGGGAGGGGGTTCAAATCAAGGGGCAAACCAAAATATTATTAACCAGCTAATGTGAACGTTGATATGGGGTAAGAAGACATGCTGAATACGAAGATGAAAACCATTTTCTCGCTGGACAAGTAGTTTATCCGGAATCCGGCAAAAACCGGACAGTTGGTTAAAAGTAAAGTTTCATTTGGAGTTGATTATATGTTAGATTTAGGGGTGAGAAGAAATGCTGAACACTTATGTGAAAAACAGTTTCTCGCCGGACAAGTAGTTCGTCCGGGATCTGGCAAAAACCGGAAAGTTGGTTAAAAGTAAAAGCTTCATTTGAGGGTGATTATATATTCGATTCAAGGGTAAGAAAACATGCTGAACACTTGTGCAAAAAGCATTTTCTACCCGGACAACTAGTTCGCCCGGAATCCGACCTAATCAGAAAATGAATGAACCTCTCGGTGTGTAATCTCATCTACAAAAACTCTTCTCTATGCCAGTGGTTCCCAACCGGTGGTACGCGAACCCCAAGGGGTACGCGAGACCCTTGCAAGGGGTACGCGAAGGAACCAAAATTGATTTAGTCTGTAGCTTCAAAATCTCGCCTCGCTCATTTTTGATTGCCGAAAGCCTAATATCACCAGCAGAGGCATCACCAGTCAAAATGTATCTTAAGGGACAAGGCGTTTTTACTGACGGAGAGATCATTTTTACCTTTTTTTTTTAAACAAGTGCTTTTAAGAAAATCGCGGCGCTTCGCGCCGACTCTTCGTTTTAATCGTGTGGCCGAACTTTGGGGAGGATGGGTGCTGTCAACACGTGCGTGACGCCTCTGATCACAAGCCCCAGCGAAAGTCAGTGAAATAATGTTGATTCAAAAAAAGCTAGCCTACTGCCGTAAAATCTTTTCCTGTGTCCTGTGTTCAAAGAAGAATCGAAGAAATTGCAAGTGAATATTGTCATTCAGGTTCCGAATTAAGCTAACGAAAAAGTTTGCGATGCAGCTTGATGAAAACACGGATAACATCAAAACCAAACACAGAAACAGGCTGACTGTAAAAAATATGCCACTGATGACGTCGATCCGAGATTTGAAAAAGTTTTTGCTACAAAGCAGCCTCTAGTGATTGCCTTACTGATTTTGTATAGGTTTTTACACATTTATGCCTTATCATTTATGATAACAACTGTCGTCTTTTTCACGTTCTGAAAAAGGGGGTGTAGCAATCAGGGTTCACGGACTTCCTAATTCCTAGACAAAACACTCGTCTGAGGATGTTTTTTCGGCTGCTTTGGAAGATGAAAGGTTCGAGTTGATACAATAATAAAGAAACCCTTAAAGTTCACTTCATAGCAGCACGGTTTTATGTATGGATTGTAATTCCATGGGACAGGGACGCTCGGTTTAAAGGTTGAGCAGATCCGAGAATGCGATTTAAGCTCGATTGGGGCCAAGGTCAGTGCAAAGGCCAGATTAGCCGGGGAGCTAATGGATGAATATAACTGTTGGGAACCTAGCCTCGAAAATTTTCTGACTTGCGTTTGCAGTATCAGCAGGTTTTTGAGGAAATTTACGACACAGGTCGAATTTTTTGTTTCTAACGAACATGGAAGATTTTTGCTTTCCAGGATCAGGGAAAGCAGTGCAGTTTCTTGGGGGGAGAGAAGATGAACAAAATGTATTACGAGCATTGACAATAAAGAAAAAAGTCAAATAGGGCTCGGGCGTCTGCAAAAGTGATAGTCGTCAATAAAAGGGAACTAGAAGTTCCAGCAAAGTGTTCAGACACCGGAATAAATTAGAGCAACTGTTCTTTGTTCGAACCTAAGAATTTTGTTTGAAAACAAACTCTACAAGGTAGTAAGAGTTTCATTTTTGTTTTTGACTGTCTGACCGTTAGTTATTTTGTAAATTAAGTTTTATTGCCTAATATTAGAATTGAGTTGGATTCTAGCAGGGCTTTGGGTAACAAAGCAGATTCATCCGCGTTCGCTCAGTCGAATAATTAGACATCATAGCTCCAGCTGAGCTGTTTGATTAAGTGAAACAAATTAGGTCGAAAGATTTAATCAACTCGTTTTGATTACAGAACGCTTTATTGAAAGGTTCACTTTTCAGAAAATTTGCTTTGAAATTTGTTTCTCTTACCGTTGAGACTCAAGTTCAGATGTCAATAAACATTTTTTACGATCTTGTTCAGATACTTCGACAAAAGAGAGCATTGCCAATCGTTTTCTGCAATTTTTGTTTCAGCTCAGGGAATCTCCGGTTTGTTTCAAGGGACAAGTTTTCTTGCCAGATTTGCTTTGCGTGCGTGTAAGGTCAGAACAGTTTCAACTTCAGCGCCGCAAACCCAGTCGGTTGAATAAATTTTGATATCACACATTTTGTCCGGGATGCGATCTGGATTGGACGGGCATTAACGATTAGGGCTCTACGATTGTGTGCGGACACATAAAGGTGTAACCAAGTACGGTTAGAAGGCGGTTGATAGGGAGATTTACGGTTTTGGTTGTATCGATTTCTTTTCTCTAACGAAGGTAAACCAAGATGTTTGAATCAATTTCTATTCAAGGACTACGTTGCCGGTCGAGTCGGCAGCAGTCAGCACAGTTTAGAAAGTGACAGTTTCAAACTGATCAAATTGTTTTTTTTTTACACGAAAAGAAAGGTCCGGCGGAATCGGGCAGTTCCCATTTTCCCATTTAGTTTTTCTCCCCTCGGGGTAAAGTTAAACTTTTTGTAACGAGGTTTCAGGTGATGAAACCTTCTAAGAGGGGGGCAGTTGTAGCAATCATGGTTCATGGACCTCTCCAGTACAGGAAGTTCAGTATACGGCTGAGTTAATAATCGCAGGTGGAATTGTTGCAGGCCTTGATCACCACTCTTTGAAGGACATGCACCTGGAGTACACACTGTCAGTCGTTGGTTCGGTTGCTTGCCATTACGATGCCAGTGTTTGTGCCAGGTTTTATTTATGTACATGATATTCTTTATCTGTACGCGCCCCAGAAACCCAGCTCGGCTGGTCACGCTATCTACCGGCTAGGGAACGCGGTTCCTTGGCCGCTACGGGGCGCTACAGGGGTAAGCAATTTTTTCGAACCTTGATTAGGGGTACGCGGTACGGAAAAGGTTGGGAACCACTGCTCTATGCTTCCGGCCTATCCGCAAAAAACCTTCCAAGCTGCCTAACCCCAAACAAACTTTTCTACTGAAGCTTTTCTACCAACCAACCTTCCCCGAAAATTTGCTCCCCAAATATTTCAACTCTCAAATCCTTCAATTCCACACATTGGGCAGAAGTAAAGACCACTAGAACGGCCTTTTACACTTCCCATATATTTTCTCCAAATCCTTTCTCCATCCCTTAAAAAACATTTCTAAACCCCAACAATCTTTGGCCTTAGCGTAAAGGTAGCCCCGTATATCTGTACTCCCCGAGTAACGGCAAGCTGAGTGCTACGACATTTGGCTCCGTCATTTAAGAGAGCATAATTTGCTGGTAAGCAATTTGCACATCGGAAATGTGGATCTTCGAAAAAATTGATCTTATCTTTACTATTTCTCTTTATACAAAAGACTACACTTGATTAACTTTTCTCTTGTCTTGCTGACAGTAGAACCACAGGCATTTCTAGCCAAAATGGATTCGAGTGTGGGTGGGGGTGGGGTCAAGGTCTTTAACGACTGGCTAAATATTTTTAACCGACTTTCGGAACAAAATACTGTATTTAAGAAAATGTTAATCGTGGGGTATCGCCCCAACTATTTTTTTTATTACCGGCTATCCGGCTGACCGAAAACATTGGGGGGAGGGCATCTACTTTCATCCCAAAAAGAAAATTAGCGAAAATGCGCATGGTGCAATTTTACTTCTCTTACTGCGCGATCTTCTGTCATACATGGCAACAAGGCCTCTGATCTCAATAGTACTGGCGAGAAATTCAAAAGTGGAGTGCCATAACCTCTTCGGTTGGGTGTAAAATCAAAGATTCGTGTTGGCTGTAATGTGTTCATTCCAAGGACTTATGCAAGAGTATCCTTACTTTCTGATAGACAATTTTGAAAGCCGACATTTACAGCACACATGGAAGTACATGTTCCTCAGCCACTGCCATACAGGTAGGCTCTGGCTGGGCTCTGGACCTGGCTAGGTTCAGGATGGTACCAGCCCGTAGCAGGGCCATGGTATATGGGGGGGGAAGAGGGTGATGCCCACCCAAAGTTGTCGGCCAGTCAGTAAAAAGTAGCTGAATCAGCACGAAGCGCCACAGTTTTTCGTTATAACAGCCGATGTTTCTTCAAAACAGTTGGTTTTTGTAAAAATAGTCTATGTTTTTCTTAAGAACAGCTGTTTTATGGCACTTGCCTTCTGGCCAAGTGCCATATACCGATCACTTTTCCGTCGGTCGGTCGGTCTGGTGATCGCAAGCTAGGGTACTTCCAGATGTGCTAGGTCTAGGATGATGAAACTTGGCAGGCGTATCAGGGACCCGAACCAAACTAACTTACTTGCCCGATCCAACCATCATGGGGGGAGCAGTCTAGTACACTAGCCCCTTTTCAGGCACGGTGCTCAAACGTCTAGCACCATGCCTGGGTGCTAGACGTTCAAGCACTGTACCTTGGATTTCATGTATGATGCATGGATTTCAGTATACAGTGCATACATCAAAAACACAGTTTCTGTCATGACAACTGAGCACCAGCTCGGACAGGGCTGAAATTACTACCATGAATTAGAGAAATCAAAGACAATCCTTTATATATTTTTCACAACAAAAACAAAAGGGCTCGGCTAATGACAGATGTGAAAAACCTCATTTCCTTTTCTACATAGTCAAGGGTTTTGCATGCAAAGTGTCCTGTGCCTCAGCTTTTTCTACCTAGCAGCCAACCAGAATATTGGCTCTTGGGGAATAGATAAGGGAAAATACATGGAAAATAGATAGGGTGCTGTTAGGTTTTTCATCTCCATCACCAGTAGAGCACTTTTGTTTTTGTTGTGAAAAATATGTAAAGGATTGTCTTTGATTTCTCTAATTCATAGTAGTAATTTCAGCCCTGTCCGAGCTGGTGCTCAGTTGTGATGACAGAAACTGTGTTTTTCCTGTATGCACTGTATACTGAAATCCATGCACCATACATGAAATCCAAGGTACAGTGCTTAAACGTCTAGCACCCAGGCATGGTGCTAGACGTTTGAGCACCGTCCCTGAAATGGGGCTAGTGTACTAGACTGGGGGGGAGGGGGAGATTGCAGAATCCAGAAAATTGAGGGCATGCATAACTTTCGAATGGGTGGTCGGATCTAATGAAACTTGATACCTGGAAAAACCTTGTGTCTCAGATGTCTCATCTCAAGTTCTGACCGGATCCGATGAATCTGGAGAGGGGGGGGGGATGCGGAGGGGGGACCAGAAATTGTGTGGAACTCTCAGAGGGGAGCGATCGGGATGAAACTTGGTGGGAAGAACAAGCACAAGCTCTAGATAAATAATTGACAGAACTGGACTGGATTCGGACACCGTGGAGGGGGGGAGTTGGAGGGGGGTTCCGGAATTCTGGCGATCCGTAGTTGATGTACTTCCAGGTGGACTAGGACGATAAAACTTGGCAGGCACATCAGGGACTTGACCAGATTAAGCTGGAAACAGTCACTCGCCAGATCCGATCATCGTGGGGGGAGGGGAAGACGGCGGAATCTGGAAATTAGTGGCATGCATAATTTTCAAACGGGTTATCGGATATTAATGAAACTTTATATCTTGAAAGACCCCATGTCTCAGATGTCCCATTTCAAGTCCGGACAGAATCCGATGAACTGGGGGGGGGGGGGGGCTCGGAGGGGAGAACCAAAAATCTTATGACACACATAGAGTGGAGCGATCAGGATGAAACTTGGTGGGAAGTACAGGCACAAGTCCTAGGTGCATCAGCGACAGAATCGGACCGGATTCGGTTACCTAGGGGGGGGGGGGGGACTGTAGGGGGTGTCCGGAATTCCGGCGATCGAGAGTTAAAGTACTCCCAGATGTGCTAGGACGATAAAACTTTGCTTTGCTTTTCTTCGATCCGACCATTCGTTACAGAACTTTCTTAACCCCAAAATACAAAAATTTCTTTTGAGCAAAATATACTTTTTCAAGTTCGCCATGAGAACAGCATGAGAACATGATTCTTTTTGCATCAGAGTTTTGCTTAGAATTTCATTTTTAGCACCCTTAAAGTGTGCATCTTAACCGAAAAGTGAAAAAAAAAAACTTTTGACCATCATTTCTATCCTCTGACCATCCTCTGACCCAGCCTTGCAAGTTTGGCACATCTTAACCGAAAAGTGAGAAAAAAAATTGACCAGTACTTCCATCTGACCCAACCTTGCCAGTTTTTGTTTTCCCTCTTGTTTTCTTTTGCTTTCTCTCTCCTATTTTCATATTTAAAGTGAAACCATACATTAAATTTTCTGCCCCCTTCATTTTTTCTTGTTGGTGTATTACTTACTACACTTAATACACTTCCAAGTGCCATATGAGCTTACAGCTCTTGTTATAAAAGTCAATTTTTTTTTAAATAGTCTTTTTTCTTAAAGGACACCTGAATGAAGAGTACCAAGTATCATCCCTATCTGTATGACTTCTGTTAACATTGCCTGCAGAAAACCAAATCCAAATACGAAATAGTGTTTCCAAGCTATGATTTTTGCTCCATTTTGTATCTGTCCTTATTTCAGTACCAAACAATTTTAGAAATAAACAAATGTCTCCAATCAACCCTTCTTCTGGAATATTTTTTAACCAGTTAAGCCCAAACGTATTTCTAGAAGAAATTCCAATACGATCCGGCCAGCGCTGTACAAGATTTGAATGAACTGCGCTTTTTGTCTTGGAGTCTGCATGTGCAAACCTCCAGAAACGAACATCCCTATTTTGAAAACGACACGCTCAGGAGAAGAATGCTCTCCGTGGTCATGTCTGTAAATGCATTCTCCATGGTGTGTTCAAGTATGGTTTCATTGTTCAGGTGTCCTTTAAAAACAGTTGGCTTTTCCGCAAGAACAGTCGTTAAAAATGACCAGCCAATCGGTAAATACCTTCCCCTAAAAAACATTTTGAGGCTAGTAACGCCTCTAGCTACCAGGATGGTACAGGATGCTTTGCTATTTGCGGTACCCATACATTTGCACCGCCCCTAGTAAACTTGTGTAAATAAAGACTAAAATTGCAAACAGTACAAAAGAAAATTGGAAACAGAAGGTGGTGCAGAAACAATTTGGCCGTAGCCAGCACAGAGTCTGCAGCTGTTTAGAAGAAAGGCATTTGGCAACGCTGCAACTTAGTTCAGCGAAAATGTGAAAAATATTAGGTTGTAGAGAATAATTAGACCTTTCGGTCAAGGCAAAATTTCACAAATTTGGTAAGTGTCGAGGTTGAAAAGAAACAGTGGGAATCGCATGCATATATTTCATTCATGGGGAGGAGGGCTAATAGCAAGACGTATTGTACAGAGAAGTTTCAAAAGAAGCTCATCCTTATCTTCGAGATCTATCAAACTTGTGAACCAATCTGTTGTGTAAATTCTGTTGCTTTTTCTACTTTATTTGGCTCTTGGGTTTTCATTTCGGTATTGTCAGTTAACTCTGGCTACACTTACCTGAGACAGTTTGTGAAACTGGAAAATTATTAAGAAAAGTTTTTGTTTTATTGATTTGGGTGTTTGATCTTAGCCATGAACTTCCAGTACACTACCTTATGCTCAAACCCTTTCCCTTTCTTATGTGCTAGTCATGTGAGATAAGTAAGTCCTTTTGGGCTAATATTTATTGATGACTCTTTACTGAAATGTTATGTCTTTACAGACCACATGCGGGGGCTGGAGACTAATCTGTTATATGCCTACCTTGAGCAGCACATGGACTGTAGGATCATATGCAGCCGTATCTCAAAATGGTTCCTTGCCTGTGATGAGAAATACAGCCGTTTAAAACCATTTATATCCGAGCAGCCTGACTATAATCCAGTTAGTCTACGAATCTTCACTGAAGAAGGTAGCTGCTTAGATCTAGCTGTCACATTAGTCCCAAATGGCCACTGCCCAGGTTCTGTGATGTAAGTATACTGACGTATGTAACAGTCTAGTACAATAGCCCCTTTTCAGGCACGGTGCTCAAACGTCTAGCACCATGCCTGGGTGCTAGACGTTCAAGCACTGTACCTTGGAATTCATGTATGGTGCATGGATTTCAGTATACAGTGCATACATCAAAAACACAGTTTCTGTTATAACAACTGAGCACCAGCTCGGACAGGGCTGAAATTACTACCATGAATTAGAGAAATCAAAGACAATCCTTTATATATTTTTCACAACAAAAACAAAAGGGCTCGGCTAATCACAGATGTGAAAAACTCATTTCCTTTTCTACATAGTCAAGGGTTTTGCATGCAAAGTGTCCTGTGCCTCAGCTTTTTGGGATCCCAAAACGTAAGTGGAGGGATACCTATGACATCGCAAAAGTTGTCCGTCTGTCCGTCCGTCCGTCTGTAAGCACGATAACTCTCGAAGGGAATGAGATATTTTGATGAAACTTGGTGTGAGGATTCGTTGGGTCGGCGGACCAGTCAAGTTCGTAAATGGGCTTTGTAGCCCTACATTTAGGGGTGGGGGAGGGGGTTCAAATTAAGGGGCAAACAAAATATTTTGAAACAGCTAATGTGATAGTCGATTATGGGGTAAGAAGACATGCTGAACACGATGGTGAAAACCATTTTGTAATCGGATAAGTAGTTCGCCCGGAATCCGGCCAAAACCGGAAAGTTTGTTAAAAGTAAAAGTTTTATTTCAAGTTGATTAGATGTTTGATTTAGAGGTAGGAAGACATGCTGAAGACGATGGGGAAAACCATTTTCTCGACGGACAAGTAGTTCGCCCGGAATCCGGCTCAAACCGGAAAGTTTGTTAAAATTAAAAGTTTTATTTGGAGATGATCAGATGTCCGGTTTAGGGCAAGAAGACATGCTGAACTTTATGTGAAAAAATTTTTCTTCCCGGACATGTAGTTCGCCCGGAATCCGGCCAAAACCGGAAAATTGTTAGAAGTTAAAGTTTTATTTCTAGCTGATTAGATAACCGATTTAGGGGCAAGAAAAGACGCTGAATCCGTGTGTGACAATCATATTTTACCCGGACATATAGTTCGACCGGAATCCGGCTGGAGTCGGAAAATTTGTTATAAGTCAAATTTTTATTCGAAGTTGATTAGGTGTTCATTATTGGGGAAAGAAGATACCCTGAGTTCGTTTTTGAGCTTTCTTTTTTCGCCGGACAAGTAGTTCTAGAGTTCGGCCGAAACCAGGAAATTGGCAGAAGTGGCAGGAAGTTTTCGTCAAAACAGAAATGACTTATAGGGGTATATTTGTAGTTGATTAGATGTCCGACATAGGGGCAAAAATAGATGCTGAATTCGATTATGACAAATTTTTTTTAGCCGGACATGTAGTTCGTCCGGAATCCAGCTGAAACCGAAAATTTTTTATAAGTTAAATTTTTGTTTAAAGTTGATTAGATGTTGGACTAATCTCACCAAACAATCAACAACTTATCCAGCGGTGCCTCAAATTAACATAATGTCAAACTTCTCATCTGATAAGCGCACCAATCTGTAAAAGACAATTAGTTTTTAAGTATCGTTCCTAAATATTACAATTAAATTATTTATCTATCTA
This sequence comes from Branchinecta sandiegonensis, assembly GCA_030848855.1. Classification (NCBI taxonomy): domain Eukaryota; kingdom Metazoa; phylum Arthropoda; class Branchiopoda; order Anostraca; family Branchinectidae; genus Branchinecta; species Branchinecta sandiegonensis. The sequence continues at coordinate 16,890,206 of JAUPMV010000017.1, read as the reverse complement.
CATTATATATTAGATTTTTGGGATCCCATCGACACCTTTGGTCTTGTTCTACCTAGCAGCCAACCAGAATATTGGCTCTTGGGGAATAGATAAGGAAAATACATGGAAAATAGATAGGGTGCTGTTAGGTTTTTCATCTCCGTCATCAGTAGAGCCCTTTTGTTTTTGTTGTGAAAAATATGTAAAGGATTGTCTTTGATTTCTCTAATTCATAGTAGTAATTTCCGCCCTGTCCGAGCCGGTGCTCAGCTGTGATGACAGAAACGTGTGTTTTTCCTGTATGCACTGTATACTGAAATCCATGCACCATACATAAAATCCAAGGTACAGTGCTTGAACGTCTAGCACCCAGGCATGGTGCTAGACGTTTGAGCACCGTGCCTGCAATGGGGCTAGTGTACTAGACTGGTATGTAATGTGCGTTATTCAGGGAGGTTTAGAAGGGATTGGACCCCGTCTGAAGATTTGATGAATGATAGTTTTGCAGCTTTTTATGATAATTGGTCTGGTTACTTCCTTGGCATCATCCTCAGCTTGAAGGCCCCATCAAAAAAATATAAAAAATATAAAAAAATTCTATGGTGTTATAGGCTGGTCTAGGGTTAGCCGAATTTAGCTAAAGAAAGTGTGGAATTACCTTAAATCGCACATCCAGCGAGATAAGTTGCTGTGATCCTCCTGTAGAGTCTCTCGCTGGTGTAAATGGTGTAAGATGCTGGTGTAAGATGTAAATGGCCCTTGTTGGCCGTTGATCTAGTCAAATACATTTTTAGGTTTGTAAAAAAAATAACCTTGAACCTCACCTGTATCATTTTCAAAGGGGTGTGCGTCCCATACCCCTGAGTGACCCTGTTCAGGGTATCGGTAAACATCGCTCGAAGCTCCCCAGACTTATTATAAGCGATATCAGTCTGCGGCCACCAATGCAGTCGAGTAACACAAAATGGTTTGCTGGGCTTCAACTTGTTGTTGTTACATCGGCTCACTGGCACTCAATGTAGCCGAGATTCCTTGTTTGGTAGATGTTGTTGTCACATCGGCTCACTGGCATCCCAGTGCAGCCGACATTCAGCATTTCGCCAGTCCTCGTCCACACCTTTTTTGAAGCCATCGAGGGTAGCAGCGTTGATAGTTTTTTTCGGAAAGGCTGTTCCAGAGCGGTACACTCCTTACAGAGAAAAAATTATGCCTCTCGCGTCGTTTACAGCTGGTCAGTTGGAGCTTGTTGGAATGGCCTCTCGTCGACTTTGATTGGGAGCTCTCGAATAACCCAGGGATAATGTCGGAGTCTAACAGCTTTTTTACCATCACGATGTCGCCACGTTTACGTCGATATGAGAGGCTGAGAAGCTTCAGTACGCTCAACCGTTCGTGGTATTCTAAATTTTTCAATTGCGGGGACATCTTAGTGGCTCTTCTTTGTACTCCCTCTAAGGCTTTGGCATCCATTTTGTGTATTGTAGAGGCTGACGGAATTTGTTGTTCTAGGTTTCTCTTTGAGGGCCCAAATGGCAATGTGCTTTACACTGGCGACTTCCGAATAGCCAAAGGAGAAACAAAGCTGTTACAGCCTTTCCGGATTCGAGGGAACCTTCCTGTACCCGAAAGACCCTTAAAAAAGTTCAAGGTACAGTTCGTAACTATTCACTACTTGTAGGCTGTTATTCCACTGCATATTGGAGGAAGGGCCTGACATGGTTCAACAGAAGGGCGTACTAACTTATTTGGTTGGTTGGTTCCTTACTTGGACCTACTGGTCAACAGGACTATATAGTGCATATTCTTAGATTTTGGCGGGATCCGGAAAATTCCGGGATCAGGAAATTCAAAACTGGCAGGCAGCACTGGTTAAATCAGAGACACTATTTTATTATAGACAAATAATTTTTTTGGGGGATTTGAGTATTATTTTAAAATAGGACTGTCGGCGCAGGTACTTAGGGTATGGTTTCATCTCCGGACTAAATCTCTCCCATTATGGTACAGAAAGAAAGTTTTTATGGCACTTGCAGCCTCTGGCTCAAGTGCCATATACCGATCACAATTCCGTCTGTTGGTCTGTCGGTCTGTCGGTCGGTCCGAGTTTTTTGTCCCACATATCCGAGTTAGGGTACTTCCAGATGTGCTAGGACAATGAAACTTGGCAGGCATATCAGGGACCCGACCAAACGAACCTGGAAATAATCAGTTTCCCGATCCGACCATATGCGGGGGAGTGGGGGCGCTTGAAACTTGAAAATTTAGGGCATTTTGTCACACTTTTTCGAGTTAGGGTACTTCCAGATGAGCTAGGACAATGAAACTTGGCAGGAATATCAGGGACCTGACCAAAGTAACCTGGAAATAATAAGTTTCCCGATCCGACCATATGCGGGGGAGTTGGGGCGCTGGAAACTTGAAAATTTAGGGCATTTTGTCACACTTTTTCGAGTGAGGGTACTTCCAGATGAGCTAGGACAATGAAACTTGGCAGGAATATCAGGGACCCGACCAAACTAACCTGGAAATAATCAGTTTCCCGATCCGACCATATGCGGGGAAGTGGGGGCGCTGGAAACTTGAAAATTTAGGGCATTTTGTCACACTTTTTCGAGTTAGGGTACTTCCAGTTGTGCTAGGACCATGAAACTTGGCAGGCATATCAGAGACCCGACCAAACAAAATTAGGAATAATCAGTTTTCTGATCCGACCATTTTGGGGGGGTGGAGGGCAGGGGAATCCGGGAAACTGAGAAGTGTGTAACTTTCGAACGGATGATCGGATTGTAATGAAACTTCATAACTGAAGAGAATATATATCTGTAATGTCCCGTTTAAAGTCTTGACCGGATTCGGTAGCCAGGGGGGAGTTGGGGGGGGGGACCGGAAATTTCAAGAAACGGTTAGAATGGAGGGATCGGAGTGAAAATTGCTGGGAAGAACAAGCATCTGCTCTAGATAAGTCCTTTATACCATTGTACTGGATCCGGACACTTATGGGGGGGGGGGGGGGCGGAATTCCGGTGATGGTGGTTTTGGGGATTTTCACGATGAAACTTGGCAGGCATATCAGGGACCCAATCAAACTGACTTCAAAATAAAAATTTTGTCGATCAGATAATGGCGGGGGGAGTGGAGGGAGGGGAATCCGAAATTTTCAGTCATGCGTAATTTTGGAATGGGTGATCGGATTCGAGTGAAATTTAAGAATTCAGCAGAGGACATTTCTCCGATGATTTTTTTCATATCCGGACCGGATCCGGCAACTATTGGGGGGGGGGGGCGGAAAATACGTGACCCGTTTAGAATGGAGGGATCGGGATGGAACTTTGTGGGAAGAACAAACAGATGCTCTAGGTAAGTCATTTGCTGAATCGGATTGGCTACGTGCACCGCGGGGGAGCGGGGTGGGGGGGGGGGACCATAAATCTCGAGAAACGGTTAGAATGATGGTATCGGAGTGAAACTTGCTGGGAAGAACAAACATCTGGTCCATGTAAATCTTTTACATAATTTGACTGGATCCGGACACTTGAGGGGGGGGGGAGGAGGGGGTATCCCGGAATTCCGTTTTTGGGGGGATTTTCACGACGAAACTTGGAAGGCATATCAGGGACCCGGTCAAACTGACTTGGAATAAAAAAAAAATCCTCGATACGATAATCTTGGGGGGGGGGGGAGTTGAGGGAGGGGAATCCGGAATATTGAGTCATGCGTAACTTTGGAACGGGTGATTGGATTCGAGTGAAATTTAATAATTAAACAGAAGACATTTTTCTCTTGTGACCTTTTTCATTTCCTGACCGAATCCGGCAATTATTGGGGGGAGGGCGGAAAATACTTGACCCGCTTAGACTGGTGTGATCTGGATCGAACTTTGTGGGAATGACAAACAGATGCTCTGGATTAATCATTTACAGCACCGGATTGGCTCCGGTTATTGTGGGTGGAGTTGGAGGAGGGGGAGGGGGGTCTGGGATTCCGGTGATCGCGCGTTAAGGTACTTCCAGATGTGCTAGGACGATGAAACTTCGCTGGAATATTGGAGACTCAACAACATTTGCTTAGAAATTGCTACTTCCCAAATCCGATTATTCCTTAAAGTACCAATCTTGACCGCAAAGTAAAAAAAATACTTTTAAGCAATATATGCATTTTCGTGATGCCCATCAGCCCATTAGCAGTTTTGCCTCAAGGGTTTTGCTTACAAATGAAGTTCCAGCTCCCTTAGAGCGCGCATCTCAACCGCAAAGTCGAAACTTACTTTTGATCAATCAAATCATCTTGACACTTGCAAGTGCCATATGAGGTTACAGCTCTTGTTGATAGGAGAAAACAGGTCGGTGAGGAGAATTACAGTTGCCCACTTTGTTGCACTGGGCAAGATACCGTTGACCACCTGCCAGGACAGTGCCAAGAGCTTCCTTCATTAGGTTTAGTTGGGATGGTTTGTGGTGTTCTCTTCCCTGGTATCTTAAAGTCGACAAATAAAAGTGTAATTCGTGAGGTCTTTTTGGGATCCCAAAACGTAAGTTGAGGGATACCTATGACTTCGCAAAAGTTGTCCGTCTGTCCGTCCGTCCGTCCGTCCGTCCATCTGTAAGCACGATAACTCTCGAAGGGAATGAGATATTTTGATGAAACTTGGTGTGAGGATTTTTTGGGTCGGCGGACCAGTCGAGTTCGTAAATGGGCTTTGTAGCTCTACTTTTAGGGGTGGGGGAGGGGGTTCAAATTAAGGGGCAAACAAAATATTTTGAAACAGCTAATGTGATAGTCGATTATGGGGTAAGAAGACATGCTGAACACGATGGTGAAAACCATTTTGTAATCGGACAAGTAGTTCGCCCGGAATCCGGCCAAAACCGGAAAGTTTGTTAAAAGTAAAAGTTTTATTTGAAGTTGATTAGATGTTTGATTTAGAGTTAGGAAGACATGCTGAAGACGATGGTCAAAACCATTTTCTCGACGGACAAGTAGTTCGCCCGGAATCCGGCCCAAACCGGAAAGTTTGTTAAAATTAAAAGTTTTATTTGGAGTTGATCAGATGTCCGATTTAGGGCAAGAAGACATGCTGAACTCTTATGTGAAAACAATTTTCTTCCCGGACATGTAGTTCGCCCGGAATCCGGCCAAAACCGGAAAATTGTTAGAAGTTAAAGTTTTATTTCTAGCTGATTAGATAACCGATTTAGGGGTAAGAAGAGACGCTGAATCCGTGTGTGACAATCATATTTTACCCGGACATATAGTTCGACCGGAATCCGGCTGGAGTCGGAAAATTTGTTATAAGTTAAATTTTTATATGAAGTTGATTAGATGTTCATTATTGGGGAAAGAAGATACCCTGACTTCGTTTTTGAGCTTTCTTTTTTCGCCGGACAAGTAGTTCTAGAGTTCGGCCGAAACCGGGAAATTGGCAGAAGTGGCAGGGACTTTTCGTCAAAACAGATATGACTTATACGGGTAAACACACATGCTGAATCCATATCTGAACTTGGTTTTCTCAGATGATTAGCTATTTGGCCTTAGTCTGTTTCTGAATTTTAATTGTAAGAATGTTCAAGGATTCTGGCGATGACTAGATCTGGCTAAGACAAGACCCAGTTGTCTTTTTTCTGTACATAGTTCGCTCGGAAGTCGGTCGAAACCGGAAACTTGGCAGAAGTAAAGCAGGAAGTCTCGGTCAGTATTGTCAAAATGGATATGGCTTATAGAGGTATATCTGAACATGGTTTTCTCTGATCATTAGCATGGCGAAGACTGGATCTGGCGAACACAAGACCCGACTGTCAGAATCAAATATTAGATTTTTGGGATCCCATCGACACCTTTGGTCTTGTTTTTTTCGCTTTGAATGCAGTGAAAAGAAGAAAATAGTTTGTGTTTTCATTTTTAGTGGTATAAATAGTTGTTGGCGCTTCAGTTGTCTGTTTTATGGCCGTATTAGGCTTTTTCCAATAAATTATTATTATCGTTGTTATTATAACACTGACTATAGGCACTCATGCCACATTTTCAGATTGATTCTCTAAAAGGAACTGTCTGTTCAAACTATATATATAAACAAATGACGTTAATATCGTCATTGTCGACAGTATAATATTAAATCAATAACAGTTCTAACTACATAAACCTGAAGTTAGATTTCCCTATTGTACACCAGAAACTGCATTCTTCTGCCCCGGAAAAGAAACAAAGCCATTTATTTTTCGTCATCATTTACATGCTTGAGAAAGCTAACCCATTTTACTGGTTTCTTCTCACCTGTCCGTAGCTGTGTACGATATTTATTAATTTAGTTGAGATGGTACTGGAACAGCTCGCTGGGAATCCTCGACCTTGTATCTCTATCTCCTGCGACCCATAATAATATGGAAAAATGCTGAATGACCGTCCGAAGTCTAATCGCGTTTGTCTGGAAGGAAAGGGTTAAAAATGTGAAAAGTAGCTTTTCAGTCTGGGGCACCGGTTCTGACAATGGATTCCGGACAAATCGACCACGCTGACTCACGAATCTGGGCAGGATACTGGAATTGGCCGAGTGCCAAAGAAGTTATGTAGTTGAACGTATAGGTAAAAATGCCATCATGAGCTGTTTGCCAAGAAAATATAAAAAATTGTTGGTTACGTTTCCAAATGTACTAAGACAGTTTTTTGTAATTTATTTTAAGTTTACATTACAATTTACTTTAAATTTAAAATTAAAAGCTATCATTCTCGTTCCAGCCTGTATAAAAAGATGTATAGATCTGAACGATGGTAGCTGATTGTTAACTCAGTAAGAGGTTGGAACACACTGGATAGCCTGGCGACAAATAAATTTATTAAGAAATGACGAAAGACCAAAAGTTACATTGTATGGCTCATTTGTAACGAAGTAAAGATAAATATTGTTAAAAGTTTTGTTTTCGATCCAAGTTTTTTCGCCGTTGGCTTGGCCCATTCACAACGGGTTTTAGCTAATACTCGGTACCAACCAGTTCCGGAAATCACTCTGAGACCGAGAATTAGCTGGGTTTCTGCCGTTCACAATTGATATGGGGGCCAGTTTCGAGTACCAGCTAGTCTCGGACCCAAGTTGCAATCAGTTCAACTTTTGAGAGTACTAGCCAATCAGATTACTTAGGGGAATACCGAGGAATATTCCGATTGGCTAATGCTGAACCACGCCAGACCGAAGAACAATGACCTAAATTCACTTTCGGTTTTCAAGACAGCAAGTAGTGGATATGATTTTATCTATTGGGCTTGGTTCGAAACTAGCCAATCAGAATATCCCTCAACATTCCCCAAAATTATCTGATTGGCTAGTACCCTCAAATGTGGAACTGCTTTCAACTTGGGTGCGAGACTAGCTGGTATCCGAAACTGGCACCAGTATCAATTGCGAACGGCAGAAACCCAGCTAATTCTCGGTCTCAGAGCGATTTCCGGAACTGGCTGGTACCGAGTATTAGCTAAAACCCGTTGTGAATGGGCCTTTAGCCGGTTGCTTAATTCCGTTCTAAGCGCCGTCGAAGTTCACCGTTCGCTTAATTAGTGTTTTTACGACTCCGGCGATCCTTGCCCGGTCGCAGTTTCTTCAACGTTTCAGGCAAACTTCGAACTTGCTAGCTGACGAAGTTCGACGGTCAGACTTTTGGAGGACAAAGGAACTGTGACCGGCGACCAAAAACGGTATTTAAGCAGAAGGTAACTTCAAACTTCGATCAAAAACGCAACTAAAATAAATATAGATACATATAGAAATATGACCAAATACACAAATGACCAAATCTCAACCGACTACATGGCATGGAAATCTTCATAGACAATGGTTGCGTTTTTGCAGATACCACGATACCACGGTCTAAAGTCGTTTTTGCAGTTATCGTGGTATCTGATACCACGGTCAAAAGGCGTTTTAGCAGTTATCGTGGTATCTGGCCAGTTATCGTCGCATGTGATATCCAGATACCACGGTCCGACCGTGGTAACTGGTCGTGGTATCTGAAAAAGTCGTCTCACTTTTATCGATTTTAGTCAATTTGGTTGGAAAGAAGTTTGGCACTTAGTGGTGTGACTGAAGATCAGTTTTTCTTTTGGGATGACCTGAAAAAGCGCAATTTCGGCAATTGTAGTTTTTGCAGAGCAACCGAATATCAGACACCACGGTTACTGCCAACACGACTAATTGCAGATCAAGTTACCTTGGTAACAGATACCATGTTATGTGCAAAAACGCAACTAATGCGTATTAACAGGATTTTTGGAGGACATTTGTTTCTCAGGCGATAGTAACAAAAAAAAGTCAAGAAAAAAATACAGAAAGAAACAAAACAAAAGAAACAAAAATACAAAAAGTCTAACCACTGACCATTTTTTTTAGGCTATCTACGTAGATGCAACTTTCTGCAAAGAACAGAAGGCAAATTTTCCGTCTAGAACTGAGAGCCGAGAAGCTCTTTGCGAGGCGATGTCTCCGCATACGAGCGATGAGGAAGTAGTCGTGAAGCTGCGATTAGCAGGTATACTCGATATCAGTGGTTCCCAACCTTTTCCGTACCGCCTACTCCTAATCAAAGGTTCGAAAAGGTTGCGTACCCCTTTTTCAGACCGTGGAATAACGATACAAAGCATAATTATATAAATAATATATAGAAAATCGACACTTGAGGCTACTTTGTAGCCAAAATTTTGTCAAATCTCGGCTCGGTGTCATTAACGGCAACATTTTTTACAGTCAGCCTGTTTCTGTGTTTGGTTTTGATTTTCTCCGTGCTATCATCAAGCTGCATCGCAAACATTCTTGTTAGCTTGATTCGCAACCTGAATGACAATATCACTTGCAATGTCTTCGATTGTTTTTAAACAATATTGTTTGACACAGGAACAGACTTTACTGCAGTGGGCTAGCTTGTTTTGGAATCAACATTATTTCATTGACTTTCACTAGGGCTTATAGTCAGAGGCGTCACGCAGGGTTTGGCTACCCCTCCCTCTGAAAGTGGTCGGCCAGATTGGCGCGAAGCACCGCTATGTTTCGTAAAAACAGTATTTTTTTTTAATAGCAGTCGGTAAAAATGACCAGACAGTCAGTAAAAATACCTTGCCCCCCAGAAAACATTTTAGCTAGTGATGCCTCTGCCGGTATTATTAGGCAATCATAAATGAGTGAGGCGAGATTTCGAAGCTACAGAGCCTAGAGACAAAACCGATTTTGGTACCTTTGCGTACCGCTTAGGGTACGCGTACCACCGGTTGGGAACCACTGCTCTATGTGACTAACTACAAAACACGCCAGCGAACCTCGAGAAATACGAGAAACGTCGCCCGACCGTTGACCTAGATCCTTTGTCAACCAATAAACGGCGTTCGTTGGGACAGCTGTGGTGACGCTTCCGCCAAGTACACGGCGATTCTTCGTCGGCACGTAGAGTTCGTCATAAAGAGTATTATTCCTACCAGGTATCGAACTTACTAATGAGGCTAAAGTACTTCTGCATGTCGTCTACACGGTACTGAGAGCTGAGGGAATTACTGGCAATTATCTGTTGAGGGTGTCATGAACAACTATATGAATGCCCGGCCCAGCGAGATGATGATGAGGAAATTTTATTTGCGCACTTAAGAAGAGGAAAATAGCGCGGTTCAGACAGATAAAAGGAAAAAAACATACTGAGCTTTCAGTAATGTAGTAAATGCACAAGATCAAAAAGTAAACATCAAAAAAAGGGGACTAATCGGGTCTGAAAAATCTTCTTCCTAGATGGAATACGGAGAAATGGCCAAGGGCAGAAGCGTGAAGAAAGAATAGATAATAATTGCAAGTGCCCAAAGAAATGGGCGTCCTCCATGTTGTTTTGTCACAAAGAGAAGCCTGTTTTGGATAAAAAAAAATCCCTAAACAGAGAAAAAAAAAATCCTAAACAGAGTCAAAATTGTATTTTGATAAAATTTACAAAAGTAGGCTGGCTTTTCAGTAAAACTTTAATTCGTAAGATTAACATAGTATGTCAAGATCTGTGCAATCTTTGACAATCTAGGAAACGTTAATTACGTAGTCAGAGTAAGCCTAAGGGCCTGGTCACACTTGGCTCATTTCCTGGCTTTTTGGGTTGCAAAAGTAGAAAAAATAAAAAGAACGAGATAGAACTAATTCTGAACGTTGTCGTTTAAATTCCGGAGATCAGTTAGAGCAAAACAGCCTGTATAATCATGTTAAAGGAACCCTAATTGACCCCTAATTTCAGTCTGCTCATTATCCCCAAGCTGCCACAAAGCCCATCAGATCTCACGTCCCCTAGGGATTTTCAGTTTTTTGTGGAAAAGGCCGCGTTTTGAGCCCAGGGTGACCAGCAGGGGCGTCACGACTGGAGGGGGGGGGGGACGCCCCCTCCCCAATGTTGTCGGCCAGTCGGTAAAAAATAACCGATTTTTTGCCAAAACAGTTGATTTTTTCATTAAAACAGTCGATTTTTCTGAAAATCAGTCGGTTTTTCGTCAAAATAGTAGTTTTTTCTGAAAATCAGTCGATTTTTTCGAAACTGCCGTTTTTTCTGCACAAATAGTCGGTAAAAATTACCAGCCAGTCGGTAAATTCCTTTCCCCCCCCCCAAACATTTTGGCTAGTAACGCCTCTGGTGACCAGGCTCTAAGTCATACCACCCTAGTTCGAGTCTTGGTGGTGCGCTAGTTCGGTTTGGGGCGGCGATTAGTGCCGTGACCTTTGTAAGTCCAACCGGCTTCAAATGGGTACCTAGAGGAACCGAGAAGGTGACAGGAAGAATGGGCGAGATCATCAGAACGGCTTGCCTCAACCGCCCATTGCCCTTCCTCGCTGAGGCAGGGCAGAGAGGCGGAGGTAAGCACCGCCAGTTTGGCCTGTATAGGATGATGCTGATACTTTTACCTACATACTACCATAGAATCACAATGCCCTCGCTGAGAATGCCCACAATGGAGGTAGAAGGCCACGAAATCGAAATCGTCAAAAATGTCAGCGGCCCAAAATGCCGACATGCTCACAGGGGAGGCTAAAATCGTCCTGGTTGAAAATGCCGACTGTTCAAACTATCGACAGGGGAGCCCAGAAGGTCCTGGGACATTGGACAACGAGATTACAAGGGACAGGATTACTACGGAAAGATGTTCAAAGGGATTATTTTGTTGTTTGTTGATCAGATGAACTATTTGCGTGAACATACGAAATATTACGAAGAATTTCATATAAATTTGTTCGAACGCAGAAAGCGAAACTAGGCGATCCAAATCTTGCACCATGATGGTAAGAATGGTTCTTAATTAAAATAAAAGTTTTGAGATCGCTGTTTGTGATTTTTTTTTCAGAATTCGTCAGAGTGAATGAATGAATTGATTTATTACATGCAGCCTAATAGTAAGGTATTTGCACAGTATATACAGAAAATAATATAGTATTACATTGTAATTGAGATAATGCCAGTTCAGCATACGATTATCGCCATTCTGATACTCGGTCTGCTCCGTTCCTCACTCATCACTGGTTCCAGTTTACCACGGATTAAACACCTCAAATAATTCAATCGTGTTTGTTCTGAACCGTAGGCATTGTGAGTCGTTGGCATTTATCCTGGGGATTGTGATCATGGGCATTATGAGTGTTAACCGTACCCTAGCCCAGTTCTTGAAGTGCTGGTTTAATAAGCCAAACATTAGCTGCGTTTTTGATTGCCGTTCCTTGATATCAGTTCTTCTTATTTCTCGTTTTCGATCACCTTCCGAGTTCGCAGTTTGCTTAATTGTCGTTTTTGCTGAAACTGAGACCGTGTCAGTTCTCGGTTATACAACACCTGCGAGTGAAACGGCGAACTGTGACGCAGACGCAGTTCCCGGTCCGAGTTCGCCTGCTATGAATAAATTAACCAAAAGAAATTGAAAGTCCTGGATAGTGTGTTTGGAAATGGATGATTACAACTTGTATGTTTTGACTACAAGAATGGCGTTTTCACTGTCAAATGTAACTACCCTTTACTGACTTATTTACGCGAGTTTATGAATGAGGTGCCGGGATGCTTATTTTCCGTTTTTATTCACCTGCGTCTTGAAACGGCGAAAGTATCTGGCGTCATGCGAACTGAGTGTAAAAACGGAAATTAAGCTGCAACGGCGAACTCACAGGAGAACTTACACAGGCGATCAAAAACGCAACTATTGTGGGTTGAAATGAAATCAGTAAAGCCGCTTTCACATTGACGCGTCGTTGCATGCGCTTATCTTGCGTTGCGTACAGGTTGGGCAGCATTTCTTTCACCCGTGAGAGCGTGTCACGCTAGATGCGTATTTACGTTTTGCTTTTTCGGTTTCTTCTGCCAAATTTTCATTTCTTCATCAGTTAGTAAGTTATGATCATCATTAGCAGGTTTTTCTTCATAATTTTTTTCTTCATCCAGTTTCTCTTCAAAAACTTCCATTTTTCACTTAAAAATCTGATGCGCAACGCGTTGACACAACGCAATAATAGAACTTGCGTTGCGTTTGATTTGTCTGCGTAAGCTTTGCGTTGCATCGCCGCAACCGTGACGCAGAGGTTGCGTAGCTTAATAGAAAGGCTCTAGGCGTCAATGTGAAAGCGCCTTAAAAGACCCATCGTACCTATAATGCCAATGCATCCTACGTCCGTAGTAGCATTCATTACTCCGGAGAGCCAGATTTCATACTTTACATTCTGAACCCGATAACGACACCTTACTAATCTTAACACTTCACACTCCAAATGATTGTTCGTGTCTCATGCTATTGATGCGGAAAACCGGTTATCTGAACCCGATAAAAAATTTGTAGCCTGCGTAGTAGTATGGTAGTAGTACGAAAACGTTGCATGTAATACTATGTAATAGGAAATAATACTATCATTTAATGTACCTTAGACTGGTCCAATCCTATGTAGTAGTATCCAGTAGCATCCTGTCTTGCCATAGAAGCATCCAGTCTTTCTAATAGTAGCATATAGTAGTATGCAGTAACACGGTAGCCTTGAAGTAGAAGCATGTAGTAGCATCGCTAGTACTGTATGCAACTTTTTCGTACTACTTCATAGTACTATTTTGAGATATTCTCATCGGGAATTTTGCCGAAATTTTGCTAGAAGTCAATGGGTCTCGGAAAAGGCTTAAAACAGCCAAGGCTGTGCGTAATTTGTAAAAAGCAGAGCGTAGCTTTACAGTATTCAGATAGTTTTGAGTACCGGAACATGAACAGTAAATAGTGCGAGATGTGCTTTAAGGTAAAGATATTTTCCCTAGGTCACTATGGAGCAGAATTCCTATTTGTCGAGGTGTTCGAGAAATTTGGAATAAAAATACACGTCTCCGAAGACAAAATCAACAAATATAGGTTTATTCCAAGAATATATTCGGCGGTGACGCAGTCGCCAGATACCAAAGTCCATGCCTGCCGCATCACTGTAAGGATTTTTTTTTATTTCCGAGGTTTCCGGTTTTACGAGTAGCTACGACCAGCGCAGCGTATTTTCCCATTTCCCATCGTTTTGTTATTATACTCTACCGGACTAAGTCCGAAACACCCCACTGAAACTCAAGAAGAACGAGAAACATCACCCAAGCGAATTCCTGTGTCAACCAATCAACGACGTTTGTTGCGTGTCGCGCCAGTAGCGTTTCTGGCTCTTGACTAGGCGCAAGTCGGTCCTTCATCGACACGAAAAGTTAATATCGTGAGAATACTCTTGATGACTAAAGTCGCTTTCACACTGACGCGTTGAGGCTTTCACACTGAGCTACGCAACATCTGCGTCGCGCTTGCGGCGACGCAACGCAGAACTTACGCAGACAAATAAAACGCAACGAAAAGAACCAAGTTCTATTCTTGCGTTACGTCGATGCATACGCATCAAATTTTTCAGTGAAAATGGAAGTTTTTGAAGACAAACTGGAGAAAACGTACTAACGATGAAGAAAAAACTTAGTAATGATGAAAGAAACGAGAATTCAGCATACGAAACCAAGAAAGGAAAACGTAAATACACATACAGCATGAAAGCTTGTCGCGCAGGTGTGAGAGATACGGTACGCAACCTGTACGCAGCGCAAGATAAACGCGTGTGCAGCCCATCGCAACGACGCGTCAGTGTGAACGCGGCTTAACTTTTCTGCCGATGCAAAATCGCCCTGTACCTAGCGGAAAAACCGGAAGCGGTATCACAGCTGCTCCCAAACATCGGCGTGATTGTTTAACACAGGATTGAGTTATTGAGCTTGAGTCGTTAGTGCTACGTTTTCTTGTTCTTCCCGAGGATCACTGGCGTGTTTTGGACTTAGTCATATAGAGTATGTGATTGGGTCCGTGCATAGGCGTCCAGCCATTATAAGGCATTCTGAGCGTGGGCAAAAAGATCGTGGTGATTGTGGGAACCACCCGTTTACGCTTCTTACTTCCCAGCAAAAAACAAGCTCAGCTAAACCAAAGCTCTGCAGAATTTGAGATCGAAAACATGTCGTCCAGATGCTATCTACAGCGATTTTTGAACTCGTTGACCGACCTGAAGTCATGGTGGCTTAGATGGATTGTTGAGAAAACCTCTCTGGCACGCCAATTCCTCCATTCCAACGTTAAATAACGTTTATTGTAATAACGAGTATTTACAAATGTACAAGCCAGGTAAACGTGAAGTCAGGAAAGATCAGGAATCCTATAAATAATGAATCTTTTACTTTATGATTTTACCTTAAGAATGAATACTTCAATTCAAATTAATAAATTATCAATACATATCTTAATTATATAACTAATATAGTAATCCGAAAAGGTTACCTTAAAATTACTCCAAATCCACTTTAAATATTTCAAGGTATTAATCTGGTTCAAAGCTGTCTACCAACTGAAGTGGTAGCGCTTCTATGAAGATACTTTACTTTACTCAACACTGCCAGATGGCTTTATAAATGGAAAAAGCGCGGAATATTCAAATAGGGTGAGACACGGAATCGGACGATTCCCAACATGGATATTTTCAGTTCGATTGGCAGATTTCCATTCGAGATGATATTTTGATGAACACGTATTTTTTTTGTTTTGTAGTTCTGCCGGGTGGTTACCAAGATCACCATGATCTTTTTGCCGGCTCTCACAATGCCCAGGCTCAGAATGCCCAGGCTGAGAATGCCCACGATCAAAATGCCCATGTTGTAGAATGCCCACGACTCGAAATACCCACAGTTGAGATAAAAAAAAACCGAAATCGAAATCGTCCGAAATGACAGCGGTTCCAAAATACCGACGGTTAAAACTGTCAGCAGGGAAGGCCAAAATGTCGCGGGACAACGGAAAACGAGATTACAAGGACAGGATTACCACGGAAAAATATTGAAAGGGATTATTTTATTGTTTGTTGATCAGGTTAGAATTATTTGCGTGAAACTACGAAGAAATGTCATATAACGTAGCATGTTCCAACACAGAAAGGAAATCGCCAGTTTCGCTTTCTGTGTTTGGATCGCCTAAAAAGCGAAACTAGGCTATCCAAATCTTGCACCATGAAGGTAAGAATTGTTCTTAATTAAAATAACAGTTTGAGATCGCTGTTTGTGATTCAGTTTGTTTTTGTTCAAAATTCGGCCGAGTATCGTAGTCTTACATTATAACTGAGATTGTATCAGTTCAGCATTCGATTATCGCCATTCTGAAACTCTGTCTGCTCCTTTCGTTTCTCACTCGTCACTAATTCCAGTTTACTACGGAGTGAGCACCTAAAATAATTCAATCGTGGGCATTCTGAACCGTGGGCATTTTGAGTCGTGGGCATTGTGGGTCGTGGGCATCATGAGTGTTAGCCGTTCTGCCATTTGGCTTCGAGCTCTCTCGATGCCAAACTGGCTCTTGGTGTAATAATTAGATTTGTATTAAACAGAGCTTGGAGTTGAAGAACGATTTTGACTACTGGAAAACGATGCTTGTCCCACGGTTTTGTGCTAGTCAAAGCTTTCGGATATCTGTAGTTGCGTTTTGGGGCTTGGGCTCAAAGAATATTTAGTAACGACAATTGCCGAAATGGCGCTTTTCGAAGTCTTTCCAAAAGAAAAACAGATATTCAGTCACATCACTATGTGCCAAACTTCTTTCCCACCAATTTGACAAAAATTGATGAAAGTGAGATGACTTTTTCCGATACCACGATGAGTTACCACGGTCGGATCGTGGTATCTGAATATCAGATACCACGATAAATGGCCAGATACAACGATAACTGCAAAAACGCCTTTTGACCGTGGTATCAGATACCACGATAACTGCAAACACGACTTTAGACCGTGGTATCAGATACCGTGATATCTGCAAAAACGCAACTTATGTCAAAAACGCAACTTATGTCTCATAGAGGCTGGGATACATAGTGTAAGGGAATATCCTTTTTCGAAAATATATTAATTTTCCACGTGAAATCAGCGATTTTCTTGTTAGCGCTAGTCGACTCAATCCAATCCTAACTCTAGCCTGACGGCTGGACGCAAAATATTTGGAAACTCCAAACAGAGAAGACCTGGTCGTTTACCATATACATCTTACAAATGAAAAACAACACTTTGAAGCTTCTCATGTCCTTTGTGTGTGAAAGAATTGTCAGCTAGCTGACCTCGACGTTTTCGGCGAAGTTTGCATTGCGTGGGTGGCAAAACTCGGCTCGTCCGAAAAAAAAGCCAAAATTCGCAAGTACAAAACGAAACAATGGCGAAAGGCGGTGCTTCAGAACCTTATGACACCATAAGTGAGCTATGGATAATATAAAAGGCGGAGAGCGAGAGCGGCCCTTTAAGAAATAAATGAGTTTGTCTACTAGAGTTATTGCCACGTCTCATCCGAACTCAAATATTCCCTTACACTGCAGAAAAAGAATCCAGACTACCGTCTCTGTTTTTCGGTCCACCGCCGGATTGTTGAAATCGTGCCAACTGCCATGTGGCACGTCCGGAAACATGGACAGGTGGCAGAGGACCAGCGGCAGTTTGAGAAGGTGACATCCGCTGGCGTAACCGAGGTCCGGATTTTCTACTCCATGCATTCGTCTGACGACGAAGTTGTTGATTTCCTCCAGACGTTGAGGCCAGAGAAGATTCATCCCATCGCTTTCGGTGAAAATTTCACCTTCGACGAGGTACGTATACTCTATGTACTTTAAAGTTTAACTGAAAAGCCAACTTATTTTTGCGTCATTTAACTGAATACACTGAATAATTTGGATTCTGCCAAGGGATTTTTTATTCTCCACTATCTCACTGAATCATTACGGAATAACTGGCAATTGCATATTTTGTGAGGTTCAGACATCAATTGTCAACAGTTAATCATAGCGAATTTTAGCTTCTTTCAGTACTGTACGTAACAATTTAAAATCCTGCAAAAGCATAGCTAAGAACTTTTTATGTCATCGTCGGTGTTGTCCGTCCTGCTCGAAATTTGTTACTTTAAAGTTTAACTGAAAAGCCAAGTTATTTTTGTGTCATTTAATTGAATATAATGAATTATTTGGGTTCTGCAAAGCGATTTTTTTTATCTTCCATTATCTGCTCTAGTTATGACGTTCAGGATATTTGCGGCCGTCCCCACAACGTAAATTCTATTATGACGCATGAAATTTTAATCTCAACACAAACGCGGCTTTTTCAGTGAGCTTGGTGATGACTGCTTAGTGCCTGAACAAAAAAAAATAATAAATCTTTCTGGTAAGGCATACAACACAGATACAAGCGCACAGAGGTACCACAAGTCACACGGAAATTCCACTATTTGAAAATCGGTTATTCGTGAATGGCGGAACAACGAAGTAACGCATTTTCAGCGGGCCTTCAACCCAGTGTTTGTGACAAAGCCCTTTTCAGTTAAACTTTAACTGAAAAGGGCTTAGATAGGATAATCTAGTTATCCATCACTTATTCACTTAGCTTCTTTTTCCATTTTTTCCTGTTTTAAATTGAACTAAAACAGTGGCTACATCCCCACCTCCAACGTTGACGTTAATACCAAAAATACCTAACAGTTTACCCTGCTTTAACGTCACTTACACTTTCATCATAAGAGAAATACTTTATTTTCATACTTTCCAAACTCTAATAGAAAATTACCTTCTATTTTCAAACTTTTCATTTTCCCATCAAACATTCTCATCTAATCTAAAATGCTTTAATTATTTAAGCCTACTTTTTT
The DNA here is from genome assembly GCA_030848855.1 of Branchinecta sandiegonensis. Taxonomy (NCBI): domain Eukaryota; kingdom Metazoa; phylum Arthropoda; class Branchiopoda; order Anostraca; family Branchinectidae; genus Branchinecta; species Branchinecta sandiegonensis. Next base: position 16,872,047 of record JAUPMV010000017.1, on the reverse strand, counting down.
TTCTTTAAAGCACAACTCTTACTAGAAATGATCTTTTCCCCATGAAATGAATCAGAAAAAACTTTTTGAAAATACCATTACTTTCCACCTAAAACTAGCGATTTTCTTGTTAGCGCTTGTCGACCATATCCGGCCTCCCTGCTCTTCGGCGCGGCGGCTGGGCGTAAAACATTTGAAAACTGAAAGTGCCTTGGTTAAAAAGTGGGAAAACTAAGCAAATAAAAGAAGCAAGAAACAGAAGATTATCACATCCTTATGTGTGATAGAGTTGTCAACCGATGCTGAAGATTCCGGCAAACTTTTCGTTGGGTGACGGGAAAACTCGGCAAGGCCGAAAAAGCGCTAAAAGTTAGTAGTTACGAAACGAAACAAAGGAGAAAGGTAGGGATTTTGGAAGCTTGTAATTCAATATGGGAGCTAAGTATATTATAAAAGGCAGAATAAGCAAGAGGGGTCCTTTAAATGTGCTACCCTATATCCTATACAAACATTTTTTCATCATATCCTAGGTAATGTTAAAAACTTTCCCATTCATTTCAGTTATTGAAATTCAACATTTAAATACTCAAGCAGCCAGATCTGTAGGTTAAATCCAAAATAAACTACACAAAAAAAAACCATAAGACTTTAGAATATCTCTCTCCTTGTTTCGAGACGCCCTTCCTCCATAGGGCATCTGTCTACAGTGGAAAACCACACTTATTCACTTTTAAAGGACCCCTCTTGCTTATTCTGCCTTTAAAATTTACCTAGCTCCTTTATGGAATCATAAGCTTTTGATATTTGACGGTGCAAAACGGATAAGTCAGCTACATTTTATTCGAGCAATATTTCGGCCCTTCTTGGCAAGGGTCCAAGCTGGAAAATAAACTATGAAGTTTATTTTCCAGCTTGAGCGGCTTGAGCCTGAAGAGGACCCTTGCCAAGAAGGGCCGAAATATTGCTCGAATAAAATGTAGCTGACTTATCCGTTTTGCACCGTCAAATATGATTCGCAGTCAGCTTGGGCCGTAGGAACATCTATCACCGAAGTACGGAACTAATCGCCCATACATGCCGCCAACAAGTATCCATCTTAGCTGGAAAGAAGAAGAAGAGACAGGTGACTCTAAAACCAAAATGCAGAAGAATCTCTACCCTTTCGACGACCCAATAGAACAACAAAAACAGTCGCCGAGTCCAGAACAAAATCACAGCACCAGCTTTAACCCCAACCAACTTTCAGAGAAGAAGTTCTCAAAAGCAGATATTTAAGGAAGAATCTTAAATTGTTTTTCCACAAGTTTATTTTCCAGCTTGAGCGGCTTGAGCCTGAAGAGGACCCTTGCCAAGAAGGGCCGAAATATTGCTCGAATAAAATGTAGCTGACTTATCCGTTTTGCACCGTCAAATATGATTCGCAGTCAGCTTGGGCCGTAGGAACATCTATAAGCTTTTGAAATCCCCATCTTTCTCCATTGTTTCGTTTTGTGCCTACGAATTTTTAGCGCCTTATCGCCCCTGCCGAATTTTGCCCGTACACAACGTAAAGTTTGCCGAAGTCTTTAACGTCCGCTGACGCTGACAACACTTTCACACACAAGGATATGAGAATCTTCTTTGACTATTTTTTAGCTTACTTTTCGTACATTTTATCCATGGCGCGTTCAGTTTTCAGATGTTTTGCGCCCGGCCGCCGAGTCGGAATCGCTAAATTCAGATGGAAAGTAGTAGTATTTTCGAGAAAGTTTTTTTCTGATCCATTTCATAGTGAAAAGATCATTTCTAGTAAGAGTTGTGCTTTAAAGAAGCTTGAAAACCCGGCGAAAATGCGTTACTTCGTTGCTCCGGTATTCACGAACAATCGATTTTCAAAAATACCAATTTCCTTGTCTGATTTGTTTGCTCTACGCGCTTGTACCTGTGTTGTACGCTCGACGAAAACGATTTACGAAAAATAAATGTTCCCACATTGAGCTACCTTCCGTAAGCTGATCACTGGCCACTGAAATGCCGCGTATGTTTTCAGATTCAATTTTTCTGCGTCATAGTAGAAATTTGCGTTGTGACGACGACCGTTATTATGAACGTCGTTCTAGAGCAAATAGTGAAAAAATAAAAAAATGCCTTAACACAATCCAAAAAATTCAGTGTATACAGTTAAATGATACACAAGAATAAGTTGGCTTTTCAGTTAAACTTTAATAGCTCGCTGAGGATCCGTTACAGGGATTCCCTAAGTGGAATGTGTCTGAGAATTCCGGTTATGTTATAAAGTCACTAATCTGTTCAAGTACGCATTGTCACTTGACAGTTTGCATATGTTATCCTTTGAATCAAGAAGTTTAAAATAATATTGTAAAGAAAACTTTCTGAAATTTCGCTTTGGTATAGTAGTTACGACTTTTCACGGTGTCGCGCCGAGCGTGCCATCCGATAAGTCTGCACTTCATTTGAGGCAGCAAAGTCATTCTTCACGCTTGACAAGAGCAAGAATGACTCAAATCTCCTTCAGATGCCTCAAATCTCCGCCTCAAATCTCCTTCAGATGGAGCGCAGCCTTATCGCATGGCACGCTCGACTCTACGGAGTGAAAAGTCACGACTGCTATACCAAAGGAAAGTTTTAGGAATTTCTCTTTGTTTCAGTATTTTAATTTCTAGATTCAAGGGAATACATATGCAACCTGTCAGGTGCCAACACGTACTTTAAGGGCGAAGAATTTCACTTCCTAAACAGCGCTTTTCCCGCCATCCTTCCCTGTATTCAAATAATGCATAAAACGGATATGTCAGCTACGATGCTTTGGCAGCGATATTTCGGCCCTTCTTGGTAAGGGTCCTCGTCAGGCTTTCAATCTTCAGGGTCAACTTCGGGGAAGGAAACAAACCTGCTACGACGAGGACACTTGGACCAGCGGCCATCTCTACCACAACCCTTGCAAGAGCAGTTATTAAAACAACTTTTTATTATTTCGGGACTTTCTTACAGATCGTCGAGTATTTGCAAGCTAAAGTGCGGGATTCTCCTCACAAGGCATCAAGCTCGGAAGAAGCCTTTGCACCTCTTGCCATATCATCAAGCGATGACGAAGCTAAACCCAGACAGCGACGTTTGCTGTTCGACCCGGACCTCGACTCACCTCCTGGACCCAGCCAGGAAGACTTAAGAGCCACGCACCTCACTGCTCCCGTACCTTCTACCCAGGAAGGACGTTCACAACCTGCCATGCGCACTGACCGATCAGTCGTTTCGGGGCTGAAGCCGTCAGTCCTGGTTTTAGCAGGAAATTCAAACCCTCAGGAGTATGCTTATGCCTCCTCGCAGGAGTTATCGTACGACGAGGCGATCCCCATGAAATCGGACGAGGACGTTATATTTGTCGAGGAGATAGGCATCAGAAGCGTAGTGAAAGCGGAGCCACTGGAGGCCTTCCCGTTTCCTGACGTCGAAAAAATTCACGATTCCCACCATGGGAGCTCGCCGAGGAAACAGAAAGCGTCTGTGGATCGTGAGAGAGCGCAAGCTGCTCCAAGAACTTCTGAGGCTCACTTGGAAGCTCGCGATTTTGACCGTTCATTAACCAAATCCTATAGCGATCTGAAGAGAAAAGGCGAGTTGGTCTCTTCAGACGACTTTAGCAATACTTCAGCGATAGCAAAACCAAATGCCAATCATGGGGGTGCTGATCTAGAGTCGAGACCAGGAACGAACCAGCAGCCGACCGTGAAAAGGGTTGTCAGTTTAAGCAGGCGACCCCACGAAAAGATAGAAAGCAATGGGCATCTGTCGAAAGACCTGTCATCCAGCAATAAACGTTCGTCGACGGACCTGTCATCCAGCAAACGATTGTCAGTGACACGGCGACGAAAACGGAGGAGCTCAAGCAGCAGCAGCTCTAGTGACCATGGGAAACCAGCGCACCAAAAGCCAGGAACGTTTAGATTCACACCACTGCCTGGACACCCAAGATTGCCGGCAACTAAAGAAAAAGCAACAACCCTCCAGAAGAAGCCTGAAAGTACGAGGGGCACAGCTCGAAAAGGTGCTAAAACCCCTATCGCCAAGAAATCAAGATCAACCCCGCCACGCGCTACCCAGCCAGCTCCCCCTCCAACTAAGACCCACCTCATATTCAATACAAGTAGCTCTGATGATGAACACCCCAAAGGGCCGCGGGTAAAGCCATCTCCATTCTCTTTCCGGAAGACTAAGTCAACGCTGCCATTGCGGGAAACATCGCTCAGGAAAACAGATACGGAAAAACAGATGGAAGCGAAGAAACCACCGCACTTTTCTTTCATAGCATACGAGGACTCGAAGCAATTAGACCGCCATGAGAGCATCTCGACGGTCGCCTCCCAACCCGCTCCTCTGGATGGTCCGGAGGTTGGACGACTTCTTGACGAAGGCGGAGCCAGTGATGCATTGGCCAATCCAGCCACTGTTAATGGAGACGAGATTACTGCTGACAACGTTGTCGCTCCGTCGTTAATAACTGACGTTGGCAAGAATGATGAACAGGGGCAATCTGCCTATGTACCTAGCAGCGACGGAGAGCAGATACACTTGGCGGGACCGTCTGGTGTGATACCTGAGGACACTCTCGCTGAAGGGTCACAGTCTCCTCGTGACATTCGACATCTGCTTCTTCCCGCTTTCAGATTATCGCCTAGCGAGCATGATTCTGAGGACAGTAGCAACAAACTTGGGGAAAAGCCGTTGTCTGCAGTCTCCCCGCTTGTAACAAAGTCGAAGGATAGCAGTGCGAAAAGCCTCCTGTTCAAGGAATTCCGATTGACCTCGTCAGACGAAGGATAGTAGGCCTGAACCCTGTCCCTTTCCTTCATAATTCCTGTGTGTTGACACTGATGCGAATATTCGCAGAATAGCCCGATTTTTCGTTGGCCACAAAGCTATAAATTCGCTGCGATTTTTCGGAGAACCGCTGTAGTTGTTGGGAAAATGATATTAACAGTAAGAAACAAGCAGAGACGTTTGGTCTTCAAAGCCTCGGACAAAGTTGCTTCAGAGGTGGTGATGAAAGGAGGAAATGGAAACAATTTGCCACCTTTGTAGCTGAACCCAGTCGTCGTGTGTGAACCTAGCTGCGATTTTGTAGCTGCTTCAAACCTACAACGAAATAAAGTTTCGCGCTTCCTCTGCGTGAACGCCCAGTTCCACTAAACCAATGATGAAAACACAGAAGACTGCATCTGGTAAAGCATTCAATCGCTTGTTTTGCTTGGTTGTGCTGCTGCTGCCGTAAGGAAATGAACCCTTTGGAAACAGAAGTAGTAGTAAGTAAGTAAGTAAAGTATTTATTTCCCGTATTTTTCACTTAAGAACAAAACGGAGTAAAGAAAAGATAAAGAAAAAGAAGAGAAAATTTAAGGCACAACACAGATACAGACACATGACATTTTACATAACAATTACGCAATCACGAACTGTAAAAGTGTTTAAGCCAGGGGTGGTTCCATTTCCCCTGGAAATTTGAAATTAACCGATTCACTGCGATACTAGGGTCCGCAATCTGGTGTTTTTCAATCATGAAGGTGTTCCTCGTCCACAAGGGACATCGAAGCAGAAACTTCGCAAACCTGAAGTAAAGGGACCGGAGCTTACGTTTTTGGGTCTCGGTTAACAAATTCCAAAACGGCGCGTGTGTGTAGTAGTGTTGTGCCTAGCACAACTTTTATCTTTCTTGCGATTTGCAGAAGGCACTAGCCCCTCGCGCTCGCCGCCGTGACTCATTTTTGGCGACTGACTAGTCACTGTAATTCATTCCGGTTTGTTTTAGTCGCGGATCGGCATTCGGCAAGCGCTCTGGCCACATGCCGCTGGCCCGGGGGTCGTTTGTAAATATGTTGTATTTCAGTATTTTGTGTGATTTTGCAACCAGTCTTGGCAAACTAAGGGACACGAACCTAACAAGTCGCCTACGGGAAGTTTACCATGAACTTGATTAAACTGGTGTGTTTCTCTTTCGCAGACTGGAGTTACCCAGTTACAGAGTAGTTTGAGGACGAAGGACCTTGGTAGGGCCCCTGAGACCTGACCTCGCTTCTCTGTTCGGATCAGTGTAGACTAAGGAGCTACACTGTTTTGTCTGCGTCTGGTTTATATCCTGTATTTACAAAGACTGATTTTAAGCAAATGAGGGTGGATTATTTCCGTTATTGCAAATTCCTTTTGTACTTACCCAGATCGGTCCGAAATAGACGCCTTTTAGATCGTTACGGATTACTGTTTGCTGGAAAATCTGCAGACCAGTATTGGTGCTGACGCGCGTTTCCGCCTAGGTGCGCACCACGGCCTCATCCGGCCTTTTCATTGAGTGCTTTTGTGTTGTGTGTGATATGTTGTACTCTCTTTATTTCTTTTCTTTGATTACTCCACTATCTTAAATCTGTACAGTGGGTCACAAATAAATATTATATATTATTACAGCGAAGCGTTAGTCAGAACATTTGGGAAAGCAATCGACAAAACGCAGTCGTTTGGTGGACGCTGACATTTCAGGGATATCCATTCCTCTGCAAACTGGAGCAGCTCAGGGAACTTTGGCACAACGGCTCAATTTAACTCTTGAGTCATTCATTCATGTATGTGAATTTTAATCACATTCTGCGGAAAAAAGACATTAAAGCTTTGAAGACGTGTTATTATAATCATTGTACATTTTTGATGTACCTTCCTCGTTCCTGCCGCAACCGCAAATTAGTTCAGAAGTTCGGCGTCCAAGATGTCATTCATTCAGTAGAGAAAACGTCAGCGTCACTATTATGTACATCTCGTCATCCTGGTCATTGAGTACGTGATGTTTTCATGAATTTTTCAGGCCCAGTTAGAAATTATGTCTAAATTTTGTGTCTTTGTACTGTTTTATCTTGCGTTGTTTTTATGGCACTTGCAGCCTCTGGCTCAAGTGCCATATACCGATCACAATTCCGTCTGTCGGTCTGTCGGTCGGTCCGAGTTTTTTGTAACATTATCCGAGATAGGGTACTTCCAGATGTGCTGGGACAATGAAACTTGGCAGGCATATCAGGGACCCGACCAAACTAACCTGGAAATAATCAGTTTCCCGATCCGACCATATGCGGGGGAGTGCGGGGCGCTGGAAACTTGAAAATTTAGGGCATTTTGTCACTTTTTTCCGAGTTTGGGTACTTCTAGATGAGCTAGGACAATGAAACTTGGCAGGAATATCAAGGACCCGACCAAACGAACCTGGAAATAATCAGTTTCCCGATCCGACCATATGCGGGGGAGTGGGGGCGCTCGAAACTTGAAAATTTAGGGCATTTTGTCACACTTTTTCGAGTTAGGGTACTTCCAGATGAGCTAGGACAATGAAACTTGGCAGGAATATCAGGGACCTGACCAAAGTAACCTGGAAATAATCAGTTTCCGGATCCGACCATATGCGGGGAAGTGGGGGCGCTGGAAACTTGAAAATTTAGGGCATTTTGTCACACTTTTTCGAGTTAGGGTACTTCCAGATGAGCTAGGACAATGAAACTTGGCAGGAATATCAGGGACCTGACCAAAGTAACCTGGAAATAATAAGTTTCCCGATCCGACCATATGCGGGGGAGTTGGGGCGCTGGAAACTTGAAAATTTAGGGCATTTTGTCACACTTTTCGAGTTAGGGTACTTCCAGATGAGCTAGGACAATGAAACTTGGCAGGAATATCAGGGACCCGACCAAACTAACCTGGAAATAATCAGTTTCCCGATCCGACCATATGCGGGGAAGTGGGGGCGCTGGAAACTTGAAAATTTAGGGCATTTTGTCACACTTTTTAGAGTTAGGGTACTTCCAGTTGTGCTAGGATCATGAAACTTGGCAGGCGTATCAGAGACCCGACCAAACAAACTTAGAAATAATCAGTTTTCTGATCCGACCATTTTGGGGGGGGGGGGAGGGCAGGGGAATCCGGGAAATTGAGAAGTGTGTAACTTTCGAACGGGTGATCGGATTGTAATGAAACTTCATAACTGAATAGAATATATATCTGTAATGTCCCGTTTAAAGTCTTGACCGGATTCGGTAGCCAGGGGGAGTTGGGGGGGGGGGGGGAGACCGGAAATTTCAAGAAACGGTTAGAATGGAGGGATCGGAGTGAAACTTGCTGGGAAGAACAAGCATCTGCTCTAGATAAGTCCTTTAGACCATTGTACTGGATCCAGACACTTATGGGGGGGGGGGGGTCCCGGAATTCCGGTGATGGTGGTTTTGGGGATTTTCACGATGAAACTTGGCAGGCATATCAGGGACCCAATCAAACTGACTTCAAAATAAAAATTTTGTCGATCAGATAATGGTGGGGGGAGCGGAGGGAGGGGAATCCGAAATTTTCAGTCATGCGTAATTTTGGAATGGGTGATCGGATTCGAGTGAAATTTAAGAATTGAACAGAGGACATTTCTCCGATGATTTTTTTCATATCCGGACCGGATCCGGCAACTATTGCGCATGGGGGGGGGGGGGAAATACGTGACCCGTTTAGAATGGAGGGATCGGGATGGAACTTTGTGAGAAGAACAAACAGATGCTCTAGGTAAGTCGTTTGCTGAATCGGATTGGCTACGGGCACCGCGGGGGAGCTGGGGGGGGGGGGGGGGGGTGGACCGGAAATCTCGAGGAACGGGTAGAATGATGGTAGCGGAGTGAAACTTGCTGGGAAGAACAAACATCTGGTCCATGTAAATTTTTTACATAATTTGACTGGATCCGGACACTTGAGGGGGGGGGGAGGGGGTTTCCCGGAATTCCGTTTTTGGGGGATTTTCACGACGAAACTTGGAAGGCATATCAGGGACCCGGTCAAACTGACTTGGAATAAAAAAATAATCCTCGATATGATAATCTTGGGGGGGGGGAGTTGAGGGAGGGGAATCCAGAATATTGAGTAATGCGTAACTTTGGAACGGGTGATCGGATTCGAGTGAAATTTAATAATTAAACAGAGGACATTTTTCTCTGGTGACCTTTTTCATTTCCGGACCGAATCCGGCAATTGTTGGGGGGAGGGCGGAAAATACTTGACCCGCTTAGACTGGTGTGATCTGGATCGAACTTCGTGGGAATGACAAACAGATGCTGTGGGATTCCGGTGATCGCGCGTTAAGGTAATTCCAGATGTGCTAGGACGATGAAACCTCACTGGAATATTGGAGACTCAACAACATTTGCTTAGAAATTGCTACTTCCCAAATCCGATTATTCCTTAAAGTACCAATCTTGACCGCAAAGTAAAAAAAATACTTTTAAGCAATATATGCATTTTCGTGATGCCCATCAGCCCATTAGCAGTTTTGCCTAAAGGGTTTTGCTTACAAATGAAGTTCCAGCTCCCTTAGAGCGCGCATCTCAACCGCAAAGTCGAAACTTACTTTTGATCAATCAAATCATCTTGACACATGCAAGTGCCATATGAGCTTACAGCTCTTGTTGAATGACTCTGTCAAAGGCTTCAAAAGTCCACTGGACAACCTGTATGTGTACGCTGAAAAAATTTGTGACGGATTTTTTTAAACGTAACCTACGCTAGGCCTACAGAGGTGAATGGCCTTTTTTTGCATTATATTATTATTATTATTAATAACAATCTACCTTCTTTTGGTCAGTCATTATCATTTCTCACTGGCAGCGAACAACACCAGGCAAGCGCAATTGTCAGTTTACGAGACAGGTTGCTGAACTTGCCTGTCCATGGGAACTTAAATATCTAGATTGGTAGCTTATCATTCTCAACAGTTAAGACCAAGCTCTTACAGTTTAACCGAAAAGGGCTGAGATAGGAAGATCTTGCTACCCACCATTAAGATTCCCGTGAAACAATTAGTCCTAATTTATTGTTGTTATGTCAGACCTTGTCTTGAATATTGCTGCCAGGTATGGCATCCCGGTTTGACCAAGGAGCAATCCAGTAGACTGGTAGCAATTAAGATTATCCTGGGCCCAGTGTACGTTAGTTATGAAGAGAGCCTTTCAAGTCTCGGTCTCCCTTCCCTTGAGCAACGTAGGCACCATTTAACAATAAGTTTTGGCCACAAATGTCTAAATTCTGAACTTCACAGATCAATGTCGCCTGAGTATGTTGAACAAAATTAAAACAGGCCCAACACTCGTACTCAAACCCACTCAAACAAAGCTAAATCAACAAATTATCCAGCGGATGCAACTGAAAGATATGTTAACTCATTTGTGCCGTAGTTTGTTCGTTCGTTTAATAGTTCTTAGGCGTGTTTATCTGGTATTATTTGTCATTTGTCATTGGCCATTTTATATCCCGTTGAAAGTGCTATGTTGACTTACCTTTGCTAGCTATCTTTGCTATTTTGGTGAATAAACGATATATATATATATGACTTACTCACTTAAATAGGCTTGAAGCCGCGATGATAATGCATTACTTCGCTTCTCCGCTATTCACGAATAATCGATTTTCGAATAGTGGACTTTCCCTGTCGGATTCGTTGTACCTCTATGCGCTTGTACCCGTGTAATATGCTTGAGGAAAAAGTTTACGAAACATTTGTCTCCGGGCAGTAAGCAGTCTTCATCATGCTCACCGCTGGCTACTGGAAATCCGCGTTTGTGTTAAGAATCGAATTTTCAGCGTCGTATTGGAATTTGCGTTGTGGGTACGGCCGTAGATACTCTGAACGTCACTAGCCTACTACTAGAGCAGATAGCGGAAAATAGTGGAAAACCAGAATCCAAATAATTCAGTGTATTGAATTAAATGATACACAAATAAGCTATCTTTTCAGTTAAACTTTAACTATGTTGTATTACTTACAATAATTAGAAAATAAATGAATGTGTCCAAATATCGTTTTCGATATTGATATTTTCAGACTTGAGTGGAACTAAATTATCTTAATACAAGGTCCGAACCGCATTTTTGGATGGCGGGGTGTTTTGTGAAGTTCTCTTCAACTTTCTAATGCCACCTACGCGTAACAAGTGCCATATGAGCTCGTAGCTCTTGTTACTTTCTGCCTTGCTCGAAATGTGTCTATTTGGGACTTGAAGGTTTGGTGCCCGAAAGCTAGTTTCGTACTGACGAGCAACAACAGAATTTGGACGTATAGGAAGCAAAGGCTGACTATTAGATAAGGATTCAAAAGCTCAGATTTTGATATATTTTATATGGTATATAATTTATTATTCATATTATTACATAATAATCCGTACGGGTATGTAGTTAATTCCGATCTCTCCAGCAGTTGGACTTCGCCGCTGGACTGTACAAGTAATGCTATTGATCCTTTACGCTTGAGTTAACTGGGTTTAGGCTTCTGCTTTCGAACGGAGCCCATCTCATCCAGTTTCTTGTCAAGCTTTCTCTGCAAATGCCCTCTCGTCGCTGAATCCAATGGCCTTTGCTTCTTCGGCCTCAATGCTTCTTCTTTGAACTTCTGGCGAGCTTGTGATCTTGCCTCCTCTCCACAACCGTGTATTTCGGCCATGTGATGTGTCAGGCAGAATCGTCGGTTACAGAACGCGCATGTTTGCCCAAGTAGCGAAATAAGAGCTTTGCATTTCTTGAAGTTGCAAACGTTATCGACTTTTTGAAACTCTTCCAATATGGCATCAAAATTGTCGTCATTCTCCTCGATCAGCTTCACTTTGTCCAATGACTTCACCAAATCCTTTTGCTTTTCAGGTTTTTTTCTTTCGATTTTAGTTCCCTTGTCCTTTACTTTCTTCTCCATGGGAGTTTCTTTATTCTCATGTTTTTGCTTAAGGATTTTTTCGCACTGAAGTTTGTGCAGGTCCATGTTTGTTACTGGAATTTTTCTGCCGCAAAAATCGCAGTTTTTGACGTCTTCTATGAAAGGGTTGAGGGAGATATCGTCTGCTTTAACCGCCTTCTGTTTCCGCTGTTTTTTCGACTGAGGTATGTTGACATTCCTCACTGCTTGTGTTTCTGTTTCCCGGGAAACATCCTCCTCGACTGCTATTTCTTGTCCTAATCCATCCGGTCGAAGTTCTGCTGTTGAATCAGCCGCAGCACTCGCACCATCTACTGTCGCGTCGGCTTTCACACTCTGGACCTGCTGCGCTACGGCAACAGCGGCCGTGTTTGGTATCTTTTCAATCACGAGATGTCTATCACTGTTCTCGCCCCTCGAATCGTGTTTCAGGCCGAGCCTATCGGCGACTTCGTGCACTATTCTTCGTTCAAAAGAACTCAGACTCCGACTAAGGCTCATTGATGTCTCCTTGCCTTGAATGAAGTCTGTGAGGGTTTTGAGGTAGTGTTTTTCAAGGGCAATGCGACGTTTCTGGTCATCCTCGCTGTCACGACGTTCCCGTTTCGATAGTAGGACGTCAGGCTTGGACGTTGCAGCAGGTTCCGTGGATATATCTAGTACAGAACAAAAGCCGATTAAACGAAAGCTTCACTGTAAAATGTCCCTCCGTATAAAGATTAAAGTTAACTGCAGTATTTGGTACTCAGATTCATCTTATCTCTATTTGGTATTAATCTTATCTGCGTAGAGATAAGAGTAATCCGAGTAGCAAATACTGCAGTTAACTTTAATCTTTATACGGAAAAACTTTTTACAGTGTTGCTTGCTTCCGATGTACCTCGAAATAAAGATGTTTCTAAATTGTCAGAAGTTTCATAATAGATGACACAAGGATGCGCAGTTTCACCAGACAGCACTTTGAATGTAATTCTGTAAGCGTTATGAATTAAATATTATGCATAACAAGAATACTCTTGATGACTAACTCTCCTTGCCGATGCAAAATCGTCGGGTACCTAGCGGAAGAGCCAGAAACGGTGTCACCTCGGGTATCCCCGATGAAAAATTTATCTCAAAATAGTAGTACAAAGTTGTACGAAAAAGTAACATGCAGTAACTGATGCTACTACATGCTTCTACTTCAAGGCTACCGTGTTACTGCATACTATTATGGCAAGGCAGGATGCTACTGGATACTACTACATAAGATTGAACCAGTCTGAGGCACATTAAATGATAGTATTGTTTGCTATTACATAGTATTACATGCAACTTTTTCGTACAGCTACCATACAACTACGCAGGCTACACATTTTTCATCGGGTCACAGCTGCTCCCGAAGATCGCACTGGTTGTATGACACAGGATTTGAGTTGATGAGTTTGAGTCGTTACGGAGACGTTTACTCCTTCTTCCTAAGAAGCACTAGCGTGTTTTGGACTTGGTCATATATAGCATTGCCGGGAAGAGCCGAAAAACCGCCGAAAAAGCCTCTGCTGCATTTTTTCTGCCGTCATGATATCGGAAAAGTCAGCAGATGCTTTTTCGGCTGTTCCTGGCAATGCTTGTTATGGATAACATTTAATGCATCATAACAGATAACATCTCAAGTGTTATCTGTTAAAATTGCGCATCCTTGTGTTATCTGTTATGAAACTTCTGACAGTGTAATTTTCGTGTTTTCGTATGATGACAGACGTTGACTAAAAATTTGTATTTTATAGGTAAATAAACTTTCTATTTCTATCTAAAGATCACACAGTTAATCTTGCATATTAATTTTTCGGCTACCCTTCTCTCGTCGCTGCGGGGCAGTGTTGCCATTTTGGCGGACTTTACGACCGACTGGCGGATTTTTTATTTTGCTGGCGTATTAAAATTGTTCGGGTTCTATTGATAATCCTTGTAAGCTAGATGTTCCTTGCAATTTTGGATTAAAAATAAATTTTGTCGTTTTCTCAAAGACAGCGGTGTTTTTCTTCGATCACGATCTGGCAACACTGCTGCGGGGTAGAAACGTCATAAGTAACGCGTAAAGCATTGTCCTAATAGGTGTAATAAGGTGTATTACCGCGTATAAGACTTATTACAGATTCCTCTTTTCCTCGGAGCGCGCTGTAATAACGTGAATAAGGAGAATAGACTAGCGTTCCATTCTGGCTTATGCAGGGCCAATCAGATCGCTTGGTTGGTTCCGCCAGCGGGCCGAGGAAAGGAGCAGCGTCGTCAGGGTTGCCACGGGAAGCAGTAAAGTTCTACTTTGTTGGAAGCTGAAGAAACAACTTTTCTTCAAAATAACACGTTTTGTTCTGCTGCGACTGCTTAATGCTACTTCGAAGACCAATGCTGGCCATCCGCAAATTTAACTGCTTTTTACAATGTATTGGGCGTCAAATTGTACTGGTGTACTTCAAGTAACACTAAGAACACTTTTCTGATCTTCAGAAACTCGAAACACTGTATGACCTTGGCAACACTGCTCGCTGCATTGATAAGAGCCTCTCGGGTTCGTATTTGAACGGGCGTGTGTATTAAGACGTAAACATCGCGTATAGCGTTATTCAGCTTATTACACCTATTAGGACAATGCTTAAGAAAAACAACACACTACTGGGTTTCGCCCGTGGTTGTTTAGACTGATACCGCGAACTCTAAATTGAGATTAAAGGTCACATATGGCCTACAAGTTGGAGCGGCGCGGGGAATATAAGTTATGACATGTGGCTCTGAAACACATGTTACATATCACACATCATATAACACATGTTTATATACCATGGAACTCTAACGTCTCCGAAGAGAGAAGTATATTTCCCTTATGCTTGCCACTGCATTGCCGGAAATCTGACAGCAGCACATGGTTGCGTATCCTTGTATTAAAGTTTATGACAATACTTAACCCTTTGACGTATTAAGTTGCACGAAAAAGAATTAGATTCAAAAGGGGCCTAACAGATATACAGGAGGGGTACCTGACCTTGTTTTTACACAGCCTCGACTTTTGCCGCAAAAATGTTAAAATGAAATGTACATGCTGTCCTGACAGTCAAGAGGCAAATATGACTTTTTTCAAAGTCATTTGTCCAAATATATTCAAATTCTGTGCCTTTTCTTTGTTTTGAAGCTGCTTTGAAAAGGGATTTTCTAGCTATTGACTTTGCTAACTCTACCTTTTTCATCATTTTTAAATAAATCGAGGTAAGGTTAGAAATGAAGGGATCTTGCTTGAGAAGAAAAATATGTTTAACTAGAAATATAAAGCAATATTTATCTATCCAATATGTAAACCACTCAATTAGCTTCATTCTAGTATTTGTCATATTTGTCGGTTCCTTTTTCAGCCAGATAGATTTTTCTGAAGGAAAGACTTCTCTGGAAATTTGAAATCTTGTCTGAGGTTGGATACCCCTCCTGTAATCTCACAAGTATAACACAGGATGCGAAAACATGCGTTATCTCTTATCAAACTTCTGACAGTGTACTGGGTGGCAATCTCATAAGCAACGCGCAATAAAATCCTCATTGCGTCAGAGCCCCCTAGTCTCAACGTGATTCACGCAGAACCGTATATGGTTCTATGTGACAGTGTAATAGACATTTCTTTTCTTAAAAAAGTCGTTTTTTCTGAAAATCAGTCGATTTTTCGTCAAATCTGTCGATTTTTCGTCAAATCTGTCGATTTTTCGTCAAATCAGTCGATTTTTCGTCAAATCAGTCGATTTTTCGTCAAGACAGTCGTTTTTTCTTAAATACAGTCGTTTTTCCTGCGAAGAACAGTCGGTAAAAATGACCAGTCAGTCGGTAAATACCTCGCCCCCCCCCCCAAACTTTTTGGCTAGTAACGCATCTGATTGCCGCTTGTTACTGGATCAAAGAACGGTGTGACCGAGTGTTACTCAACGAAAGGAGTGCTGATTCAGAGGTGCGCGGTTCAGTACTTGGCGCTCAAGCTAGTGTCGATTCATGATAAAGTTGCTTTACTCACCATATTCAAACGCTGATCTGACCTCCCCAACTTTTGTCATATACTCAATTAACCCTCTGATGAAAGCATCAGCTCCGACAGTCTCAGCGTCGCAGACGACGCAGAAATGACGTCGCGCTCGCGTCACTGCAACGTTCAAACGACGTCTTTCGGCAAGGAAGCCGACGGAACGTTGCTTGTTTGAACGGACCATGGACATGACAATAGCTTCTTTTTCTCTTCCTTGGTATCCATCGACGGAACGAACTTCGACCTGGGGGTAGTCGGCGTGGAGCTTGTTGCGGATGGTATCCACCTGGAGAAACCAAACCAAGCTTCATTTCAGAGACGAAGAAAATATATGGACACATTTTGCCAGCCCCTAATATCCCGACCCTGATTCTTTTGGAAGTGCTTGCCACTGTTCATATCCTTTTTCCTGGTCAGAAAATATTAGCTGCGTTCTATGTCACGGGAGTTCTCACCGGTGGTCTCCGGGTTTTCTTATAAGCCGCTTTTGCATCCACCGGTGACTTCTCACCAGTCTTATAAAGCATTGTCCTAATAGGTGTTGTAAGGTGTATTACGGCGTATAAAGCTTATTACAGATTCCTTTTTTCCTCGGAGCGCGCTGTAATAAGGTGAATAAGGAAAATAGACTAGCGCTCTATTCTGGCTTATGCAGGGCCAATCAGATCGCTTGGTTGGTTCCGCCAGCGGGTCGAGGAAAGAGCAGCGTCGTCAGGGTTGCCACGGGAAGCAATGAAGTTCTACTTTGGTGGAAGCTGAAGAAACAACTTTTCTAAAAAATAACACGTTTTGTTCTGTTGCGACTGCTTACTGCTAGTTCAAGGACTTGTGCTGTACATCCATATATTTAATTGCTTTTTACAATATATTGGGCGTCAAATTGTACTGGTGTACTTCAAGTAACACTAAGAGCACTTTTCTGATCTTTAGAAACTTGAAAAACTGTATGAATGTGGCAACACTGCACGCTGCATTGATAAGAACCTCTCTGGTTCGTATTTGAACGGGCGTGTGTATTAAGACGTAACCATCGCGTATAGCGTTATTCAGCTTATTACACCTATTAGGACAATGCTTAACCCGTTTTTGAACTAACCAGTGTCCGGTTTTATCTCACCGGTGCGGACTAACCAGAACCTGCTCGTGAGTCCGGCTTCAGCGAGGAGTTAGCCAGTTTTCATCAACTCACAGGTGAACCAAAAAAACGCGTTTTAAGGGAAGAACCGGACACTGGTGACTAAACACCAGAGACAGTCCGGAGTGCAACGAACGCAGTTATTCTCACCTCTCTGCCAGCGGGTCAGTCAGCCGGACATGCAAGTGGACGCGTCAACGCGCTGAGTATGGTATTAAAGGAGTTGGATCATAAGCATTCTAGCACTTGCGACGTTTAGACCCCCCCCCCCCCCTCCCCACACTCAAGACCCAAGATGAAGCCACGACTTGATCCGACCGCTGGGTCACACTGTAAAAAGTTTCTCCGTATAAAGATTAAAGTTAAATGCAGTATTTGCTACTCGGATTCATCTTATCTCTATTTGGTATGAATCTTATCTGCGTAGAAATACGGATAATCCGGGTAGCAAATACTGCAGTTACCTTTAATCTTTAAGGAGTTGGATCATAAGCATTCTAGCACTTGCGACGTTTAGACCCCCCCCCCCCTCCCCCTCCCCACACTCAAGACCCAAGATGAAGCCACGACTTGATCCGACCGCTGGGTCACACTGTAAAAAGTTTCTCCGTATAAAGATTAAAGTTAACTGCAGTATTTGCTACTCGGAGTCTCGGATTCATCTTTTCTCTATTTGGTATGAATCTTATCTGCGTAGAAATACGGATAATCCGAGTAGCAAATACTGCAGTTACCCCTAATCTTTAAGGAGTTGGATCATAAGCATTCTAGCACTTGCAACGTTTAGACCCCTCCCCACACTCAAAACCCAAGATGAAGCCACGACTTGATCCGACCGCTGGGTCACACTGTAAAAAGTTTCTCCGTATAAAGATTAAAGTTAAATGCAGTATTTGCTACTCGGATTCATCTTATCTCTATTTGGTATGAATCTTTTCTGCGTGGAAATACGGATAATCCGGGTAGCAAATACTGCAGTTACCTTTAATCTTTAAGGGGTTGGATCATAAGCATTCTAGCACTTGCAACGTTTAGACCCCCCCCCCCCCACACTCAAGACCCAAGATGAAGCCACGACTTGATCTGACCGCTGGGTCACACTGTAAAAAGTTTCTCCGTATAAAGATTAAAGTTAACTGCAGTATTTGCTACTCGGAGTCTCGGATTCATCTTTTCTCTATTTGGTATGAATCTTATCTGCGTAGAAATACGGATAATCCGAGTAGCAAATACTGCAGTTACCTCTAATCTTTAAGGAGTTGGATCATAAGCATTCTAGCACTTGCAACGTTTAGACCCCCCCCCCCCCCCCCACTCAAGACCCAAGATGAAGCCACGACTTGATCTGACCGCTGGGTCACACTGTAAAAAGTTTCTCCGTATAAAGATTAAAGTTAACTGCAGTATTTGCTACTCGGAGTCTCGGATTCATCTTTTCTCTATTTGGTATGAATCTTATCTGCGTAGAAATACGGATAATCCGAGTAGCAAATACTGCAGTTACCTCTAATCTTTAAGGAGTTGGATCATAAGCATTCTAGCACTTGCGACTTTTAGACCCCCCCCCCCCCCCCACTCAAGACCCAAGATGAAGCCACGACTTGATCTGACCGCTGGGTCACACTGTAAAAAGTTTCTCCGTATAAAGATTAAAGTTAACTGCAGTATTTGCTACTCGGAGTCTCGGATTCATCTTTTCTCTATTTGGTATGAATCTTATCTGCGTAGAAATACGGATAATCCGAGTAGCAAATACTGCAGTTACCTCTAATCTTTAAGGAGTTGGATCATAAGCATTCTAGCACTTGCAACGTTTAGACCCCCCCCCCCCCCCCCCCCACTCAAGACCCAAGATGAAGCCACGACTTGATCTGACCGCTGGGTCACACTGTAAAAAGTTTCTCCGTATAAAGATTAAAGTTAACTGCAGTATTTGCTACTCGGAGTCTCGGATTCATCTTTTCTCTATTTGGTATGAATCTTATCTGCGTAGAAATACGGATAATCCGAGTAGCAAATACTGCAGTTACCTCTAATCTTTAAGGAGTTGGATCATAAGCATTCTAGCACTTGCAACGTTTAGACCCCCCCCCCACACTCAAGACCCAAGATGAAGCCACGACTTGATCCGACCGCTGGGTCACACTGTAAAAAGTTTCTCCGTATAAAGATTAAAGTTAACTGCAGTATTTGCTACTCGGAGTCTCGGATTCATCTTTTCTCTATTTGGTATGAATCTTATCTGCGTAGAAATACGGATAATCCGAGTAGCAAATACTGCAGTTACCTCTAATCTTTAAGGAGTTGGATCATAAGCATTCTAGCACTTGCGACTTTTAGACCCCCCCCCCCACACTCAAGACCCAAGATGAAGCCACGACTTGATCCGACCGCTGGGTCACACTGTAAAAAGTTTCTCCGTATAAAGATTAAAGTTAACTGCAGTATTTGCTACTCGGATTCATCTTATCTCTATTTGGTATGAATCTTATCTGCGTAGAAATACGGACAATCCGAGTGGCAAATACTGCAGTTACCATATTTGACGGTGCAAAACGGACAAGTCAGCTACATTTTATTGGAGCTATATTTCGGCCCTTCTTCCAGTATTTTCCAGCTTGAGCGGCTTGAGCCTGAAGAGGACCCTTGCCAAGAAGGGCCGAAATATAGCTCTAATAAAATGTAGCTGACTTATCCGTTTTGCACCGTCAAATATGATTCGTAGTCAGCTTGGGCTGAAGGAACATCTACTGCAGTTACCTTTAATCCTTATACGGAAAAACTTTTTACAGTGTAATGGCACCGGTCGGAAGTGCCCAACATGGGGAGGCTGGGATTATAGTTTGACT
The DNA here is from genome assembly GCA_030848855.1 of Branchinecta sandiegonensis. Classification (NCBI taxonomy): domain Eukaryota; kingdom Metazoa; phylum Arthropoda; class Branchiopoda; order Anostraca; family Branchinectidae; genus Branchinecta; species Branchinecta sandiegonensis. The sequence continues at coordinate 16,852,311 of JAUPMV010000017.1, read as the reverse complement.
TTGGATCTAACAAAATGTTTTTATTGTAGCAGGCATGTGGAAAATGTGTAGAAAAATCAAACTAATTATTTGCATTGTCGATTTCTTTAAGCATTTTGTTTTCTGTTTTTTTTTCTTGTTAATTCCCGTAATTCAAAAGAATTAACGATGTAAACTAGATCAAAATAAACAAACGCCGTAAATTATACTAAATTCGTTATAGTGATTTCTTGAAGATTCTGAAATAATATTCAGCTTATTTCTCTTCCGACATTTCTAAACGTCCACATGGTGATACACTTAGTTGTTTTAACCCTCTTACACGCCACTCGATCTTCTCGAAGGTATTGGTATCTGTTTTGACAAGCGCCGGAAGTTCAATGAATAGTTAATTAGCAATGGCGGACTTGCTTTCAGGAGTGAATTGTGTTCAAGTAATTTGTGGATAACGTTGGCTACCGTGAGGATTTTGAGGAAAACAAAGGTAACGATGTGTTCGTAAAAATCCGACCCATCGAAAAATGATGGTGTCTCCCACCTTCTCGGCCAACACGAATCAAAAACTTTAAAAAGGGTGCTTAGCATCACGATGTTGAAAAACGGTTGTAGGGAGTTTAAAGATTTGTGATGGGACAAATACCGATACTGAATTTGTGATACAAAAACAAAGGTAAGATCGTGATATTCATTTGCTCATATAAATAACTGCAGTAAAAAGGCTTTCGCCTCTGTTAAATTCTCGAGACACTGTGTACACTAAATTGAATTTCAGCCAGGTGACGATCCACGCCTGCTTTAAACTGGTTGATATTTTCGGCATTTACGACATTTTCGGGGAGATTATTCCAGTATTCCACTATCCGGTTTTTGAAGCTCCATTTTCCAGTGTCTTTTCGGAATTTCTCACCACGAATTTTCAAGCTGTGTCCTCTGAGACCGTTGTGATTGAAAGTGAGGACATCATCAGGCCTTATGTTATCATACTAACTATGACAAATCTTAAAAGTTTCAATCAAGTCACCTCGGAGAAATCTATAAGATAAACTGGGTAATCGTAATTTTTTAAGTCGATGTTCATAAGGCAGATGGCGAATGGCTGGCACTGTTTTTGTTGCTCATCTCTGAACTTGCTCAATGGCTATAATGTCCTTGTTATAGAAGGGCCTCGTTGTTATCATAGTAACTAATGGACCAGTCTACCCGAGTTTACTGTCATGTTCAACCCAAGTAACATCAAGAAAAGAATTTGCTGAATTACAGAGGGCTGCAAAATCTCGATTTGTTCTCCGCGCTTTAAATAATCGTTCAACGGCAGAAAATCCGGTGGAGCAGTCTGGCCTGTCGTTACCGTTACGTCTATTGTGTGTGAGATTGTGCAGATGAATAAAACTGATCGGTTAACTGATCGGTTGACTGTTCTATCCTCTCATGATTTACTGTCTGGCCGAAAATATCAAAACCGCTTAGACCCGAATCCAGTGAAAATTTGGCAAAATTTTAGTGTAAGAAAACGAAACCGGGCAAGATTCTGTTTACCTTGGCAGTGCGGTGAGACGAGGAACATCGAAAGGACCTGTTTTACCTACAATACTAACGCAAGCTACTTCCATAATCACTCTGTATATTTCTTAACCCAGAAACCTCAATTTCGTACGGTACATTTCTAACCCTCCAACAAAACCACGCTGATTTTCTCACTTGCCGTGTTTTGCTACCTTCGATGTGTATCCGAATGTCGACGGTTATCTGCGAGAAGTTTTTCCATCAGAAAAACCGGTTATGTAAATTGTTTCCCTGTTTTCGCTACAAGTCAACGGGTCTCGGAAAAGGCTTAAAACAGCCAAAACCGTGGGTTATTTGTTGAAAGCACAGCCTAGTTTTAAAGTATTCAAATACTCTAAAATACTGTAAGCTGAAGAGTAAATAGTGCGAGGGGTCCTTTAATGACACTAAATATAGTCTCACACGCTAGTTGCGACTTGTGTCCCAGTCCAGGACTAGAATTCCTGCCAGGATTTTTGGCACCACAATGTTAGAAGCTTAATAACAGATAATTCGCAGTTTCAAGAGACTTGGGATTTAATCTGGTGCGATTTTGAACACGTTATGCACTAAATGTTATGCATAAAAAGCATTGTCAGGAAGACCTGAAAAACCGCCAAAAAAGCATCTGCAGACACTTTTTTTTGTCGTCACGGTATCGGAAAATTCAGCAGATGCTTTTTCGGCGGTTTTTTGGCTCTTCCTGGCAATGCTTGTTATGCATAACATTTACTCCATAACGTTTTCAAAACATCCCGAGTGTTGTCTGTTGAAACTGCGCATCCTTGTATTTCTAAACCCGGAGACCTCAACTTCGTACGGTACATCCTAACCCTCTAACAAAACCATGCTGTTATGAAACTTCTGACAGTGCAGCATCAGTTCTATACAGAAAAGTTGAGATTTATCCGGTGTTGCCAGATCGTGATCCAAGCAATACGCCACTGTCTTACGCCAAAATTTCTTTTTAACCGCAAATTGCAAGAATGTCACTGGAACCCAAACAATTTTAATACGCCAGCAAAAAAAAATTCCTCGAGTCGGTCGTGGCGAATAGTATATTAGAATATTAATTATCAAAATTAGCTACCAACTACCAAAAGTTACCAACATCCTTCTGTCGCTTCTCGAGACTCATGTTATCGAAACATTAGCTCGCGGATGTTAGTGAGTGTGGTTAGGTGTACGTTAAAGGTTAGCTACCACGCAGTAAGCAAAATAGGAATTTGATGCGGAACCCGAAACTGGGAGATGGTTCTGAGAGTTTACTGTAGCGAGACGTATGTCTGTATGCAGACGATTTTGTAGGTAATAGATAGAGGAACCTGTGCGAAGATTAAGAATTGTATTCAAGAAAGAAAGTTTCAAAGAAAAGGAACCGACCTCCCTAAACGAAAGACTACGACCCCGAATACGCCTTCGAAGGTTGAGTACTTACCCACGCTACCAAGATTTAGTCAGCCTAAGGGCTTCGGATCAGAAACCCCAATCGGGGCCAACACTCATCGGTTCACAAAATCCGCAAGTTTGGCGTAAAATCCGCCATGACAACACTGGGTTTCTTCAACTCTGTCTACATTTCAAACACGGAGGAAATCCATCTAGGAAAATTAATTTGCAGCATTAGAAGTTTTCGATTTTTTACGAGTTTTTACCTGAAGGTTATATGGTGTAACGACGGCTATCTCAGACGGGGGAACCCCCGCTTCCACCAGCCTTAGCACGTGATCGACGACCAATTGGGCCTCTCCAGGGTTGGCCCGAGACTTTTCATCTTCTCCTTGCTCCGACTCCTCCAGCCCCGCTCCCGCTGTGTCGATCATGACGAGGGGAGCTCCTGAAAAGGGAGTCATTCGGTATGATAAAAACAAAGGTAACACGACGGTAGATCTCGCTTCTTTTACAAGCATTATGGTGAAAGGGTGGAGTAGGTAGGAAAAGGACGCCGGAAGGAGCGATAAGAAGTAGAAAGACTTAAACTCCCCTCGCTGGCATACCGTTTCCACAGGCGGGACCTCATTGAGACATACAAGCTATGGCACGGTATGTGCGAAAACGTCGAAGCTGACGACATCCTCCATTTCACCTTTAAAGGACCCCTCGCACTATTTACTCTTCAACTTACAGTATTTTAAAATATTTGAATAAGTTAAAACTAGGCTGTGCTTTCAACAAATAACCCACGATTTTGGCTGTTTTAAGCCTTTTCCGAGACCCGTTGACTTGTAGCGAAAACAGGGAAACAATTTACATAACCGGTTTTTCTGATGGAAAAACTTCTCGCAGACAACCGTCGAAAGCGTGATACACATCGAAGGTAGCAAAACGGCAAGAAAATCAGCGTGGTTTTGTTAGAGGAGTTAGAATGTACCGTACGAAATTGGGGTCTCCGGGTTTAGAAATATATGGAGTGATTTTGGAAGTAGTTTGCATTAGTATTATAGGTAAGACAGGTCCTTTAATAACTAACACGTTTGTAACCTCAGACTCACCGCAGAGGTTCTGCAAAGATATTGGTCGGTGGAGGCAAAGACAATAACAGTGGGAAAGACCGTTGACTTCGCTAAAATTGGGTCTCTGAAAATCGATCGGAACGCTACCTAGCGTTTGGACTTTGTCCAGTTTCGAGCGGTAGATGATTAATATAACCAAAGCAAGAGGGCGTGAGTATGCAACGTCTGTCAACATTAATTGATTCGAAATCGTGAACTCAACATTTTTTTTTTCCATAAAAAAGCTATTTATTCTTTTCCTACTTGTGTTTTATTCCAATTAAGGAGGAAATCTGAATGGAGAGAAGATGCTCATCATAAACGAAACGAAAACAAATCAACAAAACGTGCTTTGATGATGATTATGCGGAGAGCGATGGAAGAAAATGTCAACAGAGCGATTTTTTAACGAAAGAACATCCGCTAAACGGCGCTGACTATTGTGACTCATGGGGCTTACGGGAGTTTCCGGTCTTTCCCACTTTTACTGTCTTTGGGTGGAGTTTCAAAAACCGCGTGCCGCCCCATTGAAATCAACAGCAAACTCTCAATCACTGAGCCGATTCAATAAAGAAATTAATGAAATGTTTATTTCCCAAATGTATGACCCTAAATGTTCTAAAAGAACTTTGTAGACGCTTTGTGGCCTTATTGTTTTGCAAAAGATAATTTCAGAAACCACATGGGCCTGACATATCACAAAAAATCAACGAAGAAACCAACGAAAATGGGGTTTGTAAAGGCCAACGAATATACTAAAATAAAAGGTGAATATTTCGGGAGGACAACCGCCTCCCTCCTTCAGCGCAGACATAAAATTTCGAGGAAAAATGCCAAAACGAGGATGAAGATCAACAACCAAGAAAGCCAAAACAAAGCACAAAACCAACAAGAAACCAAAAATTAAAACAAATTGGAAGAATTGAAAGCCTAAAATAAAGATAAAGACAGCGAGCCACCCACCAATACCTGCGAGTAACAATTACGACTGTTCTCGCCCGGTACTAGCGAGTAACGAGTGACTGAAATATTCGCCTTTTATTTCAGTTATACGTTGGCCTTTAAGAACCCCATTTTTGTTGGTTTCTTCGTTGATTTTTTTTGTGGATTGTTTTGCAATATATTATTATTATTATTAAGTGGTTCTCATTGACTTCCTTCTCCCCATATACTTATCCCCCTTAGCCGAGTTAGTCTCGGGTCGGGATGTATTACTATTCTGACCCAGGCGAGAAACAGTCGGTTCTTAAATCGCATGTAATTAAAGATTGGGCAAAAAGGCTTGACAGGCTTAAAAAAAGAGTACGAGAAAGAACTGGCAAACGTACGGAAGCTTTATTTGCTAGATTTATAGATCGTAGAAGAGATCTTACAAGGTTTACCGACACGGTCGAGGCTTAATCATCTTACCTATAATACTAGCGCAACCTACTTCCATAATAGCTCCAGATACTTCTAAACCCAGAGACCCCAATTTCTTACGTTTCGTACAAAACTAGGCTGATTTTCTCACTTGCTGTGTTTTGCTACCTTCGATGTTTATCGCGCTGTCGACGGTTGTCAGCGAGCAGTTTTTCAATCAGAGAAACAGGTTATGTAAATTGTTTCCCTGTTTTCGCTATAAGTCAACGGGCCTCGGAAAAGGCTTAAAACAGCCAAAACCGTGGGTTATTTGTTGAAAGCACAGCCTACTTTTCAAGTATTCAAATATTTTAAAATATTGTAAGTTGAAGAGTAAATAGTGAGAGGGGTCCTTTAAGTCATTCTCAAATACCTCAGATTTGTTTAACTCCGTTGTCATCTCGTGCATTTCGCTGGTGACACATAATTTATCTTTTTTTTAGCTCCTGTTCTCCATTTTCCTATATGTCGATCTTGGAAGCGGAAGTCCGTCAATTGGCATGTCCGGTCCTCCCAAGCGATACTCTTGAAAACTTAACTCTTTGTGCTGATGAAGAATCAGCAAGTGCCTAGCGAACAGCCAGAAATGTCAGCACAACAAACGATGTTGATTGGCTTAGCTTACATATCGTCCCCAACCGGGGGCGCTATAATCGTAAAGCTTTGGGAAAATTGTACAGCACCTTCTGCGCTCCTTCTATACTATTTCGTTCTGGTGTCACTCATGACACCATGAGTGTCATGAGTCTTTTATGTTCTGCGAAAGAAGGAGATAAAAAAGATGAGATCATATTTTATTTTAAATATGCAAAGCATCTGCTCCACTTGTCGAAATTATGCCATAACCATACATTGACGGAGACGTTCAAAGTTCAAGATGCAAGTATTACCCTTTTGAATGTTTCTTCGTCGTTATAAAAAATCATTGACAACAGAGCCCAACCAGCGCACGACCTTCTACACTGCTTCCTAGCCGATGACTGAAAATTAGTGTCTTTTTCTATGTATTTATGTCTTTTATTTACTTTCTATTATTTACTCCGTTTTTTGAAATGGCGGGTTAGAAATAAATTACTTACTTACTTACTATAGGATTTGAGTTAGTTTCGAGTGTTCGTTTGGGTGACATTTCTCGTTCTTCCTTGGGATCGCAGGCGTGTTTTGAACTTAGTCCTATGGATTATCCCCAGAAACAATTCCACGGGACATCACGAAAACAGTCCCGAAAAGAGATAATACCGTAGTCGTACAAGCAAAATCTTTCAAACGCACTTATGGGGTTGATGGAAAAGTGGTACGAAGTTTCGGCGGAAAACATGTGGTCTTGGTCAAGACAAGGTGAGAGGGCCGACACAGAAAAGACGTGCCGATTTTGTATTTCTTTTTCGCCTCACCGGATCCATAGGCAGGGCCGTATCCAGGGGGGGGGGTAGGGGGTTCAGCTCCCCCCCCCCCCGAAACATACAAAAATAATCGATTTGTATAGATTTTTCCCTCTGATCTATGTTTTTTTGCACTTTTTTTGGGCACCCCCCCCCAAAAAATTTTTTTTTTTTAAATAAACTCTTGGATATTGGGCCTGCCCATAGGTCAACCGAAATGCGTCGAAGCCCAATCAATTATGCGGTCTACTCATGAATGGTACCGATATGTTACCAACAGATCTAGTTGATGGTCTAACTAAACCATAAAATCATATGCAGGTGTGACTATTTAAGTAAGAAAATAAAAGTATGTAGTGTTGATTTTCAGAACTGTGAAGTTGGTTAGTTGGGTTGATTTTAAGTTCAACCGGATGCTGGATACAAACTTTTTATTGTTTTTGTTCGCGGCCCAAGTAAGTAAGTAGCCTAATTTATTTCTGACCCGCCATTTTCAAAAGCGGAGTATGTACAATAAAATAAAGAAATTAAATAAAACACAACGACAAAAAATACAATCTACAGTTTTTCACTCTTCTGCCAGAAAAAGTGTAGAATGTCATGCGCTGGCTTGTCCATGATTTTTGGCAGAGCCGACGAAATTTCCAAAAGTGTGACCCTGAGCAAATGCTCCCATTCTTTTACAGACAAAACCAACATTAAGTGGACCAAGAAAGTCGGAACATACTCTAGTTTGGGAGCCAACCGAAATCTTCAGCTTTGCTAATTTACACAGAGATGAACATTTATCAGCATCGTGGGTTAATTAGTCGGCATGTGCTTACGCACAAACGTGATCCGGCTGGAGATTGAACAGAAAAACCCCTGTAGCTACTCTGAAAGGCAGTTGATCTTCAGCGAGTGACTGAGAAGGAGTACAAGTACTAACGGTAGGTGCGTAGAAATACAACTTTCTGGTCCCTTGGTAAATAATTCAGTGGCGCCAAATTGGTTATTTCTTTCGTACACAGAAGACATAGGTAGGTAGAAGTCTCGTTTTTAATTCGGCGGAAAGATAAGACTACTCGATCAAAAACGTGTAGCCTGTGTAGTTCTATGGTAGTTGTACGAAAAAGTTGCATGCATTGATCTGCAGTAGTACAGAATACTTTAATTTAATGTGCCTCACACTCGGCTAATCTTCAGCAGTGGTATTCAGTAGCATCCCGCCTTGCTCCAGTAACACCCAGTCTTGCTATAGTAGCATGCAGTAGCATCAGTTAGTACTGCATGCTACTTTTTCGTACAACTTCATACTACTGTTTCGAGATAATTTTCATCGGATATTGCTGTTTTTCTTTCTTACAATTTATGTACCTTGCCTCAAAATTCTCCTGCTGGTATTTGTGTTCATTCTAATCGTTAACTGTCTTGTCCTAAAATTCTCGTGACGCGGTTTTGTTTTTTTTTGCTCTAATATCAGTTAGTTAGCAAAGCGTAATTTTTCTATACCACTCGCGTGTCTGACACTTTTATGCCACTGGAGTAATTACCAATTCCAATAAAGGGCTCAAGGTCCATCATTTGTTTCCCACCGCACGAAATAATAAAATAAATAAACGAATATACAGTTAAACAATTATAGTCCCCGCCGCAGAAAAAAAATCCTGACATGAAAATCAGACTGAAGTTAACTCTAATGTTATTTAACCACCAAGGGTGCAACTGATTACTCATTCGTCCGTCATCCGCGATTTTCAAAAAGAGCGCTCCTAGCGGATAAAATCCGATTGGAAACGTTACTCCTAATTGATGCCTGAGACTCGTTGCATAGCTAGGTTTCTGATTATGGTATTACGATTACTGTTATTTATGACTATTAGCTAACCATTCATTTTTATTTTATTTAGTTTTTTAGATATCAGTTAGGCTGAACTTACAGCAATTTTTGAGTTCCAACCTTGTTTTGGTGATGAGTTTAACGCATCAATTTGGAGTAGCGTTTTCAATCGAACTTAGGTCCACTAGGAGTGCTACATTGGAAAATAACAAATTACTGATTCCGCCGTCAAAAAGGTCCTACAAGAATACAGCTGAAATTCGTACGTGTTTCTGGTCAAACTTCTAGTTCGCAAGCACGCTAACCAAACAAGTATGGAGTTTTTATCGCTGTGTGGGTGGTAGTACGGCTTTTGGTCAATTCACCGAGAAATGATCGGTATTTAGAAGACTTGCTGTGGTTCCGTTTCACGTTTATCTGGAAGTCAGCGAGCGTTAGTATACCTTCTGATCTGATTCGTCGTGGTCATTGGTAGTAGAATGAGTGTAGTCCTGGAGCAATTCAAATTCCATTAGATTTGGCTACGGGCGTCTGGTCCCAAATAGAGGAAAATATTCACGCAAGGCGCTCGGAAGGTTGTACAGTGCTTTTTGCGGCCCATATATCCACAATTGTTCCGGAGTCTACCATATCCTAAGAAAAAAAGATGTAAAAAATTTGAGAAGTTGTTTCTTTAAGTACTGTAAATTTCTGATGTATCTTCCAAAATCTTTTCGTAATCGTAAATTGGTTTCGAATTTTAATGTTCAGGATAGTATTAATACACTTTTTCGATCGCATTCAAATCTATTTTCCCTCCACAAACATCCTGCCCTCTCTGCTCATGAAATTATTAGCCAGTTTTTCATTCCTGAACCCGATTAATGTGCTTGTCACTGTGTACAAATTTTAAGTATATTTAGTGTGTTTTTTTATCTATATGAAAAGAATGTTGTCATGTTTATTTACATTGTTTTGTTTAAGTGTTTTAATATGTATATTTTACTTGTGTAATTCATACTCCGCTGTTACGCAAAAAGTGGGTCATAAATAAATAAATAAAAAATTCCTTTCTTGGTTTCTGTCGAAGTGATTTATGTGTCTAGGTCAATTAGCCCTAGGTCATAATCCTACGTGCCATTTTATTTTATTTATTTATTGTGTTGCGAAAGCAACACTAGCAACACTTTTTATCCCTATGCCGCCGATTCCAGCTTAATTTCATATTAGCTTCATAGTAAACTGTTGTTGTTTTTTTACTCCACCTCCTACTCCACCACTATTATTATATTGTTGTGTTTCTTTTTACTCCACCTTTTCACTACACCATTGTTTTCATATTGTAATAAAACCAAAAGAAAATGGACACCGATGTAGTTGCGGCCTTCCGGGATGTAAGTATATTTATTTCTTTGTTTTTAGTCAGTCTGCTATGACCATCATTCCTCTAAGGCAAGCGCGCAGCGTTAAAATACAGGTTTTCATTTGGTTAGTTAGGACTCGTTCAGCCGTGGCTCTTTCTATCCCACTCTGAAGAATTTTATCTCCTACACATGGAATAAACAACAAGAGCTGTAAGCTCATATGACACTTGCAAGCATTTGTAGTAGGTAAGGGTATCAGCTAAGATTTGCTCTGTCGTGAGGCACAGACGATTATGGTCCTTTCGGATTCATGAAAATGTATGGTTCAGTAAAAAAAAATATGTCATGCACTTTGTGGTTACAATTCGCACTCAAGGGGGCTAGGAATCCATTTTGCAAGCAAAAGCACTGGTACACAAATGATCATCGGCCCTTGGGTCATAAAAGTATGTGATTCGCACGAAATTTTTCATTTTGCGGCTAAGACGGCGCCCTTTAAGGCGGGTAGAACTCAATTTGGAAGCACAATACTTGGGACACAGGCGATCATTCTTACAAATGTTTAGTTTTTTTTAAATGTATAGATTCTTAAAATGTTTTTCCACTTTGCGATAATATTGGCGCTCTAAGTATATCGGAAAGTCATTTGTAAGCGAAGCCCTCAAGGCAAAAATTATCACGGGCCCATGGAAATCACGAAAATGGATCTTTGGTCAAAAGTATTTTTTCACTTTGCAGTTAAAATACGCACTTTAAGGGGGCTAAAAACTCATTTGTAAGCATAGACTTGAGGTACAAATGATCATGAGCCCCTGGGGATTATGAAAGTGTTCGTTAGATCTAAACAAGACCTCTTGTCAATTGTCAAGTTTCCTTCCAATCCGACCAACCTAATGGGTTGGAATTTGCGTAAAAAGAATCCGAACTGAAGACCTGGTTTACTGCTTACAACGAAAAAAAGTGTTTCCCAAAAAAGCTGGAGAACTTTTTTAAAGAAGCTCGTGACCTGACGGAAAATAAAATAGTAGACCTCGAAAAAGTAACCCTTGATAGGAAGGGAATGAAAGAGTACTATTTCAAAAAGTCGAACCTACCTAATTTAAAGATGGTACAAGATGGGGAAAAGACGGAAAAGGAAGTAAAAGAAATTTTCAGCATTTTGCATGGCCTTATCCTTGCTCCGAAAGTTAAACAACATTTGTACCAACAAGTAAATAATCTACTACCAACACGAGAACGAAAAAAAAGAATAAACGAGAAAGAAACAGATGTTTGCCAAAGATGCAAGATAGAAACAGAAACAATCTTGCATTCGGAATCCCCCATTCGGGATTTACTTTCCACACATGGAACCCATTAGCAAGGAGCGCTAGCTCCTTCCATTCGGGATTTACTTTCCACACATGGAACCCAACGCCGGCACCTAATTCGCCGGCTCCCCCTAAGATGGCCGGATCGGAGAAATGACTGCTTCCAAGTCAATTTGATCGGGTCCTAATATACCTACCAAGTCCGAGTCCCACCTCGTCCAAGTGCATCTATAAGTACTTTAACTCACGATCATCGGAATTCCGTGAAACCCCTCCTAACTCCCCCCCCCCCCCAGTGCGCCTATCCGGTCCGTTTCTGTCAAAAACATATTTACAGCTTGTCCTTGTTCTTCTCACCAAGCTTCATCCTGGTCCCTCCACTCTAAGCCTGTATCAAGATTTCCGGTCCCCCTTCCAATCCTCCCCCCCCCCAGAGTCGTCGGATCCTTAAAACACAAAAACACCGAAATCTTTAATTTCAACCTATTCTTGATTCTCAATTAAACACTGACGTTAATTTTCTGTAGCTGGCTCACTATCACCCAATGAACGTGACCATAATTTTAAAAAGCGGGGTACTGGGTAAAAAATTTTTTGGCCGAAAATCAAAATCGGCCTAGTACCTTATTTAACATGGGTAGTGCTTTCTCGTATGTGTTATTCTTCCCTAATTTTGTCTGTTTATTTTCCTTTGTACTCTACTACTCTCGTCTTGTACGATTTGTGGGTTAGAAATGAATAACTGTTATGACATCAAATTTGTGTTGTTAAATATCTTATTCGAATGAGCTTTACGGGATGTTTGCCAAATGATTAAGCAGGTACAGATACTTATGCAATGCCACATCCTCCCAACTATGTAAATTCACTCTACTGAATGCTGAATGCCTGTGCCGATCGTGGTAACGACTCCCTTACTTATCGCCGGCTCTTTTGACAAATGCGGTCAAGCCCCTCGGAAGATTTTACTGTCAGGATGTTAGGACCTCCACTTAGGAGCTAGGAAGAGCACTGGCAGAGCAGAATATCTCGAAACTTGGAAAATTACAGCACAGTACGTTATCCACTGCTTCCTGGCAGAAGATTGGAAATTAAGTTTCTTTTTCTGCGTGTGTATGTGTTTTATTTATTTTCTTCATTTACTCCGCTTTTTTGGTTCCCAAAGCGTAAGTGGAGCGATACCTATGACATCGCAAAAATTTTCCGTCTGTATGTCTGTCTGTGAGCACGATAACTCTCGAAGGGAATGAGATATTTTGATGAAACTTGGTGTAAGGATTCTTTGGGTCAAGGGTAAGGTCAAGTTCGTAGATGGGCTTTGTAGCCCTACATTTAGGGGTGGGGGAGGGGGTTCAAATAAGGGTCTAACAAAAAATTTTAAACAGCTAATTTGATAGCCGGTTATGGGTTAAAAAGACATGTCGAACACGACGGTGACAATCATTTTCTCGCCGAACAAGTAGTTCGTCCAGAATCCGGCAAAACCGGAGTTGGCTCAAGGTAAAAGTTTCATTTGAAGTTAATTAAATGTTCGGTTAAGGGGTAACAGGCTGAAGACTTATGTGAAAAGTATTTTCTACCCGGACAACTAGTTCGCCTGAAATCCGGCCAAAACCGGAAAATTTGTCAAAAGCAAAAGTTTTCTTTGAAGTTGATTAGATGACAGATTTAGGGGTAAGAAGAGACGCTGAGTCTATATATGACAATCATTTTTTACCCGGACATATAATTCGTCCTGCATCCGGTTGTAACCGGAATTTTTTTTATAATTTAAAGTTTTATTTGGAGTTGATTAGTTGTTCTTTATAGAGATAAGGATATACGCTGAATTCGTTTCTGAATTTTTCTCTTTTTGCTGGACAATTAGTTCGCTCGGAATTCGGCTGAAACCGGAAATTTGGCAGAAGTAAAGCAGGAAGTTTCGATCAGTGTCGTCAAAATAGATACGGCTCATAGAGGTATATCTGAACTTGGTTGTCTCTAATGATTAGCCTGGCGAAGACAAGACCCAGTTGTCTGGATCAAATATTAGATTTTTGGGATCCCATCTTTGTTCTTATTCAAAATGTCGGGTCATAAATAAATTACTTACTTACTTTAGTAATCCCTTTGGCAAGAGCGACATGAATCTAGAAGACCAAATTTTTAATCCGCTAATGTGACGAAGGGGTCCTTTAAAGGACCCCTCTTGCTTATTCTGCCTTTTACAACATACTAAGCTCCCATATGGAATTATAAGCTTCTAAAATCTCCACCTTTCTCCATTGTTTCGTTTCGGAGCTACGGATTTTTAGCGCTTTTTCGGCCTTGCCGAGTTTTCCCGTCACCCATCAAATACTTTGCCGGAATCTTCATTGTTCGCTGACAACTCTTTCACACATAAGGATGTGATAATCTTCTGTTTATTACGTCTTTTATTAGCTTAGTTTTCTTACTTTTTAATCAAGGCACCTCCAGTTTTCAAATCTTTTGCGCCCAGCCGCCGCGTCGGAGAGCAGGAAGGCTGAATATAATCGACAAGCGCTAACAAGAGAGTCGCTAGTTTCAGGTGGAAAGTAATGGTATTTTCGAAAACGTTGTTACTGATCCATTTTATACAGAAAAGATCATTTCTAGTAAGAGTTGTGCTTTAAGAGCTCGGGTCTAGCCGACGGTCCCTAGAATAGGCTCATTGCAAGTCAGTAATACAGTGTGTATTAGTAGTGTTACTGAACCGATATGTTGCAGGTCTGGTCGAACGCGACTGCTTCGTTTTCAAACATGAAACTTCTGATAGTTTCGGTTCTGGTGGCAATTACATCTGGACTTCCAACAGAAAACGAAGAAAAAGTCGCAGGACAAGGTAGGACTTTTATTTCAGTGTATTCTTTAAAGTTTAACTGAAAAGGGCTGGGATAGGACAATCTAGTTAACCATCACTTATTCACTTAAATTGGCTTGAAAACCCGCTGAAAGTGCGTTACTTCGTTGTTCCGCTATTCACCAACCGATTTTCAAATAGTGGAATTTCCGTGTGATTTGTGGTACCTCTATGCGATTGTATCTGTGTTATATGCGTTACGAGAAAGATTTATGATTTTTTTTTGTTCAGGCACTAAGCAGTCATCACCAAGCTCACCACTGCCCACTGAAAAGCCGCGTTTGTGTTGAGATTAAAATTTCCCATGTCAGGTAGAATTTACGTTGTGGGGACGGTCGAAGATATTCTGAATGTCATAACTAGAGCAGATAGTGGAAAATAAAAAAGAAATCCCTTAAAAGAATCAAAATAATTCAATGTATTCAATTAGATGACACAGAAATAAGTTGGTTTTTCAGTTGAACTTTAATAACCACTTTTTGTACGTATAAAACGTGCGACGATATGCTGGAACTGTCACCAAATGAATGCAACGGATCCAATAATAAATTATTTAAAGTGAGTTGGATGTCAGACATGAAACGAGATGGCAGAGCAGATTTTCCTACAGTTTACATCCTTTTCTAGAACGATGTAAAATGATTCCGCTCCGTTCTCTCTTTTGTTCCTTTATTTTCACAACATTGGTTACGACAGTTGCTTCTCAGGTAGTCCAACGGTTACGTAAGCCGCCGCGAAAAACGAGGAAGGGCATGATCCTTGTTCTGAGGCAGGAGCCCTGTTTTGATTAGCCTCATTGACGAACAAGGCTCTGGCTAGTATAATCTGCTTAATACCAGGGACCCATAAATTTCCTGTAATAACTCGCCATTCAGGGGGCTTGTCAATAAGAGATTTCTGATGCACTCTTGACCGAGCGTCAGATAGTTCGAGAAATACCCACGGAGTATTTATTCAAACAATGTTTACAACGGGTACGTCAGTTACGATTCTTCATCAGCGATATTTCGGCCCTTTATGGCAAGGGTCCTCGTCAGGTGTCAATCCTCTGGTTCAACTTAGGGGAAGGAAACAAACCTGTAATTAATTTACATTAATTTTACATTTTACATTGTAAACATTGTTTGAATAAATGTTTCAAAGTCAGCTTGGGCTCAAAGAATATTTACCCACGGAGATAAAATACCCGACTATCCAGATAGACAAAACTTTCCGCAGCTGTTGTGCTGAACTAGGAATATTTCTCTGCAATGGAAGAGTATCCTGGATCTTTTTTCCTAGCTTAGGTACCTGGTGGCATGCTGAATAGTCTCATCAAATTTTGTCTATCTAAGCAAGAACGCCGATTCGACCCAAGCGGAATTTTTGGAAACTAGGTGAGGCTCGGGCAACATAGCAACATAGAAGCATAGGAAATGACAAGCCCCCTGAATGGCGAGTCATTACAGGAAATTTATGGGTCCCTGTTCATACTGTTAACGAACCTGTCCCCGAATACCCGAAACCTGTTTCCTCTTTAGACCCGCACCACTGGTTCAAGCTGGCTAAGGAGCAATGCAGAAACACTGGTTTGAAACATATCGAACCAAAGACTATAATAGTGGGAAAGACCGGTGACTTCGCTAAAATCGGTTCTCTGAAAATCGATCGGAACGCTGCCTAGCGTTTGGACTTTGTCCAATTTCGAGCGGTAGATGGTTAATATCATCAAAGCAAGAGGGCGTGAATAGGTAATGCCCGTCAACATTAATTGATTCGAAATCGTGAATTCAACATTTTTTCCATAAAAACCTATTTATTCTTTTCCTACTTGTTTTTTATTCCAATTAAAGAGGAAATCTGAATGGAGAGAGGATGCTCATCATAAACGAAACGAAAAAAAAATCAACAAAATGTGCTTTGATGATGATTCTGCGGAGAGCGATGGAAGAAAATGTCAACAGAGCGATTTTTTAACGAAAGAACATCCGCTAAACGGCGCTGATCGTTGTGACTCATGGTTCTTGCTGACGATACAAGTCGACTGTCGGGTGTATGAATGTCCCCAGCATACTCCGTTCCTAAAATTCGTCATCATACAGTTCGTTTTCACTGTCTGCATGGCAGGTGCATCGCAACCACGTGATTCTTGGTTAACTTTTGCTTTTTGTTTACAAACGGCGATTCCCACGAATTCGATCTTCAAAAAGCAAAGTGAGAATTCGCTGAACAAACGGAAAGTCGTTATTGCGCCTTTTACAACTTCTCGCTGGCTCGTCGAATCCAATTTCCACGTCTGTAGTGGATTCAATTTCTACGTTACTTTCCAGAACTAGCTGAGTGTAAGAACAGCCTCGTGAAGCATTGCCCAAATAGGTGCAATAGGCTGAATAGCGCTATACGCGATGTTTACGTCTTAATACACACGCCTGTTGAAATAGGAACCCGAGAGGTCCATATGACCACACGCTGATACAGCTTTTCGAGTTTCTAAAGATCAGAAAAAGTGTTCTTAGTACTACCTGAAGTACACCAGTACAATTTGACGCCCAATAAATTTACGGATGTACAGCATTGGTCCTCGAACTAGCAGTAAGCAGTCGTAACAGAACAAAACGTGTTCTTTTGAAGAAAAGTTGTTTCTTCAGCTTCCAACAAAGAATTTTCCGACATTTTTTTGAATTTCTTCTGCGATACTTAAAAAATCCGGTTCAAAAGCCCATTTTTTCCGGATAATTTTGATATACTTTTGGACCCGTTCATATTCCAGATGCAATTTACAGAAGACGTCAAAGAATAATCTGGAAGCCCAGATTCCGGAAGTTCCGGGAGGTGAAGACCGGACTTTACAGCGCGCTCCGAGGAAAAGAGCAATCTGTAATAAGCCTTATACGAAGTGTTACCGAGTGTGATACTTGTGGTGCTTTTTGACACTGTTTGCCCTTGGGTGACACCATGGGTGACATATTCTGGCACGTCTCTACAATGCTGTGGCTCTGCCACACGTTATAGCTTTGGCACCACTCTGGCATATAATGCTACAACCCCAACGTCAGAATCCGAATGACATTCCTCACCTTTTCATCCGAATGACACTTTTTAGGCCAGAAAAGCACTTTTTCATTTACTTTACTAAAGTGACGGATTACCTCCCCCCCCCCAAAAATGTACATTACTTTAATTTAGTACGGTACACAAAAGAGTTTGAAGCCTTAAATAAAGCTCATTTCCGATCAAATTTTGTTACAAAACTGTGATGTAACAGTTAAGAAATGTTTGGAAAATGTTTCACTAATTACCAATTAGTCGTATTTCGCACCTTGTGCAGCGGAATACAGAAAGAAAAATCGAGGTGTCAAAAAGCACCTTTTTGCCAGCAATTGTGACACTTTTATGAGTCACGCTCTTGGCAACCCTGCTTGTACGCCGTAGTACACCTTACAACACCTATCTGGACAATGCTTAAAGCGAAGCGAGAATTAGCCGCAGTCGCAAGAGCGGGGCATTTAAGGCCGCCAGAATCGCCTCTTGAGTTGAACAAAAATCCCGAAGCAAGGTGTATTCAGACAATGCGGTGCCGGCCATCTGAGGAACTTGCTTTCTGTGATTTTAGGATAGGAGCCAGTTCGTTGTGTAAGGACTGAGAACTAGGTCCCGACTGCATTCCCCGACATACACTGAAAACCAGTTTCCTTTATAGACCCGCAACACTGGTACAGACTAGCTAAGGAGGACATTGCCAAGGCGGAAAGGCTGGCTCGAAACACAAATTTAGCCAAAAATGTCATATTCTTCGTTGGCGACGGGATGGGTGTATCCACTGTCGCCGCTGCGAGAATCTACAAAGGACAAAAGGAAGGAAAACCCGGAGAAGAAGGATACCTTTCCTTCGAGAAATTTCCCCACTTGTCCCTAGTCAAGGTATATAAAGAATCCACGAATCTTGATTTCCTTTTCCAGCAAGTTTTTTAGGTCCCATTCTAGGTCCAAGGTCCCCCTATACTCTTGCTGACTAACTTTTCGTGCAGATGAAGAATCGTCATGTGCCTAGCGAAGAGCCAGAAACATCACGACAACAAACGTTGTTGATTGGTTTACGCATGACACAGAGGGATCCTTAGGGCGACGTTTCTTGTTCTTCCTGAGGTTCACTGGCGTATTTTGGACTATCATATAGAGTATTTCCACAGCTTTGCGCTGGAGTTCCCGTATGCCAGAGCAACGCACTGGTTTCGCCGAGGGGTCAACGACTCTCCCGGGATGTGACACGTCCCGAAGGAATAATCCGGACTGGTCAGGATTGCGGAATAGTCAGGAATAATCCGGAATGGTCAAGAATAATCCGGAATGGTTAGGAATAATCCGGAATGGTTAGAAGTAATCCGGAATTGCCAGGAATAATCCGGAATGGTCAGGATTATTCCGGAATGGTGTACAAAAAAATGAGATTCGTCGACCCCTCGGGTTTCGCGAGTTTGCCTTCCCCAAGAAACGCAGTTTCCCGAACCACACACTCTAAAATGGGTGTGCATAAGCGGACGAGAGAGGACTTCTGTCACTTTAACCACAACTTTCTATGAAAAAACAACAAAAGGTTTTTTTCTTATCGCAAGAGGATCTGCAGTATTCCTTTAGCCCAAGATGGCTATAAATAACGTTTTTCAGTGCCTGAAGAGGACCGTTGCCAACACGGGCCGAAGTATCGCAGAAATAAAATATCAGCTGACTAATCGTTTAGCACCTTCAACAAGTCACAAAAAATCAACGAAGAAACCAACGAAAATGGGGTTTGTAAAGGCCAACGAATATACTGAAACAAAATGCGAATGTTTCGGGAGGACAACCGCCTCCCTTCTTCAGCGCAGACAAAGAATTTTCGAGGGAAAATGCCAAAATGAGGACGAAGATCAACAACCAAGAAAACCATGACAAAGCAGAAAACCAACAAGAAACCGAAGATTAAAACAAAATTGGAAGAACTGAAAGCCTAAAATAAAGACAGCGAGCCACTCACCAATACCTGCGAATAACTATTACTACTGTTCTCGCTCGGTACTAGCAAGTTGGTTTCTTCGTTGACTTTTTGTGATATATCAAACCAATGTGGTTTACGAAGTTATCTTCACCTTCATAAAGAACTACTGTACGATCTACCGGATTGATCCTCCCTCCGCGCCAAACGGATGCTCGCATCCGAGAAAGGAAGTTTTCTAACCTGCGTGCCAAGTTCCATAGTCCTAGCTTAAGCGGAAGTGCCCGAAACAGCGAAATTTGAAGAGACGGAGCGACAGCAAGAACAAATAAGCCAATAGAAATGTGATGTTCCGCGTAGCTCCTACCCTCCAACCAGGCAGGACATCGGGAATCTATTCGACTCCGCATGGTCGTTTTAGAGAGATCGGGAGGCGGATGTTCTTTTGCTTACTTGTTCTTGGCGACAGCCATTACGGTCGCTATATGGCGCTTGAAACGAAGACTGCAAGTGCCATACAACTTCATGGAGAGATCTTGTGGCCTTTGTGCTTTAAGGCTTAACACATTTTTTTGTTCAAAAACCCAGGTTGATCCCCTTCTAGTGCAGAATGAACTTTTGCTTACTCGGTTCCCCGTTCTAACACTGGACAATGATTCGAGTCACGTAGGGTTCTTCACAAGTCACTGACCTGTTGTAACTTTTACTTTCCTGACCTCGTACAACCTTTAACGCGACACCAACAATACCAGTAGAATACCGTGATTAAGAGATAATTTATCAATCGGCATGACCCGCATGCAAATCTAGCTTACTCTTCGTTCGTAGACGTACAACGTGGACAAACAAGTTCCGGACAGCGCTGCAACAGCGACAGCGTATTTGTGCGGAGTGAAAGGCAACTACTACACTCTCGGGGTCAACGCACAGGCAAAGTTTAACGTTTGCGACACAGAACTGAGAACAGAAACGTGGGCGGATTCAGTCCTACAGTGGGCACAGGAAAGCGGCCGAGATACAGGCAAGTCAGCCCCTCTCACCCCCCCCCCCCCCCCCCCGTGGTACAAATTTCGCGAATACTGCGGTCAGAAGAATGCAGCAACGGAAAAGGGTTCTAGTGACGTGCTGGACCTCCCACAAACGGCATGCAGACCTGCCTGCTCTGCTATCTAGGAAGAAGATTTTTTTTTTCCCGATTAGTCCCTTATATTTATTTTTTATCTTATTCATTTACTACATTACTGAAAGCTCAGTGTATTTTTTCCTTTTCTTTGTCTGCACTGCACCATTTCCCTCTTCTTAAGTGCGTAAATAAAATTTCATCATCACCTATAGGCCTGCTTTTAAGGTTTACTGACAAACGCTGAAATGTGAAGATTCATTTATGAAGCACTGACTGTTCGATATTCAGATCCAAATACACTATTCCATTACTCTGCTATTCCAGAATAATAATTTTTTATCCGTGTGAAGAATCTCCCAGACTCGTAGGACCGTACCTCTATGTTGGTAGGAACATTTGGCAACAACAACACCAAATATTCCGGCTTTTCAGTTAAACTTTAACAGAACGCATGGCAACCCGCACTGGAACTGACTGACATAGACGCATCGAGCCTGGGGTCTCTGATTTGGGCCTTGCTAAATCCTAGCTCAATCTCTTCCCGTTTCCAGGCATCTGACGCGGACGGGTTATCACAAGTGATTTTCTTAAAGGACCTGTCTTACCTGTAATACTAACGCAACCTACTTTCATAATCACTCCATATATTTCTAAGCCCAAAGACCCCAATTTCGTACGGTGCATTCTAACCTCTCTAACAAAACCACGCTGATTTTCTCACTTGCCATGTTTTGCTACCTTCAATGTGTATCGCGCTGCCAACACTTGTCTGCGAGAAGATTTTCCATCAGAAAAGCCGGTTATGTAAATTGTTTCCTTGTTTTCGCTGTAAGTCAATGGGTCTCGGAAAAGGCTTAAAATAGCCAAAACCGTGTGTTATTTGTTGAAAGCACAGCCTACTTTTAAAGTATTCAAATATTTTAAAATACTATAAGTTGAAGAGTAAATAGTGCGAGGGGTCCTTTAAGAGATGAAATTTTATTCTTTAGCGAAGTGTTAATTCTTTTTGAATTCCTGAACTGGCCATTTAGAGCCTTTGGTATATTGGCAGTTCCGGGGTTCGTCTGTTGCTTTTTTTCGTTTTCATAAATAAATCCGTCAGTCAGTCAATCAATCAATCTGTAGAACTTACCAGCTTTGAGGATCATGAGCGACTACGATATCACACTCGCTCTGCTCGGGCGATATCATGTTGTTCGTGATTTCGTGACAAAAATAAACATAAAAGGGACCCAGTTTCCTTAAATCTAAGGAGACGGACACGCGAACATACAGAGTTCATCCCCCAATATTCTAAACTACGCGACTCTTTCGAAACTCTGCTGGGTTTGTCAAAGATCCCCGTCTGGCTCGTCCGGCCCCCTGGTTTCGATGAGAAACACGTAAAATCTTGGAAAAACCAGCATTCTGACCAATGGGCTCCTCGTAAGCAATACGCAGGAGGCTGATCCATCTCGAAAAGAGCCAACCACGGCAATTCTAAAAATCAGCGTTAGGCTGGAAAAAACTGAAATTTGGAGAAAAAAAAATCAAAACTTTGGAAACGAGAACTGATGGAACGATTAGGAAGAGTGAAGAAATATGGGTGAGAGTAATCCATTTTTAACTGAAGGGTTTCTGACGACAACACGCATTACTCATGCCACCCCTGCCGCCATCTACGCCCACTCCAACAACCGCGAATGGGAAGCGGATGGCAATCTTCCGGAAGAAGCGAGGGAGACGGGGTCATGCAAAGACATCGCTCGCCAGATGGTTGAAAACAGTCCAGGAAAGAACACCAAGGTAGCCCCCCCCCCGTTTCAACTAGAGGACTAAACTTCAAAGCCTTACTGCTGAATCTTGGGACCATGATCGAGTTCTGGTCAGCTGTGATATGTGAGCGATCCCGGTTTTTTTTTAAGTATAGTTTGGCTACAAATTACAACAAATACAAAAATAATATCAAAGGATTGTCTCCGGGTAGTATGAAAAATAAACATTTTAAGAATTTTAATGAGTAAGTATTAAAGTAAAACCATAGTATTAAAATTAAATTTATTATAGATTAATATTATTTGATTTGTTTTTGTGAAGTTGGATGCGCCCCTCTTGTTGGTTCTAGTTATTTATTAATTAATTCACATTGTCGATTATATTTATTGTTTATTGTGAGTTTGAACTGGTGAGTACTACTGTTTTTCTTATATTTTGAAGAAGGTAATTGTTTATCATTTATCACTCCCGTGCCACTCGTGCTTTGCCATCTGTCGGGAGTATTTGTTTATTTACGTGTGTACAGTTAGTGAAAATAATAAATGAACCTGAACCTGAGTTCCGAGATTCAACTAAGAAATTCATTTCTTCTTCAAAGCGAGAACGGATAACGATTAGAACTTCCTTCTCAATTCAAAATCCGGGATTGTGTTCCGTAACTATTGAGCGGGCCCTTGTATGAAAGAAGTGTTTGTAACCCGAGCTTTAATTGGTTTTCTTGGGAAAGTTAGCTTTTTTATTTGCCTACTTACACCGGGTAGCTAAGTCACCTATTTTACATGGTACCGCAGAGCTTGTCTTTTGACGTAGCAGATAGTGAAAGATATTTTTTTTTCCGTTTTTGAACTATTAAAAAACTTTTCAATGAGAAACTTTAAGAAAGTAGATATAAAGAAAACGGAGGAAATTTTTTAATTTTAAAACAAGGGAGAGAGAAAGTGAGAGAAAAAAATGAAATGCAGAGAATGAGGATAGTATGGGTAAAGCTAATTATATCAGTCGATGATTAGTTGCATGTTTTAATTATTTTTAAATTTAAAACCGCTGATGCAACCGGCGGCAAGTAGAAGCGTAGTCGCCTGGCCAAATCATAAGACGGGAAAGAAGGAATACTAAGCGTAAAAGAAATTTAACAAAGGTAGCAAATACGTGAAAATGCAAATGCAAAATGTCTCGGGTATATTAATAGCCTGGTAATAGCGCTCATCCCAGTCGGGAATGTCATAGTAGGAACAGGATGCGTTGCGAGAAGGGAAAGACGAGCTTCGACTAAGCAGTAGTTTTATGTTTTTTTTGGCTTCTAAGGAGGTGACAGTCGTATAGAGAGATTGCAGCCTACCCGACGAAAAAGGAAAAGGGTAGAGTGAATTGTGAGGTAGAGGACTTAGGAATTTGAGACTGATTCATCCACGTTTGATAACTATTCTGAGCCTGTGAGTGATCGGAAACATTTCGCTGGCTCTTTCTTAATTGTATAATTCCAGCCTTGTAAAAAAGTTTCATCAGAAATGGAGCTTGAAGGCTTCAATTTCACTACAAAACGAATCTTGCTTCCTATTTTGAAAAAACGCGTCATAACCGACCAAACCGACAAATAGGATGCGAGACTCCGTTTTTGGGTTCAAATTTTGAAGCCTTCAAGCTCCCATTCCAAAAGGAAACTCTTCTGCAAAAGTGTGATTTTACCAACAAGATATAGTAACGTTTCCAGCTATTCACTGGCTCATAATGATGACCATAGCCTCAAAGTCGAAAGTCCTATACCTCCCAATAGTTGCGTTTTTGCAGATACCATGGTATCTGTTACCACGGTAACTGGACCTGAAATTAGTCGTTTTTGCAGTAACCGTGGTATCTGATATCCGATTGCTCTGCAAAAACGACAATTGTCGAAATTACGCTCTTCGAAGTCATCCCAAAAGAAAAACTGATATTCAGTCACATCACGAAGTGCCAAATTTCTTTCCCACCAATTTGAGAAAAAATTATGAAAGTGAGATGGTTTTTTCAAAAACCACGACCAGTTAACAAGGGCGGACCCTGATATCTGAATATCAGATACCACGATAACCGGCCAGAAACCAATATGACTGCAAAATGACTGCAGATACCACGATAACTGCAAAACCGACTTTAGACCGTGGTATCAGATACAATGGTATCTGCAAAAACGCAACTAATGTTAAACTATTTCGTTATGGTCCTCTGATGATGGTGTAGAAATATTCCGTCTCGGTCGGATAGACTCTATATGGCAGGACGTACAGGCGGTAACCATACGTTCTGAAGAGTTAAATGTCGTCTTTCTTCCTAGATTATCCTCGGTGGGGGTAGACAGCAATTCCAGAATATCGGTAACACGACAAAGCGACTGGATGGCCGAAATCTAATTCAGGAGTGGCGCGACGAAAAGAATAAAAGGGGAGCGACACACCGCTTCGTCGAGAATCGCGACGAACTACTCAGCATGGATTTAATGGATAATGAATTTGTTCTTGGTAAGCTTTGCCACCCTGGGCGGCGAGAAACCCCTATGTTTACCATCTTTTCAGTATGCCTTGGGTAATAATAATATAATGCAACAGAAAAGACTTTCGCCCTATGAAAAATTTATCTCGAAATAGTAGTATGAAGTTGTACGAAAAAGTAGCAGTCAGTACCAACTGATGCTACTACATGCTACTATAGCAATGTGATTGTGATTCTTCACTGAACATGTTTGCCACAACGTTTACGGCGTCTTTCCCGCTCTGATGTTCAATACCTCTACTTTGCAAGGATGGTTTTCTTTACCATGAAACTTTTAACCTAGGTCTTTTCTCGCCAAGCCACATCCCGTATGAACTGGACCGTAATGAATCAACTGAAGCGCCCACTCTTCTTGAAATGACTAGGACCGCAGTCAAGTTCCTTCAGAAGAACAAGGACAATGGATTCTTCCTTGTGGTTCGTATTTTCCTATCTAAAGCTTATAGAGAACGTGAATTTTTTCAACGACGCGAACAAAATTGACTTGGAGCTGAAATCGC
Source organism: Branchinecta sandiegonensis (assembly GCA_030848855.1). Lineage (NCBI taxonomy): Eukaryota > Metazoa > Arthropoda > Branchiopoda > Anostraca > Branchinectidae > Branchinecta > Branchinecta sandiegonensis. The sequence goes on along the minus strand of JAUPMV010000017.1, from coordinate 16,827,325 downwards.
GCGGCGCGAATTTTTCCGCTGCGAAACCGACTTCATATGGGCGACTACGAATCCGCGTTCTTTTATCACCAAACTTAAAGGCATAGAAAACTTGACTACGCAACTTTCGGCCATCAAACCGACCTGGGGGGCTTAGATAAAGATACAGGGACTTATTGTCGACAGGATCTCGAACCCCCTCCATAGTGTTCCCAAAGCTAGCTGGCAGGCCCTTGCCCCTTATGCACTGTAATTATGCACATATGCACTGTAAAAGTTCGCCTTTGGCCGTGCTTACTAACACACTGCTAACACATCTGGAGAGTAGTCAAGAGGTCGTTCGTTCGATTCCTACTCCCGGCACACAAACCTTTTGCTTTTTTTTCTACTAACTCAAAAGTCAAATTCTCGGAAACTGCCCGGAAACAGCAATTGTCGTAACGAGAATTTTCTTACTCTCAATATCGACTCAGGGTACATTCTTGATATGTCAGCTAGCTCCCCGAGTCAAGTTTGAGTCAAGTTTTCTGTTCCTTAAGATAGGTGTGCCCACAGAACGCGATCTTTTTCCGCAAACAAATTTTGTTCTTTCGCGACGCTCAGCGAATTCGTTTCGTAGACCCCACTGGCAGCGAATACGCGAACGAATTCGCCAGGACTAGATACGTATACGCGGATACGATACGTAGGACTAGAACGACAATAGGGTGAAAAGTCAACTTTACGGTTATTTACTCTATATCTAGTTTTTATACTCTACTTTGGCCAGGTTGACTGATGATTTCCTGAATTTCCTCAGCGCGAACTGAGGCGGCGCAAAAATAATTCGACTTTGTGTTGAAACGGCGCGGCGCGAAACTTTTGCCTAGCGAAGCGAATTTTTTCCGCTAGCGACGTCAACTTCGCCTGGGCGAACGCGAATTCGCGTTCTGTGGACACCTATCTCTAAAGCCGAAGCTCGACGAAGGCGTGACGGATACCGCCAGGCGTGGCGAAATTCGCTATCTGTATGAATTGGGCTTAATGCGCTTCTCCCGGCCAAACGCTGTCTACGATTGATTTTCTTGACTGTCACCTCCCAGGTCAGACATCTGATGGAGATACGATGCAGAGATCTCCTTAAAGGACCCGTCATACCAATATTACTTATTAACCCTAAGTGCCTAATCGTTCCGTCTATTCACGTTCCCGAGATTCCGAGCGCCAGACTGATTCTTCCACTCTCCTTGTTTGGCGCTTTAAGACACGGATCAGATCGGAAGCTTATCGCTTCTATGAGCTCATTGGTTAGAAATACCGGCTATGTGAGTTTCTCCGTGTTTCTCATCAAAACCAAGGGGCTGTGCGCGGCCGCAAACAGCCGGGACGGTTTTGTAGTGATTGTTGGTGGATTTACCTAAAAACTGGAGACTTATTCATAAAATTGGGAATTTTACTACATTTAGTCTAATATAAAACAAGAGAACTAAAAGGCTTGTCAATCATTAGCTAATCCAACAAAAGTCTTAGTTCACATTTCTTCATTTCACGGAGTCAGCATCAAATGTCTACATTTTGATAAGCATTTGCAGCTCAGAATGTTCTAAAGATCTTTTTTACTGTACACAAAATCACCAGATTGCTAGATTCGGATGATTATCTCATGCAAAAATGCGAAACATCCCAAAATCCCCCGAATAAAAAAAAAATCAGGCCGTATGACGCAAATCCGCCGCTATTTCTGTTTTGGTGATTTATTTTTAACAACAATTGGCAACACTGGACGTCCTGAATCATGCAATACACTGAGAAGGGAAGATCGAGACCAGTCCGGCTTTAGAGGCACCGTTTACGGAGAAATAAGCCAGGCCTTCAATCTTCTTTCGAGCAGGGACCCATAAATTTCCTGTAATGACTCGCTATTCAGGGGGCTTGTCAATAAGATATTTCTGATGCGCTCTTGACCGAGCGTCAGATAGTTCGAGAAATACCCACGGGGCTAAAATACCCGACTATCCAGATAGACAAAATTTTTCGCAGCTGTTGTGCTGAACTAGGAATATTTCTCTGTAATGGAAGAGTATCCTGGATCTTTTGTCCTAGCTTAGGTACCTGGTGGCATGCTGAATAGTCCCAACAAATTTTGTCTATCTGAGCAAGAACGCCGATTCGATCCAAGCGGAATTTTTCAAAACTAGGTGAGGCTCGGGCAACATAGCAACATAGAAGCATAGGATATGACAAGCCCCCTGAATGGCAAGTCATTACAGGAAATTTATGGGTCCCTGTTTCGAGGTAGATAGATAGATACAGTTTTATCGATCCAACTCGTAGCGCCGAATTTGCACTAAATATGTTGACCATCACATTTAAAGTCTAACTGAAAAGCCAACATAATTTTGTGTCATTTAATTGAATACACGATTTATTTTGGTATTCTAAGGGATTTTTTTTTAATTTCTACTACCTGCTCTAGTAGCGACGTTCCAAAAATCTACGACCGTCCCCACAACGCAAATTCTACTATGAAGCAAAAATTTCGAATCTCAACACAAACTCGACTTTTCAGATTTTTCAGTGGCCAGTGCTGAGCTTGGTGTAGACTGTTTAGTGACTGAACACAAATTTTTCGTAAATCTTTTTCGTCAAGCATACGATAGAGGTACAAGCGCACAGAGGCACCACAAATCCGACACGGAAAGTCCACTATTCGAAAACCGATTATTCGTGAATACCGGAACAACAAAATAACGCATTTTCATCGGGTCTTCAAGTATATTTAAGTGAATAAGTGATGGCTAACTAGATTGTCATATCTCAACCCTTTTCGGTTACACTTTAACGGGTTAAACTGCCAAAAATTGCCAATTCGGCGCTACGAGTTGTATCAATAAAACTATATCTATCTACCTCGAAAGAAGAATGAAGGCCTGGCTTATTTCTGCACAGTTGAAAGATGTTCCAATCTTCAGGTCGAAGCCGGTCGTATTGACCACGCCCACCATGACAACAATGCTGCAAGAGCACTAGAGGAAACAGTGGCACTACACAAAACGGTCGAGGAGGTGATGAAAATGGTGAACCTCGATGAAACACTCATCATCGTGACTGCCGATCACTCTCACAGCTTCACAGTCAACGGCTATCCGGAACGCGGGAATAACATTCTTGGTAAGCATTGTGGATCAATCCAGGAATATCTAATTAATTTGGTCTACATTTACTCCTACAGTAGAGGTATGCTTACTTGAACACTTTTTTAAAGTTCAACTGAAAAAACAACTTATTTTTGTGGCATTTAACTGAATACACTGAATTATTTGGATTCTGCAAAGGGAGTTTTTCATTTTCCAACATCTGCTCTAGTTATGACGTTTGGAATATCTGTCACCGTCCCCACTGCGTAAATTCTACTATGACGCGGAAAATTTTAATCTCAACACAAACGCGGCTTTTCAATGGGCAGTGGTGAGATTGGTGAAGATTGCTTAGTGCCTGAACAAAAAAAAATCATAAATCTTTCTCGTAAGGCATACAAAAAAAATCACACGGAAATCACACGGAAATTCCACTATTTGAGAATCAATCATTCATGAATAGCGGAACGACGACGTAACGCATTTTCAGCATGTCTTCAAGCCAGTCTTAATGAATAAGTGATGCGTAACTACATTGTCCTATCTCAGCCCTTTTCGGTTAAACTTTAACTGTTCCACTACCTTGGCTTGTTACTTGCAGATAAAAAAGTAAAACGGAAAAGAAAAATAACAAACTTGTTATCAGCTAACAGCCAACTATTTCACGGTTATCCTAGCACAAACTGGAAGTAGAAATTCAATTAACTTTCTTTGATTTTGAATTTAACGAAAAGCTCCTTCCTCTTTTGGAGGCATCTGCAGGTTCGGACCGCCATCTTCTCCATTGAAGGTGCGTTCCTCGTGGCAAACTTTTGATATTATAAAAAGCAAACCAGCGTCAGTTGAGTCATTTTTAGCCATGAATTAGCAAAATATTCAAAAAGTGATAAAAGGTGGATATCACAAGTATTCATAGTAAAAAATGCCTGGTTTGGTTGTTTTTTTTCGGCGATCGTTCACTATTAGCAGACGTTCACATAAGCATACCTCTACTGTACTTCTAGAGAAACAATGTGTGCATCCGTTCCTCTCACTGTTTGGGTTCTCAACATCCTTGCAACACCTTTGCTTAAAAGTTATCCCGGATGCCAACTAACTAGAAGACGGTAGAAGAAAGTAACTAGAAACGGCAACAAATATCATAGAACGATATTTTGTGGAACGAAATGATCAAACCGTTTTTTCATTTTCACACAGTTTTTCTACTATCTTTCTTACATTTCTAATATTCCCACTATCCAATCTTTCCCGACACTTCTCTGACTGTTATGTTCAAACTGTATATATATATTGACATCTGTAAATCTGCTATAAATGTGTTGAACTGAATAAGTTTTCTTTATAATTATCCATGAGCAAATTCGGCCTCATCCTGTGAAAGTCATTTTCAAATTAAATCTACCTAGCCCTAAATGTCTATCTATTATCTTTCTGAATATTTTAGGGAAAGTCGAAGGGGAGTCACTGGACTACGGCACAGACCTTCCCTACACAACGCTGATGTATGCCACTGGACCAGGTTTCAACAAGCACATCAACTCATCATCCACTGATCCCTTTCGACCCTTTATCAACCTGACTAACGTAGACACAACAGACAAAAACTTCGTCCAGCTAAGTCAGGTCCAACAGCCTTGGTCTTCCCACGGCGGAGAGGATGTCCCAGTCTATGCTATAGGTAGGTTGGTCCAACTTGTTATGTCCCAAACAAACTCAAATAAGAGAAGGGTTTTCGCGAGATCTTGAATCACTTTCCGACGATGGAAAGCTGATGTTGCCGGGAAAATGTTGAATTACAAACTTTCTCGAATAGATATGGTTCACTTCATCATACTCCATATGATCCAATACTCCATCAAAGACACCTTAACTAGTGACACTTGCACTGTTTTCCCACACCTTTGAAATTCCCGCCGAAACATTCAACTTTCCGCGGAGCTTTCCACTAAGCTCGTGGAATCACTTTCCGGGAAAGCTGCTTTGGTTTCCAAAGCGCGAAAACTGGGTTGGAAAGTTCGGCAAGTTTCCTAAGCAGCGCGAAAAACATTGGAAAGTGATTCCGACTTTGCTTTCTAGCCCGCGAAAACATCTTAAGGACTCGCCGCTGGTACGACGACAAACTTCCTTTTCTTTCCTTTTTTTTCCTATTATTTACTCCGTCTGCGTGCTTATTTTGGTTATAAATTAAATCATCATCACCATCACTTCCCGTATCAGTCACAACGTCAGTAAGAACCATCGAAGATTTTGGTAGCGTTGCAGAACTTAACGATCGTTAATATTAACTTTTTGTGTTTTCCACATTTCTAATTTCGAAATTTCAGCTCCAGAGCTTAAAGATTGTTAACTATTTTGTAACGATGGTCGGTGAGCATCGTTGCAAAATAGTTAACAATTGTAGAACTGGGAAAAGTTAACGATCGTTAAAGCTGCAGTTAGCTCCGCCCCGAAGTAAAGTTAACGATTGTTAACAATTGTTAAGTTTGTGGACGCAACCTTTAACTCAACCACACAAGACTAGATCGCCTAAGAGGCAGACGTAGTCACCAGATACAGAGACGCACAAAAAGGGGTACTCAAGATCAGCGTCGACTGGTCGAACGCCCTAAAAGCCAGGTTCCCAGATTCCTTTCAGATTCCCAGAAACCCGGAGCATCCGCACACTCAAGCCAGCCCTTCCAGATTTTCATGATAATGATGACAGCTAATTTTGCTATTCTTCAATTTCGGATTTCAGATATTTTTTGCATTCCGATCTCTGTCTCCTTTTTTTCTACATTTGCATATTTATTGTGTCTCTCGAACGAGTTGCCTCTACGGCACCTTGAAGACATCAGGAATCTCGGGTGTCCAACACCCCAGACTTCCAGACCCTTTTAGCCTATTTCACCTTCCAGATCCGTCTCGACGAAAACGGTTGTCTGTAATCCCGAAGAATTTGTACGGGAAGCAGTTAACAGAAACAGTTAACAATTACAAGTTGCGTTTTCGCTGATGCCATGGTATCTGTTACCACGGTAACTGGATCTGCAATTAGTCGTTTTTGCAGTTATCGTGGTATCTGATACACGGTGCTCCGCAAAAACGACTATTGCCGAAATTGCACTTTTCGAAGCCATCCCAAAAGAAAAACAGATATCCACTTTAAACTTCTTTCTCACCAATCTGACAAAATTTGATGAAAGTGAGATGACTTTTCAGATACCACGGCCAGTTACCACGGTCGGACCGTAGTATCTGAATATCTGATACCACGATAACTGGCCAGATACCACGATAACTGCAAAAACGCCTTTTGACCGTGGTATCAGATACCACGATAACTGCAAAAACGACTTTAGACCGTGGTAAGAGATACCATGGTATCAGCAAAAACGCAACTACAGAAAAGCAAACCGAATATAGAAAATTTTCGCTTGCGGCGCTCGATTTAATTTTATCTTGGGTATAGTAAATGGAAGCTGCTACTGGAATCGTGTCCGGCAATCTACTCTCCAAGTGGACTTCGCAAAAACGACGCCTAGTAGCTGTCTAATCATCGTTCACGCTGTCTTCAGTGTTTCTCTTTGTATCTAGTCTTCTCTATGATTTAAAATAATTTAAGGCTCGAATTATCGGTTTCTGGGATTCGGCAGAATTTTGGAAAGATTCGGTAAAGATTTTGGCTCTGCACACCCCAACGAAAATGGTTGAGTAAGATATGCAATTTGGTTTTGTCCTACGCTGAAGACGGTTGCTAGAAGTGCAACCGAAATATCCGAAATTGTATTTATCCCTTGCATAACATCTTAGAGGGATAATTAGCTGATACATTTTTTTTTAAAAATCTCGTTTTAATTTTCCCTGGATGGGAAGTCGACACAAAATCCTAGGAAATGAAAAAGATAGAAATGCAGGAAATGAAACAGCAGAACTTTTTCGTGCAGCCTTTTCGTAGTCAAATCGTAACCATAGGTGATTTCATAACGTTGCCACTTGTCAATGGATAACGATACAGGGAAAACAAACTAAGGTACCATCCGAAAGGGGTCTAAATGATTCACAACCTTGTTTATTCTCAGGACCCATGTCCCATATGTTCCACGGCGTCCACGAACAGACCTACGTTGCCCATATCATGGGCTATGCGGCATGTATGGGCCCCTACGCAGAAGACTGCCCTCACGGCTCCAACTTACTTCCCAACACTCTCGAAAAGTTGTCCGTGGCAAAATCTGCCACAGGACCGAGCTTGTATTTCAGTGGTTTACTTGGCATTTTCTTAGCCATTCTTTCGTTTTTATAAGATATATAATACATCTGTTTTATGTTTTTTAAGAATTGTAATGCTGAATCTATTATAGTATCCCTTCAAGGCCAAAGTGCAGTGGGTCGAAGAAGCTTGCCACTATCTTACCATTCTCCGAATTCGAAGGATATGCGGGGACCCGTCACTACAGCCACCCGTCAGTTCGCCTACCACTTTTTCCGACAGTCCACCCACCTGTTAGCTGACCCAATAAAATCGTTCACTATGCCCACTCATTAGTCGGCCCGCCAGTCAACTGACCTATTTCTTCAGTTCTTTTACTAGTCAATCCATCCACGAACTGTCATTTCGAAACGAACTGCTAATGCCCCATTCACAACGGGTTTTAGCCAATGCTCTAATTTGAAACTAGTATCCCTTCAAAGCCAAAGTGCAGGGGGTGGGAGAGGGGAGGAGCTTGCCACTATTTTATCATTCTCCTAATTCGGAAGGTATGCGGGGACCCGTCACTACATCCACCCGTCATTTCGCCTACCAAAATCGGTCAGTACGTTCACTTTTTCCGACAGTCCATCCACCTGTTAGCTGACCCAATAAAATCGTTCACTATGCCCACCCATTAGTCCGCCCGCCAGTCAACTGACCGATGTCTTTAGTTATTTCACTAGTAAATCCATCCATGGATTGTGATTTCGAAACGAACTCATTCACGACGGGTATTAGCCAATATTCTAATTTGAAACCAGTATCCCTTCAAAGCCAAAGTGCAGGGGGTGGGAGAGGGGAGAACCTTGCCACTAACTTACCATTCTGCTAATTCGGAGGATATGCGTGGACCCGTCACTACATCCACCCGTCAGTTCGCCTACCAAAATCGGTCATTACGTCCCCTTTTCCGCCAGTCCATCTACCTGTTGGCTGACCCAATAAAATCGTTCACTATGCCCACCCACTTGTCCGACCGCCAGTCAACTAACTGACCTATTTCTTCAGTTCTTTCACTAGTCAACCCATCCACGAATTGTCATTTCGAAACGAACGCATTCGCAACGGGTTTTAGCCAATACTCGGTACCAGCTGGCTCTGACATCGCTCTGAGACAGAGGCTTTGTCGGGTTTCTGACATTCGCAATGGATACTGGGACCAGTTTCTGGTACCAGCTAGTTTCCGACCCGAGTTGAAATCAGTTCAACTTTTGGGGGTACTAGCCAGTCAAATTACTTAGGGGAATATTCTGATCGGCTAGTTTCGAACGAGGCCCAATAGATAAAATCACGTTTTCTTCTGTACCTTCCACGTCGCTTGCGCAATCATCGAATCATAGAGAAGTTTTTTGTCTTGGACCCAACTGCCAAGCTAAAAGAAATAAGCGAACATCTTCTGCCATCATTCAACCGCCTTCCTGCCCGTTGCCCAATGCGCCAGCTAATGCAGTAAATTTGTTGTTCTTTTCGTGTTTCGTTGTGTATTTCTTGTTTTGCGTGTATTTATCTTTTGCTGTCGCTGTAGATTTTGTACCCTCTGTATTTTTTGTTAAGCGTTAATTTACCTTTTTTTTCTGTATGTAATGTGCAAATGCCTTTTACTAGGCTGCACGTAATAAATTCATTCATTCATTCATAAACATTTTGCTCTCTCGAAAATCGAAAGTGAATTAGGTCATTGTTATTCAGTTTGACGTGTTCAGCACTAGCCAATCAAAATATTCCTTAACATTCCACAAAGCAATCTGATTGGCTAGTACCATCAAAAGTTGAACTGATCTGAACTTGGGTCCGAGACTAGCTGGTACCCGAAACTGGCACGAATATCAATACTCTATATGACTAAATCCAAAACCCGCCAGTGATCCTCAGGAAGAACGAGAAAACGTCTCCATAACGACTCAAACTCACATACTGTGTCAACCAATCAGGCAATCGTTGGGGGCAGCTGTGGTGCCGCTAGGCACATGGCGATTTTGCATCGGCAAGGAGAGTTAGTCATCATGAGTACCGCGAACGGCAGAAACCCGGCTAAGCCTTGGTCTCGGAGCGGTTTTCCCGACTACCTGGTACTAAGTATTAGCTAAATCCCGTTGTGAATGGGCCTTAAAGTTTAACTGAAAAGCCAACTGATTTTTGTGACATTTAACTGAATACACTGAATTATTTGGATTCTGCAAAGGGATTTTTCATTTCCACTATCTGCTCTACTCATGACGTTCAGAATATCTGCGGCCGCCCCCACAGCGTCAACTCTACTATGACGCGGGAAATTTCAATCTGAACACAAATGCGGCTTTTCAGTGGGTAGTGGTGAGATTGGTTAAGATAGGTTAGTGCGTGAACCAAAAAAATCATAAACCTTTTACGTAAGGTACCACAAACCACACGGAAATTCCACTATTTGAAAATCGGTTATTCGTGAATAGTGGAACAGCGAAGTAACGCATTTTCAGCGTGTCTTCAAGCCAATTTAAGTGAATGCGTGATGGGTAACTATATGTCCTATCCCAGCTCTTTTCGGTTAAACTTTCAGGAATTCCATGTTTTCAGCAGCAACCAACAGACCGGTAGCAGAAACCGCAAAATTCTAAACCAGTAATATGCTTCACTTTGAAAAGAAGGAGGACTTACTTGTATCATCAGTGTCTTCGACTCCCTGTATATCCTTTAACAAATGCTTCTCAACAGACGCATGCGCAGTGAGACGCCCATCATACAGCGCAGCTGAAGCCCAGTCCATAATCCCTGAGTTCATTCGATACTGCACTGTCAGCATACGCGTCACTTTGTCTCCAAACTTTGTGATGAGGCGCTCCATAAGCGAGAGAGCCAGTCCCTACAAAGTGGGGAAAAACTGTTATTCTCCGCAGTGTTGCCAGATTGGCGGATTTTACGCCAAACTGCCGGATTTTGTCGGTGACTGGCGTAAATATTTTTACAGCTGGCGTGCGGCGTAAAACGTGGCTGTTTTTCTTTTTAACTGGCGTATTTTTGGCGTGACGTGAAAAACCGACAAAAAAAAAAACGACTGTTTTTACGTCGTTTTAATCGCGACCGAAGGCCGGAAAAAATTTTGGGGTTCTGTGCTGATATAGTCATTGAGTTTTGGGAGTTGTAGATTTTTCTGGCGTATTTTTCAAAGGCCGCGGCTTATTTTCTTTACCAAGATATGGCAACACTGATCCTCCCTACGAGAATCAGTTCTATCCCTTTCCGTCATTTTGTCCTTACCTGAGGACAAACATCGCTATTTCCTCTAGTGTCGTTTTTAACAAGAAATTATACCCTGTAATAAGGGCTTCGGAAGCGCCATAAGTCGGCAAGTGAGCTGCAAAAAGTTTCAAAGCTCTAGCTTTAAAATTGTATTTAAAAAAAAAAATCGGAAATCGAAGTATTTTACGAAAAACCTGAATAATCCAGAACAAGACGTGACTTCCACCTATGTGTTCGAAAACTGCTGAAACTTGGACAACATTTGGTACCTGACATTTACAGAAGATAAGTCAAAAGAGTCTCTTGGCAAAATAGTGATGTACTCTGTACACAACAGAGATCGAAGCTCTAGCTTTAAAACTGTATTTTATACAATATTTGGAAATCGAAGTAAATGGCATGCATTTTGGGTCAAAACTGGTAAAAATGTCGCCGAGAATGCATGAAATGTAGCCGAGACTGCTGTTTTTGGTCGCCGAGGTTTTTTGTGTGGATCCGAGACTGCAATGTTGCTGCCGAGAATGACAACTTTGTAGCCGAGATTGCCACTGAAAAGCGTGCCGCCAAGAAATACAGATATGTATTCGAAACTAAAAATTTCAACGCCAATCTCGGGAACAAAGTCGTCAGTCTCGGCAACAAATAGTGACATCTCGGATACACACAAGAAATCTCGGCGACAAAAGCAGCATTCTCGGCTACATTTCATGCATTCTCGGCGACATTTCGGGCATTCTCGGCAACATTTTTACCAATTTTGACCCTAAATATATGCCATATAGTTTACGAAAAACCTGAATAGTCTAGATCAAGGCGTGACTTCAACCCATGTGTTCGAAAACTGCCGAAACTTGGACAACATTGGGTAGCCGACATTTATCAAAGACAAACAAGGCCATCTCTTGGGAAAACAGGGATTTACTGTGTAAATAACAGAGGGCAGTAGAATTCTAAGAAACTACATGGGCTCAGCCGAGGACGGCGTGATCTACTGACAGCAAAGTGAACAAGCGGCGACCAATTCTGAGTTATTTTTTCACCATTTTTTCAATCAAAAAAAGGCAAGACATTGTTATAAATGTGTTACTTTACTTTCAGACTATATTCTGTGTTCTATTTACTAAAAATGGGGTAAATAGTGTTAAGTTTTACTACTATTTGCATCACACTGTTCTCACCCGAGTACATGCTATAAAACATATAAATAATGCTCTGAAAAATATTTTAAAAATGACTATGCTCAGGTAAGCCAAGTTTTCTCACTGTCTAGCTCACAGAATTTTATATCGAAGGATAAAAAGTCGTGACTGAAAGGGCTAAACAGATTTATTAAAGGACCCCTCTTGCTTATTCTGCCTTTTATAATATACTTAGCTCCCATATGGAATTATAAGCTTCTAAAATCCCCACCTTTCTCCATTGTTTCGTTTCGTAACTACGAATTTTTAGCGCTTTTCGGCCTTGCCGAGTTTTCCCGTTACCCAACGAAGAGTCTGCCGGAATCTTCAACGTCCGCTGACAACTCTTTTACACATAAGGATGTGATAATCTTCTGTTTATTACTTCTTTTCTATGCTAAATTCACTTTTTAACCAGTGCACGTTCAGTTTTCAAATGTTTTGCGCCCAGCCGCCGCGTCGGATAGCAGGAAGGCAGGATATAGTCGACAAGCGCTAACAAGAGAATCGCTATTTTTATGTGGAAAGTAATGGTATTCCCAAACACATTTTTTCTGATTCGTTTCATAGGGAAAAGATCATTTCTAATAAGAGCTGTGCTTTAACGATTTCCAAACTCATTGGAAATATTCTTGTTGCTTAAAGGCACAGAAAAATTGACTATGCAACTTTCGGCCATCAAACCGACCTGGTACAGTGACTTATTGTCGAAAGGACCCCCCTTCTTTGTTATCTCGAACCCCCTCCTTAGTGGCCACCCAGCTTTGGGTACACCCAAAGCTAGCTGGCAGGCCCTTGCCCCTTACGCACTGTAATTACGCACTTATGCACAGTAAAAGTTCGGCCGTGTTGACTAACACATCGGGATAGTAGTCAAGAGGTCTTGCGTTTGATTCCTACTTCCGGCACACAAACCTTTTGCTTTTTTTCCACTTATTCAAAAGTCGAATTCTCGGAAACTGCCTGGAAGCTGCAATGGTCGTAACGAGAATTTTTCTTACTCTCAATATCGACTAAGGGTACATTCTTGATATATGTCAGCTAGCTTCCCGAGTCAAGTTTGAGTCAAGTTTCCTGTTCCTTTAAAGTAATGAAACTTTTGAGTGACTTTCAAGACAAAAGAAACACGGGAGATTGCGTATTTTTTCGCAATCTCCTTTTTTCGCTCTGGAGAATGGTAAGCAAATAGTTAATATTAGTTACTATTTCGAGAAGGTTGGAACGGTAAGCGTAGGAACTTTTTATGAGGTTGGAACGAAATAGTAACTATTATTCAAATAATGTATACAACGGATACGTCAGCTACGATGCTTCGTCAGCGATATTTCGGCCCTTCTTGGCAAGGGGCCTCGTCAGGCTGTCAATCTTCAGGTCCAACGTCGGGGAATATCGCTGATGAAGCATCGTATCTGACGTATCCGTTGTATACATTATTTGAATAAATGTTTCAAAGTCAGCTTGGGCTCAAGGAATATTTAAATAGTAACTAATAATTACTATTGTTAGAAGGGTGGAACCAGCTCTTTGTCTCACCTCTTTTGCTGCTTCCGTGCTAATAACGGTGGGGGGCAGCTGCCAGGGGTCACCAGCTAAAACGACTTTCTTGGCCCGAGGCAAAACGATCCAGCACGCAATCTCAGTCGCCTGAAAAAAGTATGGATCCATTTTAGTTAAACTTCAATGGGCGGATCAAACAATCATGATACCACATTACCACCCCCTAGAAAAAAATGTTACACCAGAAATCAGCAGATTCCTCGACAATTTATGTTTGCTAATATATCATTACGCCGTTTTTTGCTGACTGCCATACTCCGATTTACTAGCTTCGACAAATATAAGCGGTGTTTTTTTTTCTTACCCATTCATTGCTGACAAATATTCATATTGACGGTGTTAACTGAGAATTCCTTGTAAGCTCTGGAATCGGCTGCAAGTAGGTCGGTTATATTTGTACATTTTTGGCGGTGTTGTAACTTTACATCCAGAAAGCAAAACTGTTCTTCGGTACTACTAACAACAGAAAGTTTCTTCAGATAACACTGGAGCAATCTGCCAGCCACAGAGACGGTTTATTTTAGCAGCCATGGCATTCTCATCTCTCAGCTCGACAAAATGATTGATTTTCGCACATGGCCGAGAGTTTTTGAATTTTCGCGCCTTGCAGTACAATGCTCTGAAATCGTCTCCGCCGATACGACGAAGAGTCAATGACAAGCGGTAACAAGAAAACGGCTTACTGTTAAAGCGTTATCTAGTGGAAGTCAGAAATGTGTATGTGTGAAGCATTTTATAAAAATTAAAGCATAGTTAGTGCCCATTGTGCTTTAGGGAGGGTTTTCGCGCGATCTCGGAATCACTTTCCGACGAGCGAAGCGCATTGCGAAAACTGTGGGAAAGCGATTCCTGGAATAACTTTCCACTTTCCAGCTGGACTGATCGCGAAAACGCATGGAAAGCTGATTTCGCCGAGCCGATACTGAATTACAAACTTTTTCGAATAAATATTTACGGTTCTTTGATTCTCATATGTTCCATCAAAGTCACTTTAATTACGATTGCCATTTTTTTTTGTTTATTAGTGACACTTGCACTGTTTTTTCTCCACACCTTTGAAATTCCGGCCGAAACATTCAACTTTCCGCGGAGCTTTCCACTAACCTCGTGGAATCACTTTCCGGGAAAGCTGCTTCGATTTCCAAAGCGCGAAAAACGGGTTGGAAAGTTCGGCAACTTTCCGAAGTAGCGCGAAAACCATTGGAAAGTGATCCCGACTTTGCTTTCAGCTCGCGAAAACCCTCCTTTAGGCTACAACTTACAGTGAAACTCGACCAGAACAGCCTGTGTTAGGTTTCAGGCCAATAGGCACTTTGTTGTTTACATCTGATATCTGAATACACTGTATTATTTTGACTCATCAAAGGGATGTTATATTTTTTCACCAGGGGCTCTAGTAATAACATTCAGAGCGTGCTCTGCTTGGACGACAACCAAAAATTCGTCGTGACACGAAGAATTTGATTTTTTTTTAAAGGACCTGTCTTACCTATAATACTAATGCAACCTACTTCCATTATCACTCAATATATTTCTAAACCCGGAGACCCAAATTTCGTACGGTACATTCTAACCCCTCTAACAAAACCACGATGATTTTCTCACTTGCCGTGTTTTGCTACCTTCGATGTATATCACGCTGTCGACGGTTGTCTGCGAGAAGTTTTTCCATCAGAAAAAAACGGTTATGTAAATTGTTTCCCTGTTTTCGCTACAAGTCAACGGGTCTCGGAAAAGGCTTAAAACAGCCAAAACCGTGGGTTATTTGTTGAAAGCACAGTATAGTTTTAAAGTATTCAAATATTTGAAAATACTGTAAGTTGAAGAGTAAATATTCCGAGGGATCCTTTAACAAAAGTCTGCATTTCCATGTGTTACAGACGCTAAGCTACGAAATTCACGGATAAAAAAAAGTAGGAAAGTGATGATAAGATACGTCTTTTGTTATACGACAGTTATTTTTCGGTAATGGCTTACCTTTTTTGTTGCTGAATAGCATAGAGGGACAAGCACATAGAGGTACCAGAAATCCGAAAGAATAAGTTCATTCGATGAAATCGATTATCTACGGATAGCGGAGAAACGAAGTAACGCATTTTTTATCAGGTTTTCAGACTTATTTGAGTAAATAAGTGAAATGCAACTAGACTGTCGGATTTCAGCCCTGTTCAGTAACTATGCAGTTAAGTTTAACTGAAAAGCCAATTTATTTGTGTCACTTAATCGAGTACACTGAATTATTTTGGTCCTGCAAAGGGATTTTTTTATTTTCCACTATCTGCTCTAGTTATGACGTTCAGAATATCTGCGGCTGTCCCCACAGCGAAAATTCTACTAAGACGCGGGAAATTTTAATCTCAACAAAAACACGGCTTTTCAGTCGGCAGTGGTGAGATTGGTCAAGAGTGCTTATAGCGCCTGAACAAAAAAAAAATCATAAATCTTTCACGTAAGGCATACAACAAAAAAACAAGCGCATGGAGGTACCACAAATCGGACAGGGAAATTCCACGATTTGAAAATCGATTATTCGTGAATAACGAACAAAGAAGAACGCATTTTCAGCTGGTCTTCAAGCCTATTTAAAGAACCCCTCGCACTATTTACTCTTCAACTTACAATATTTTAAAATGTTTGAATACTTTAAAACTAGGCTGCGCTTACAACAAATAATCCACGGTTTTAGCTGTTTTAAGCCTTTTCCGAGACCCGTTGACTTATAGCGAAGACAGGGAAACAATTACATAACCGGTTTTTGTGATGGAGAAACTTCATGCAGACGACCGCCGACAGCGTGATACACATCGAAGGTAGCAAAACACGACAAGTGAGAAAATCAGCGTGGTTTTGTTAGATGGGTTAGAATGTACCGTACGAAATTTGGGTCTCCGGGTTTAGAAATATATGGAGTGATTATGGAAGTAGGTTGTGTTAGTAATATAGGTAGGATAAGACAGGTCCTTTAAAAATCCAAATTCTTCGTGTCGGGACGAATTTTGGGTTGTCGTGCAAGCAGCGCACGTGATGGGTAAATTAGATTGTCTTATCCAAGCCTTTTTTGGTTAAACTTTAAACTTTAAGTAATTTAGGATAAAGGCGGCTTCACATTGCTACTTAAGAACTAAAGTTAAGTAGCAAAAATTACGTTAAGTTAAGTGAGCCTTTCACACTGTACTTAGGCCTTTCACACCAAGGAGCTGAAGCTAAGTAAATTTTCTTTATTTCTTCCTAGATTTTCACCCTTTTCATCATCAGCGAATAATTCATCAGCGAATAGCCTTTCTCCTCTATTCCTTAAGTCAGCCTTAAGTGCACCTAACTTTGAGTGTAAAAAGTTGAGAAATTTTCAACTTTGAAAAATACTCAAGTTACGTGAGATTTCTTACGTTAAGTGCGACTTTAGACACGTAAAGTACACTTAAGAGGCCTAAGTACTCCAGTGTGAAAGGGGTCTTAAGTCAGTGTGAAGCCGCCTTAACGCTCCGATCCGGGTGTCATGTGACAAGATCCTTTATTGCGATGTTTTTTCCGAAAAGCATAATACGAGGGCGGATTAGTCTGCCCTTTTCAAGAATGGCTAAAATACAGCCGAATAAAAAACAATCCGTTTAGCACCACTAACCTGATTAGCAGCTAGCTTACGGGGAAGGAACAGTTACGAAGAGCTTTAAAGCATAACTCTTACTAGAAATGATCTTTTCACCATCAAATGGATCAGCAAAAAACGTTTTTCAAAATACCATTACTTTTCACCTAAATTTAGCGATCTTCTGGTTAGCGCTTGTCGACTCTGTCCAGCCTTCCTGCTCTCCGACGCAGGGGCTGGGCTCAAAGTATTTGAAAACTGAAGATGCCGTGGAAAAAAAGTGGGAAAACTAAACGAATAAAAGAAGTCAAAAACAGAAAATTCTCATGTCCTTATGTGTGAAAGAGTTCGTTAAAGTTTTCGGATACTTAATGTCTGTGACGGGCAAATCTCGGCACGACCGAAACAGCTCTAAAAATTCGTCGGGACAAAACAAAACAACGGATAAATGTGGGATTTTAGAAGCTTATAATTCCAGAAGGGAGTTAGATATATTATAAAAGGCAGAATAAGCAAGTAAAATTTAACTGAAAAGCCTACTTACTTTTGTGTCATTTACCTGAATACACTGAATTATTCGGACTCTGCTAAGGAATTATTTTTATCTTCCACTATCTGCTCTAGTTACGACCTTCAGAATATCTGCTGCCGCGCCCACAACGTAAATTCTACTATGACGTGGGAAACTTTATCTCAACACATTTTCAGTGGGCAGTGGTGAGCTTGGTGAAGAATGCTTACTGCCTGAACAAAGAAAAATCATAAATCTTTCTCGTAAGGCATAAGAAACAGATACAAGCGAAAAGAGGTACCACAAATCACAAGGAAATTTCACTATTTGAAAATCGATTAGGATATTACGCATTTTCAGCGGGTCTTACTGCCAATTTAAGTGAATAAGTGATGGGTAAATAGATCGTCTTATCCCAGCACTTTTCGGTTAAACTTTAAGCGATGGTGATAAAGCTGACCTCCAAAAAATTTACTTCGAAATTGGGAAATTTCTCCTTAGAATCTCGTCTCGTCTCCGTCAAGAAATAGGCTTTTAGAAAATACTGTTTGCGGGATCCGGTAATCCGAATGGCTTGCCGGATGAATGTTGATGCGCCGTCCCACCACCCCTGGAAAGGATCTACTTAAAAGAGGCACGGCACTGCACGGTATAGTGTAGGAGGCAAGAATACTGAAAAGAGGCACTAAAACTAAAAGGGCCCTATTAGGCAGGAAATTTTTCGAAAGTGCCTTTTAGGCTCTGGAGTTATGAACTCTCACTTACTTTTCTAATACATGATAATTTCTTTTTATTACTCGTGCAAACTGTGCCATGCCGTGCCTCTTTTTAGTCGACCCCCCCTGGAAGGTCATTCTACTTTAATATCTGATTTAATAAGTTAGTTTGTTTTGTATTTGGGTGTTATTTAGTTAATTCCCTAATTTTTTTATTCATGTGCTGTAAACCGTATCATGCTTTTGCAGCTGTTACAAATGGGTTACCACTATATAAATACAAATTTACATAATCCGATCGTTTACCGAGGCAGAATCAGCGGGTCAAGAGGATGGTCTTCAAAAACGAGCTCATTTAGAGCGTGTTCCACCCTACTTACCGTAGTTACTACGCATGACTTCAAGATTCTGGCTTTTTGCCGTCAAGGCTGGAACGTTTTTTCTATTTTCCAGCAGAATATCATGCCACGGGCGAACCGGACCCATCACGTTACAGAGATGAGTAGTTACCGCGCTTACCTAAGCTCCCGAGCATGGCAAGCAAATAGTTACTATTTCGAGAAGGCTGGAACGGTCAAAGTAGTCACTTTTCACGAGGTTGGAATGAAAATAGTTACTAACTCCGAAACCGCGACATACCCTACGAACAAGCCCTTGAGAAACTGAATTTATCACCGCTTACAGTCCGGCTTGAAAAACTGATTTTGCAGATTGGCAAATCTATCCTAACCAATACAAGCCACCGGTCACTGCTACCGGAAACAGCCCCTCCCAATAATCGAACTCGATTGCAAAATAAACTTCTACCCCCTAAAGTCCGCACTAATCGTTACGGGAACTCGTTTGTGCCTTTTTTTAACTTCGGTGTTCAATGCTGAATCGTAGTCTATATTTGTTATTTATATGATTGTTATTTATAATTTTTAAGAAACTGAATTTAGTTACGCCATGATAGTTTCTAAACATACCGATCTCTCTCTCTCTCTCTCTTAGAAGGGTGAAACACGCTCTTAGCCTTACAGTTCAGCACTAAGGCCCCGCGGCAAGGCCCTCAATACCACCACCGTACAAACAAAATTGCTCCCTACCTGTGAGCATTCGTCAACCACCACATAATCAAAGTGATCTTCCGCCAGATGTCTCAGTGGGCCATCCTCATGAGCGCTCGTGAGGGTCGCCAAGACGACATCAGCTGAAGAGAGGACGTCCTTCATGGCTGCGCCTTCACGTTTTTCCAGTTCTTTTCTGAGGGTTTTGACGTTTTCTGTGGCTCCCTTCCGGCGACCTTTGATGTCTCGAATGGCTTTTGTGATGTCTGCTCGCACGTCTGCAAAAAAAAATAAATAACCATAATAACAGATTTTCCTTCAGCCCAAGCTGACTGCGAATCATAATATTTATTTATTTACTTATTATTAAAGCCAACAAAGAGCCATACATCAGCATTCATTCTCGCACTTAACTAACAAAATTGACCTTCAATATTACATACAATAAGATTACTTCTTTTTACCCCTCCTACTATTAACCAAATTACCTCCAATCTAAACTTTCAGTATACACTTAAAATATTCACATACAGACCGAATTACCTGACGATTCGTCGACTCCATAATACCAGGAAATAGTATGGGTACCACACCAAAAAAACTATCTCTAATTTCCTTCACCCCCCCCCCCCCCCGACAATCCGTCAGCAGATGGCATAAACTCTCCTCTACCTCACAACAAAATCGGCAAGCACACTCGGCCACCGGCAAACACCCATTCTTTTCAAAAACCTTTTTCCTACTTCGTAATGGGAGACAGTTCGCCCAGAGTTGGAACCATATCTTTAATATTTCTGCGGGGAGACCTAGCTTAAAATAAAATTCTAATCCAAATAAATTATTAAACTTCGGATAATTAGTGAGCAGCTCTGACTTTCGAATAGCCTCATTCCACAACTGAGTTTCTTGGTCCTGAAGTACTGAAGTAAATTTTCCTATCAAATTTTAAGCTGGAAAATGAACTACATTTTCATATCACCAACAGTTCACTTTCAGCTTGAGCGGCTTGAGCCTGAGGAGGACCCTTGCCAAGAAGGGCCGAAGTATAGCTCTAATAAAATGTAGCTGACTTATCCGTCTTGCACCGTTAAATATAGTCATAACAATAATTTATTTTTAACCCACAAATCGTACAAGACGAAAACAGTGGAGTACGAAAGAAAATAGGAAAGACATAGTTAGGCAAAACAAACAAACACAACACATACAAACAAAATCTACTCAAGAATCATACAGACGAATAAGCCCATGAGAGAATAAGCCCAACACTGACTGTAAGAATCATATTTAACAGTGCAAACGGAAACGTCAGCTGAATTTTATTAGAGCTAGAATTTCGGCCCTTCTTGGCAATTCTTGTCATTGCTTTTCAGCTTTCCATAGCTGCGTTTTTTCAGATACCATGGTATCTGTTACCACGGTAACTGGATCTGCAATTAGTCGTTTTTGCAGTAACCGTGGTATCTAATATACGGTTGCTCTGCAAAAACGACAATTGCCGAAATTGCGCTGTTCGAAGTCATCCCAAGAGAAAAACTGATATTCAGTCACGTCCAGGTCACGTCACTAAGTGCCAAACTTCTTTCCCACCAATTTGACTAAAACTGATGAAAGTGAATGACTTTTTCAGATACCACGACCAGTTACCACGGCCGAACCGTGGTATCTGAATAGCTGACACCACGATAACTGGCCAGGTACCACAATAACTGCAAAAACGCCTTTTGACCGTAGTATCAGATACCACGATAACTGCAAACACGACTTTAGACCGTGGTATCAGATAACCTGGTATCTACAAAAACGAACTCTATATAAATAACAAATATAGACTACGATTCAGCATTGAACACCGAAGTTAAAAAAAGGCACAAACGAGTTCCCGTAACGATTAGTTCGGACTTTAGGGGGTAGAAGTTTATTTTGCAATCGAGTTCGATTATTGGGAGGGGCTGTTTCCGGTAGCAGTGACCGGTGGCTTGTATTGGTTAGGATAGATTTGCCAATCTGCAAAATCCATTTTTCAAGCCGGACTGTAAGCGGTGATAAATTCAGTTTCTCAAGGGCTTGTTCGTAGGGTATGTCGCGGTTTCGGAGTTAGTAACTATTTTCATTCCAACCTCGTGAAAAGTGACTACTCTGACCGTTCCAGCCTTCTCGAAATAGTAACTATTTGCTTGCCATGCTCGGGAGCTTAGGTAAGCGCGGTAACTACTCATCTCTGTAACGTGATGGGTCCGGTTCGCCCGTGGCATGATATTCTGCTGGAGAATAGAAAAAACGTTCCAGCCTTGACGGCAAAAAGCCAGAATTCTTGAAGTCATGCGTAGTAACTACGGTAAGTAGGGTGGAACACGCTCTAAATGAGCTCGTTTTTGAAGACCATCCTCTTGACCGGCTGATTCTGCCTCGTTAAACGATCGGATTATGTAAATTTGTATTTATATAGTGGTAACCCATTTGTAACAGCTGCAAAAGCATGATACGGTGTACAGCACATGAATAAAAAAAATTAGGGAATTAACTAAATAACACCCAAATACAAAACAAACTATCTTATTAAATCAGATATTAAAGTAGAATGACCTTCCAGGGGGGGGGGGGGGGGTCGATTAAAAAGAGGCACGGCATGGCACAGGAGGCACGAGTAATAAAAAGAAATTATCATGTATTAGAAAAGTAAGTGAGAGTTCATAACTCCAGAGCCTAAAAGGCACTTTCGAAAAATTTCCTGCCAAATAGGGCCCTTTTAGTTTTAGTGCCTCTTTTCAGTATTCTTGCCTCCTACACTATGCCGTGCCGTGCCGTGCCTCTTTTTAATAGATCCTTTCCAGGGGTGGTGGGACGGCGCATCAACATTCATCCGGTAAGCCATTCGGATTACCGGATCCCGCAAACAGTATTTTCTAAAAGCCTATTTCTTGACGGAGACGAGACGAGATTCTAAGGAGAAATTTCCCAATTTCGAAGTAAATTTTTTGGAGGTTGGCAACAAGAAGTTGCCGAAACACAAGAATGACCGAAAATCTCACCATGAATCAGAAGAAGCAACTAATTCCTCCTCCAATACACTCATCCGAGCGTTACCTAAAGTCTTTCGTACCATACTTTATTAAACAGTTTAACTGTTCCTAGCTGCGGTATGCAATTTTGAATTGTTCTTGTTTATTGATGTAGACGATTGTATTTACAAACTTCATTGTTTTATTTAGAAATTTTATACGAGATACGTTATGTAATTTTGACTTGTCTTTCGTTCATTGATGTATTTTATTTACGAAATTTTAATGTTATCAGATAAGTAATATTAACCTGACGAGTTGATTGATAGTGCTTGAAGTGTCTTTATTTCTATTGACATATCCAAAGCTATTTTTATGTATTTAAAGATATTACGGATTAAATCATCATTTCATTTCATTCCTCATTCCCATCCTTATAGCCCCATTACCTTGTATGATCTTGAAAGAATCACTGCTGTCCAGAATAGCATCTAACGAGTACTTCTGCAGACTTTCTTCAGACCGAGCTGGATGTCCGACGCGAACAACGCGAACTTTCTGACGGACCAGTCGCTCTACCATGTTGTCCACAGCGACATTTGATGGAGCCGTCGCTAATACCTGAACGTAAAAATTTTGAGTTCTTGTCATTCCCAATGACCTTGTTTACTTCGAATCTCTGGACACTTTAGTCGCGTTTTTGCAGATACCATGGTTTCTGACACCACGGTCTAAAGTCGTTTTCTCAGTTATCGTACCGCGGCCACTAGACGCTCTTGCAGTTATCGTGGTTTCTGGCCAGTTATCGTGGTAACTGATATTCAGATGACCGGGGTAACTGATCGTGGTATCTGAAAAGTCATCTCACTTTACTAAAATTTTGTCAAATTGGGAAGAAAGAAGTTTAGCACTTAGTGATGTAACTGGATATCAATTTTTCTTTTGGGATGACTTTGAAAAGTGCAATTTCGGCAATAGTCGTTTTTGCAGAGCAACTGTGAATCAGATACCATGGTAACCGCAAAAACGACTAATTGCAGACTGAGTTACCATGGTATCTGCAAAACATAACGTTTGATTTAAATATCTTCCGAGGGATGTACTATGTACTCTTGTTCAAACGTCTTGTATTCAGACCTGCGTATACTCTTGATGACTAAATCTCCTTGCCGACGCAAAATCGCCGTGTACCTAGCGGAAGAGCCGGAAGCGGCACCGCAACTGTCCCCAGCGATCGCCGTGATTGACTGACACAGGATTTGAGTTGTTGTTCGAGTCGTTTTCTTGTTCTTCCTGAGGATCACTGGCGTGTTTCGGATTAGTCACATAGAGTATTGCAAACGATCGTACGCGCAGCCACTACCAGTACCTTGCTTTGAGATACTCTTTCTAATCACAATGCTGCTCGCCTGAAGCTTCACAACGCAGTGGCTCTACCTCATTTACTGTTTGTGGCTCCATTCTGGGCTGTACTTCAAATTTGCTAAATTTCTTTTTCAATTTCCCAGTTGGTCCCGCAACCAGTACTTGATTCAGAAGTACTCTGTCGCAGAACCTATAACAAGTGTTGATAATCTGGTCTCGAACTTTGGTAATAAGGATGTTGTACACCCCTGGATGGGTATTCTGTATCTGGATTAATGTTGTTTTGGTAGTCGTTGTTTTTTTCTTTTTTTGCAAGCTCCATCTTTTTCCTCCTTTGTGCTGTTGATGGGCAATAAAGCTTTTCATTCATTCATTCATTTTTTCTTTTTTTCGCATACTCCATCTTTTTCCTCCTTTGTGCTGTTGATGGGCAATAAAACATTTCATTCATTCATTAATTTTTTCTTTTTTTCGCATACTCCATCTTTTTCCTCCTTTGTGCTGTTGATGGGCAATAAAACATTTCATTCATTCATTCACTTTTTTTTTTCGCATACTCCATCTTTTTCCTCCTTTGTGCTGTTGATGGGCAATAAAGCTTTTCATTCATTCATTCATTTTTTCTTTTTTTCGCATACTCCATCTTTTTCCTCCTTTGTGCTGTTGATGGGCAATAAAACATTTCATTCATTCATTAATTTTTTATTATGTTCTTCCGCACTCCGGTTACAACTTCTCCTCTGTTTCTCCTGACCAGTGGGTTGGGTAGTGTGCCTGTTTTTATGGCACTTGCAGATTCGCTCAAGTGCCATTTACCGATCACTTTTCGGTGGGTCTGTCGGTCCGTCGGTCCACTGTTCTCGAGTTAGGGTACTTCCAGAAGAGCTAGGACGATGAAACTTGGCAGGCATATCAGGGACCCGACCAAACTAACTTGGAAATAACTAACCGCGGGGGAGTAGAGGAAAGAGGAATCCAAAACCTTGAGGAATGTATAACTTTGGAACGGGTGATCAGATCTCAACGAAAATTGATATCTGGAAAGACCTCGTGTCTTGGATGACCCATTTCAAGTCCGGACCGGATCCGATGAATGTGGAGGGGGTTGGAGGGGGGAGCCGAAAATCTTGTGACACGCTTAGAGTGAAGCAATTGGGATGAAACTTGGTGGAAACAACAAGCACAAGAACTAGATCCATCACTGATAGAACTGGATTAATCATTGTAAATCTTTTATTTACCTTACTCGTTCCTGTCGCAACCACAAATTAGTTCAGAAGTTCGGCGTCCAAGATGTCATTCGTTCAGAAGAGAAAACGTCAGCGTCACTACTATGTACATCTCGTCATCCTGGTCATCGAGTACAAGATATTTTTCATGAATTTTTCAGGCCCAGTTAGAAATTACGTCTAAATTTTGTGTGTTTATACTGTTTTTCATCTTGTGTTGTTTTTCGTTGTTCTCTTTACTCCGCTACCACCTTGTGTATTTGGCGGGTTACAAATAAAATATAAATGTAATATAAAGACAAAGGTGGTCCTCAGCCGGGATTTGAGCCCAGGACCTTTGGCTTTCCAGGCCAGTGCTATACAGAAGGATATACGGCCGACTTCTATCTGACTATTGTAGTGGTTTGTGAACTACGATCACAAGCCCTTCCGCAGCTCGGTGGTAGAGCACTCTCCTAGAAAGCCAAAGGTCCTAGGTTCAAATCCCGTCCCGAGCGGCACTTTTGTCTTTCAGTTCCCTACTTATAAGCAACAGATGTGTCAAACGTTATCGATTCCACGGTGTACTAGAGGCCTTTTTCCGCGACACAATTGTGGGCCACAAACTTCTGAGTGTTTGTCGCGGAAACACGACTTGGCACACAGTCGAGCCACTAGTTGAAACTCGCGGAAACGCCAATTTGTCTATTTTTTGGCGGTAATTTCAAATGTCGAAAAATAAAAATAAATTCATGTGAAATCTCAATAAATAGAACTCCAGGCTTATTTCCTACCATTCTGTCCATAAAGTATTCTCAGTTTTAAGCCTATATACTTGAAAAAGTAGTTAGATTTGTAGTTTAGACACTATTTTGCTGCTTAATTTGAATTTCCCGCCAGAATCGAGCCACAAAATCGACAATCACCTCACCAGTTGTTTGTCGAATTTGAGCCACAAAGCGAGCCACGGAGATCTTGTTGGTGGCGGAAACACACTTTTGGGCCGCACAAAAGGTCGCGGAAACACACTTTTCGAGCCACAATCGACCCACAAACTGTTTGTGGGAGCACGGAAAAACGCCTTAGGTTTCTGCAAGACCACGTTTTTAAGGGAACAGAGAGGAAAGGGTGAGCAAACCTTAGCTCCAGACCGAACGGCCTGAGCTATGATCTCCACGACTGTTGTAGTTTTTCCCGTTCCAGGGGGACCGTGAATTAGCGCCAAGTCTTTCTGCTTGAGTGCAAACTCCACTGCAGCACACTGGGAATCGTCAAGGTTTCCTGAAAATTCAAAGCCATGATAATATGATTTCGCCTCAAGCACTGGGAGTACCCATACCAATCTGAGCTGAAAATCTGATCTACTATGCCACCTCCCGAGGGGCGAGAGCGGAACTAGTTGATTGACAGGCCCACTGTTGCCAGATGGGCTTATATCCCGCTCCATGGGCTTGTTTCTGTGGGCTGGGGCGGACGATTTTAGCGATCGACTTGGGGCGGGAAACTGGGCAAGTTGATTTTAATGTGACTTCAGAATGAGAATCAGAATCATTTTATTTTTCCCAATATTCGTTAAAATAGCCTGGGATGTCAAAACGTTAAATAAAAGCACGAAATAAAAGCATTATAAGCACTATTGGTTTCTATCCATTGTTGTGTCATGATCTTGTTTGCTTTCTGCTCCCAGGTTGTGGTACTTAACGAAGTATGGTACAAATGATCTGCTATACCGCTGGCTGTGCTTGATCGGTGGTTTCTGGAGAAGTGGGGCTTGGTTTGGGCTTTTACTGGAATCCCACGGAATCCGGAATTCAAAATTAAAACTTTGTTTTCCAATAGCCTACCTATACTACAGTTACATACTACTTTACATACTACTGCACGAGCAGGCTAGCTTTGGCCGATTCTTATTCGGGTTTTCTTATATTCTGTTGAGGTTGTTCAGAATATCTGGGTACAAGCTGTAGGTTTATGCATGAATGAATGAATGAATTTATTGCACGAAAAAACCCATGGGGCCATGGCAACAAAACAAAAGGGAAAAGCAACAAACTACAAAAATCGCTCTCTATGGAACAAGCCAACGCAGTGGAATCTAGCCGCCTAACAGTCCATCGAGTGGAGCGATCTGGTCGAAGCTTGGAGGGCTTCATATGCCGTAGAATATCCGGTTTGGGGTCCCTCAATTCAAACTCAAAAGAAATACAATTTTGTATGCTTTGTCAGGCGTCGGTCGACTCGTCGGCACATCGGGTTCTTTTTATATGCAAGAAATGAAATCCTGCAAACATTTGTCGGTGAAAACACTGAAGAAATCGAATTCTGCAAGCTTTTGTCGTGCCTCGGTATTCTCGTCGGCACATCGGGTTCTTTTTATACAGAAGGAATCCAGAAGAAATAATTTTTTTATGTTTTGTCGGCCGTCGGTCGACTCGTCGGCACATCGGGTACTTTTTATACGCAAGAAATGAAATCCTGCAAACATTTGTCGGGCAAAGCACTGGAGAAATCGAATTCTGCATGCTTTTTATCGTGCCTCGGTATCCTCTTCGGCACATCGGGTCATTTCTGTTTTTTCCGAGTTCGTAGTTATCAAAGTACGTTTCTCCTTTCCTTTGTTTCTCTTTCGTTTTTCTTGTTTTTTACTCCGTCTTTTCTGGGCCTCGCCCAGTTTTGTTCAGTGACGGGTTATAAATAAAATGATGATGATGACCCCTAAATATAATCTATGATTTTACTAGCCCTCACTTTCATTTGGGAGAGTGCTGCGGTGCTGTTTGATATTCTCCATGCGAACGAAGGGCGCGTCATGTAATTTGGGGTTTTTGGCTCGGAATTTCGGGGTTTGAGCCACATTAAAAGCTAAGATTGGTATGGGAGATGTTTGAAGACGTTTACCGTACCTGTTTTAACCCCACCCGATGAAAAATTTGTAGCCTGCGTAGTAGTATGGTAGTAGTACGAAAACGTTGCATGTAATACTATGTAATAGAAAAGAATACTATCATTTAATGTGCCGCAGACTGGTCCAATCTTATGTAGTAGTATCCAGTAGCATCCTGTCTTGCCATAGTAACATCCAGTCTTGCTAATAGTACCATATAGTAGCATGCAGTAACACGGTAGCCTTGAAGTAGAAGCATGTAGTAGCATCGTTAGTACTGCATGCAACTTTTTCGTACTACTTGATAGTACTATTTTGAGATAAATTTTTCATCGGACAAATCCGAAGATTTCTGAAGTCGGGTCTACTTCTCTCTATCGCCACGTACTTCGACAAAGCAGGAATCAACGAGATTGAGGTGTCACAGCTTCTTCTACAGAAACCAGAAACCTTTTTTTTTAAATTCGAAGGGATGAAAGGAGCTTATTCTGAGACTCTCAAGGTCATAGGGGTAGCCTACCTAGCCTCCGGCTCGACGAAAGGCTCCATCGGTTTTGGTTTGTATCTGTGCTGACTTTTGTAAAGGACTGCCTTCGAATAAACAGCGCCTTTTTTCTCCTTATGATATATACGAAACTACTTTAAAGTTACCCCAAAAAGTAACAAACGTGATGGGGCCCAAAACTGATTTTTGCCCTCCCCCCCCCCCCCCCTCTCCCCGATGTTTGATGAAATGGTGACTGAATAGCAAAAATTTAGTATAGTAAGCTGGGCAGGCTTGGACTTTTTTTCTGCAAACACAATCTGGCAACACTGAGCAGGCGCCTAGCTGTTGGGACGTAGCTTATGGCTCAGTTCATGTCTGAGCTGCAAATTTTTCCGTACTGAACTTAGAATATGGGAGAATTTAGATGGAGATGTGTGTGGAAATGTTTGAAACAACCACAGAGATTTAATTTAGCGTGAAACAATTTCGATGGCAATCAATTAAAGCAGTGGTTCCCAACCGGTGGTACGCGTGCCCAAAGGGGTACGCGAGACCCTTGCAAGGGGTACGCGAAGGTACCAACATTGATTTAGTCTGTAGCTTCAGAATCTCGCCTCATTTATTTTTGATTGCCAAAGCCTAATCAAAGACATTGCAAGTGATATTGTCATATTTGACGGAGCGAAACGGACTTTGTCATTCAGGTTGAGAATTTTGCGAGTTTACGATGCAGCTTGATGAAAACACGGGGAGCATCAGAACAAACACAGAAACAGGCTGACTGTAAAAATATTGCCGTTGATGACGTCGAGCCCAGATTCGACAAAATTTTAGCTACAAAGCAGCCTCAGGTGATTGCCTTACTGATTTTGTATTTATTTCAACACATGTATTCCTTGTCATTTATGATAATAAATATCGTCTTTTTCATGTTCTGAAAAAGGCGGTACGCAATCTTTTCGACCTTGATACTACGCGATACGGAAAAGGTTGGGAACCACTGAACTAAAGGAGCTCGACAACGGTAAAAGCAGACTCTAGAGCTAGAGACAGATAAGATTTTATCTTGCAGTATATTATGAAGTATAGTTAGTAAGTTAATAATTAACAGTTATAACAGTTGCGTTTTTGATCAAAGTTTTGTTCGGGGTTCGCTTAGCCGGTTGCTTAATTTCCGTTTTCGAACGCCGCCGAAGCTCACCGTTTGCTGAGTTAGTGTTTTTTACGACTCCGGCGATCCTTTCCTGGTCGACGTTTCTTCGACGGTTCAAGCAAACTTCGAACTTGCTAGCTCACGAAGTTCGACGGTCAGAGTTTGAAGGAAAAAGAAACTGTGACCGGCTACAAAAACGGTATTTAAATAGAGACCTTTAAAGGTGAGTCTTCACCTTTCGGAATCTGGGTTCCCAGATTTTCCGAGATTTTTTTTGAATTTCTTCTGCGATGCTTAAAAAATCCGGAAATCTGGAAGTTCAAAAGCCCCTTTTTCCGGATTATTTTTATATACTTTTTGACCCGTTCATATTCCAGATGCAATTTTCAGAAGACGTAAAAGAATAATCTGGAAGCCCAGATTCCGGAAGTTCCGGGAGGTGAAGACCGGATTTAAGTTTGAGGGTAACTTCATACTTCGATCAAAAACGCAACTAAAGTTTATACTAAGTAGGCATTTATTCAAACAATGTTTACAACGGGTGCGTCAGCTACGATTCTTCGTCAGCGATATTTCGGCCCTTTTTGGCAAGGGTCCTCGTCAGGCTGTCAATCCTCTGGTTCAACTTCGGGGAAGGAAAAAAACCTGTAATAAATTATTTATTTTGTTTTGATATTATATATTTTTTTGATATTAATATTTATTTTGAGCGTGTGCTAGTGGGTACTTTAGGGTCCCAACACCGGATGACCTTACAAGCTCGAGTCTGAACTGTCGAGATGAACTGGGCTGATATGGCAATTCTAAATACGAGAACGCTTCAGAATTAACTGATTTCAAAAAGCTGAGATAAGGGAATGAGCAACGGAAGGTAACCGAGTGACTGGTACTTATGGTATTGACTGGTATATATTACAGGTTTGTTTCCTTCCCCGAAGTTGAACCAGAGGATTGACAGCCTGACGAGGACCCTTGCCAAAAAGGGCCGAAATATCGCTGATGAAGAATCGTAGCTGACGTACCCGTTGTAAACATTGTTTGAATAAATGTTTCAAAGTCAGCTTGGGCTCAAAGAATATTTAACTAAGTAGGCTTAAGCTCTACTTAGGACCTGCTTCACGTAATTTTCTGAAAATACTATTTTACTATTTTTAATTCTAGGCACACTGCCTACAACATTAATTTGTGAAAATGAATTCACAGGAACTATTCTGCAGTCATGCCACAACGTATAAATTAAGTCCTGGACTGGTGACCATAATACTGTGCCTAAGATGGACTAGTTTTCCTTTTCCTTATTTATTTTCAAACATTAGGCTACCACATTCTCAAACAACTTGAACAGAAAATAAAAAGTCAAAGCACAAAAGTCAATATAAAGCTAAAAGTGAAGCATAGCTCTGTTACAGTGCAGGTTCCGTAAAAACCTAACCTTAGCGTAATTTCCTGAAGTACAACTCTTACTAGAATCTATCTTTTCGCGACAAATTAGTTCAGATACTATGTCGTTTTCCGAAAATACCAATAGGCTACTTAATTGCCCCTTGGAATCAGCAATTTTCTTGTTGCCGCTTGTCGACTCTATCCAGGCTTCCCGTTCTCCGACGCGGCGGTTGGACTCATATTTGAAAATGTGCGCACCGTGGTTAAAAGAACAACCAAACAAAAGAAAAGGAGTCCGAACGCAAGGCCTACTAAGTCTTCAAAAAATGAAAAACTCACTTTGATTCATCTCATGCACTTATTTTAGAAAAAATGGGCTGGCGGACTTTGAAGGTTTCGGCAAAGTATATACTCCATGACTGACAACTCGGCTCAGCCGAAAAAGCGGTAAAAAATCGTAAGTTCAAAACGGAAAAATAAAGCTTACAATTCAATGGGAGAGCTATGGATAATGGAAAAGGCGGAATACGTAAAAGAGGTCCTTTAAGGATTCAGTGTGAAAGCCAGTTAAAGGACCTGTCTTACCTATAATACTGATGCAACCTACTTCCATAATCGCTCCATATAGTTCTTAAACCGGAGACCCGAATTTCGTGCGGTACATTCATACCCCTCAAACAAGACCACGCTGATTTTCTCACTTGCCGTGTTTTGCTACCTTCGATGTGTATCACGCTGTCGACGGTTGTCTGCGAGAATTTCTCCATTAGAAAAACCAGTTATGTAAATTGTTTCCCTGTTTTCACTACCAGTAAACGGGTCTCGGAAAAGGCTTAAAACAGCCAAAACCGTGGGTTATTTGTTGAAAGCACAGCCTAGTTTCAAATTATCCAAATATTTTAAAATACTGTAAGTTGAAGAGTAAATAGCGCGAGGGGTCCTTCAAGGCTGTTCCAGTTTACAAAATTCCCATATCTTTTCTTGTAGTTTACTCGCTGATTTCGTCGGAGAGAAATGGAGAAAATAAAAAACCTACGTTACTCACGGTTTATCAAGTTGAGTTTGCTATTCGCTCCTTTGCAGGGGGGTGGAAGGGAGTCACTAGGTGGAGCTGGCTCACTCTCTCCAAGAAGTAATTCAACTATTTTCTTTCCACCACTGATTTGATGTTTGAGACGTTCAGCAGCCCTACAAGAGGGGCAGAATAAGAGAGAGAGGTACCAAATATCGTGAGCGGCCGTGATTGTGAGTTTTCTTGTGCCTTGCCCAGCCAACTGACATGGGCTACCACAAGTCTACTACAAAATATTATATGAATTAACAAAAATATTATGTACTCGCATATTACAATTACAATTAAGTAAGTAAGTAAGTAAGGTTTATTAGACAGAAACTTGCCAGCTAATAGCTAATTTGATTGTCTTTACAAAAATTTCGTTCTTTTAAACACTCAACGAGTTACATAAATACTAAATACTACAAATATTAACATTACACTTACATTTTATTCAACATGTGAAAAAAAAATGGCACAAACGTGTCACTGTGTCTCTTTGTTTTGATTTTAACCGTTTTTATGGCACTTGCCTTTCGGCCAAGAGCCATATACCGATCACTTTTCCGTCGGTCTGTCGGTCGGTCGGTCAGTCCGGTGTTTGCGAGTTAGGGTACTTCCAGATGTGCTATGACGATGAAACTTGGCAGGCATATTAGGGACCCGACCAAACTAACTTGAAAATAGTCACTTGCCCGATCCGACCATCATGGGGGGGGGGGATACGGCGGAATCCGGAAAATAGGGGCATGCATAACTTTCAAATGGGTGATCGGATCTTGATCAAACTTGATATCTGGTAAGACCTCGTGTCTCAGATGTCTCATTTGAAGTCCGGACCGGATCCGATGAATCTGAGGGGGGGGGGGGGAGTCGGAGGGGGGAATCGGAAATCGTGTGAAACTCTCAGAGTGGAGCGATCGGGTGATACTTGGTGGAAAGAACAAGCACAAGCTCTAGATAAATTACTGACAAAAATGGGTCGGATTCGGACACTGTGGGGGGAGTTGGAGGGGGGTTCCGTAATTCCGGCGATCCGTAGTTAATGTACTTCCAGGTGGGCTGGGACGATAAAACTTGGCAGGCATATCAGGGACCCGACAAGATTAACTTGGAAAGAGTCACTCGTCTGATCCGACCATCGCGGGGGGAGGGGGAGACGGCGGAATGCGGAAATTAGTGACATGCATAACTTTCGAACGGGTCATCGGATCTTAATGAAACTTGATATCTTGAAAGACCTCATGTCTCAGATGTCTCGTTTCAAGTCCAGACCGGATCCGATGAACTGGGGGGGGGGGCGGAGGGTAGAACCGGAAATCTTGTGAAACGCAGAGAGTGGAGCGATCAGGACGAAACTTGGTGGGAAGTACAGGCACAAGTCCTAGGTGAATCAGCGACAGAATAGGACCGGACACGAGTACCGAGGGGGGGGAGCTGTAGGGGGTGTCCGGAATTCCGGTTTTCGTGAGTAAAGGTACTTCCAGATGTGCTAGGACGATCAAACCTTTCCTATAGCATTAGCCTAGAAACCTTACATCATTGGGTTAGACATCGTCACTTCTCCGATCCAACCATCCCTTAAAGAACTCATTTTAACCGCAAAATACAAAAAAATACTTTTCAGCAAAATTTACTTTTCCACGATCGCCATGAGCACATGATCCTTTTTGCCTCAAGGTTTTGCTTAGAAATTAGAAACCGAAAAGTGAAAAAAAAAATTTGACCATCACTTCCATCCTCTGAACCAGTGGTTCCCAACTGGGGGTACGCGTACCCAAAGGGGTACGTGAGACCCTCGTAAGGGGTACGCGAAGGTCCCAAATCTCCAAATCCAAAAATGTCTGCTTTCGCAAGTGTCTTTTTGATGCTTGACCAGTTTATGAAATGAAATTGACAGCCTTGCAGCCTCAAGTATCCCTTTTCTTTATATTTATTTTTACACACTAATCTTTTTGCTGTTCCGATCTGGACAGCTCTTAGTAAAATAATAGAACAATGATTCTTCAGAAAGGGGTACGCAACCATTTTGAACCTTAATTAGGGGTACGCGATACAGAAAAGGTTGGGAACCACTGCTCTGAACCAGCCTTGCAAGTTTGGCGCATCTTAACCGAAAGTGAAAAAAATACTTTTGACCATCACTTCCATCTGACCCGGCCTTGCAAGTGCCAGATGAGCTTCCAGCTCTTGTTAGTTTCAGCAGCGAACGCGTACGATTGTTTATTGGTGCATCAGGTGGGAGGATAGTTCGGTGTTGGACAGATGCAAGGATTTTACACCCAAACTTAAGAATTAGTATGTTACGACGTTCATGTAGTGAGGGGAGGGATAATTCTGTTAGAAGAGATTCATAGGAACTTCAATTACAATTACAATTCATTTATTCCCAAAATTCTGATAAAACAAAATGCACGGGATTGTCAAATTAAAAATTTGGTTAATTCACATTAAAATTGGGGATTTTAAAAAGTCACAAATGAGTTCAAATAGCGTTCAGGGCTCTGAGCGGGCGGTTTCATTAGCTGAGCTTTCTTAGCTGCCCTTGAAATACTCCTTGTTGGGCGAGTATCCATTCTTTTTTCATATTCGGGTGGCAGGATCTCACGGTACATTTCCGAGTCAAGGCGCTTTAGTCCGAATTTCATTGTGAGATCGTGCCAACGCGAGGCAAGGGTTTTCATCCCTATTTCTTCCAGTGCTTGTTGATAGGATTTGTATTTATCCACCAGAATAATTTTTAAAGCCCTTCTTTGAATGGTTTCCAGCCGATCGGTTTGCTCCTGGTTCAGCCCTGGATGCCATACGGGGCAGCAGTATTCGAGCAGTGGCCGTATGTAGACAATGAAGCACTGGGCCATGACTTTGGTACTCAGTCCAAACCTCTTAAGGTTTGCAAAATTTTTAAGGGCGGCGGCTGCTTTGCTAATCATTGTGGATACATGGCTATTCCATTTTAGATCTGAGTCAACTGTAACCCCCAAAATTTTCACCGTTGTTGCAGATGGTACATCTTGACAGTCGACTGGCGGTACATCACGACGGAGAAAGCAGACTCGAAAAACTGCACACTTCTTCAGGTTCATTTGAAGTTTTAGGCCGTTCGTCTCGTTAAGGAGGTCCCGTAAGAGCGATGACACTGTTAAGGCTGGGTCGTGGACGTGTAGTCGGCGAAGGATGGACAGTGACATATCATCTGCGAATTTTTTTCGGTGTCCCCATTTTTGCATCAGATTACTGCAAACCATCAGGAAGCACAGTGGCCCAAGACGGGTCCCTTGGGGACACTTGGGGTGAACCAGAAGTAATTGAGGCTGGGTCTGATATCTTGGAACCGGGTGACAGTTGCACCGATTGCGTTCTTTCTGAAAGGAAGCTGGCGGGAATTCTCAAGAGAAATTCTCTCGCTCCAATAGATCGGCCGTGTTCAATGACTTCGGTGTGGTGAAGGGAGTCGAACGCTTTTGTAAAGTCACTGATGATGCAGTCTATAAAAGCGTCCGGTGTTTCAAGGTGTCTGAGTACTTCATCCAGGAATTTTACAAGGTATGTGGTGCTGAAGCCAGGGCGAAAACCATACTGCTCAGGATCAAGGTTCTTTTCAATGTCACTGAAGAGCCATCGAAAAATGAACCCCTCGAAGATCTTTGAGAAAATTGATGTTTTGGAAATAGGGCGTAGATCGTCTATGGACTTTGGGTTTGCATTCTTTAGGACGGGTGTGACTACTGCCCTCTCTAACCTTTTAGGGTAATTACCGGAAATGAAGGATTCATTATACAGAGCTGCCAGTGGTTCCACAAGTTCAGTAGCACATCGTTTGTCCACGCTAATTGGTGGTTCACCTGGGAATGTGGCCTTGTTCACATCCAACCTCTCAAATGCTTCAAAAATTTCGCAGCGTTGAATAATGGGGATCTCGCTTTCTGCTTCCACCTTTGGAAAATTCTGTAGTCCTGGGTGTTTGCTACAGATTTTAGCAAAGTGAGTGTTTACGCTATCAGTGTATTTCTATTGCATTTCCGATACTATTTTCCTTTACGAAGAACTTTCGGAAAAATAACGTGGACTGAACTGAACAAGAGCTAAGAGCTGATATGGCACTTGTTACGAGTGTGAGAAGCGAGAAAGTAAATTTTTCCGGAAATTCCGGTACCCCTCCCCACCGTGCTCGGATCCGATCCGTCCCCTAAAATATGCCTTCTAACGCATACGATCTCTCTACTTTCCAAGTTTCATTCCAATCACTCCGTTGGTTTAACCCCCATGCGAGACACAACATTTCCGGGACTCCCCCTCCAATTCCACCCACTGTGGCCGAATACGACTCGGACACATAAACTTCGCATCTCTACCATCTCCTCTTCCCGTCCATCAAGTTTAAACCGAACCTGAGCATATCTTCAAGTTTCCGTTTCCCACTTCATCCTCCCCCTACTTTGGTCGGATCAGATTCGGACACAAAATGACAAGTATATGCCGCATAAATTTTGGACAGTCAACTTGCATCCCATTCGGCCCATCCGTTTGTTTTTTGTGCATGTCACAAAGTTTACGGAGCCCCCCCCCCCCATTCCCTCAACCATGGCCGCATAGGGTTCGGACACATGCATTGCACATCTAGGTCATCAGTTCTTATCACCCATAAAGTTTCACTTGAATCGGACCATTTGTTCGCAACCTATGGAAGTCAGTAATTTCCGGATTCCCCCTCCGTCAATTCCCCGAAAAATGGTCTGATCCAAGAATGGAAATCTTCCTAGGGCATTGTGTCGGGTCCTTAAAGGACATCTGAACAATGAAACCATACTTGAACACACCATGGAGAATGCATTTACAGACATGGCCACGGAGAGCATTCTTCTCCTGAGCGTGACATTTTCAAAATAGGGATGCTCGTTTCTGGAGGTTTGCACATGCAGACTCCAAGACAAAAAGCGCAATTCATTCAAATCTTGTACAGCGCTGGCCGGGTCGTATTGGAATTTCTTCTACATATACGTTTGGGCTTAACTGGTTAAAAAATATTCCAGAAGAAGGGTTGATTGGACATTTGTTCATTTCTAAAATTGTTCGGTACTGAAATAAGGACAGATGCAAAATGGAGCAAAAATCATAGTTTCGTATTTGGATTGGGTTTTCTGCAGGCAATGTTAACGGAAGTCATTCGGAATTCCCGGAAACCCCCTCCAGCTCCCCCGCAGAGTCCCGACACGATCTGGTTCTGTAAATTAAATATCTAGGGCTAGTGCTTGTCCTTCAAACCAAGTTTCATCCCAATCCCTACACTCTAAGCGTTTCCAAAGATTTCCGGTCCCCTCCCCCCCCCCCCAATGTCACCAGATCCAGTCCGGAGTTAAGATGGGACGTCTGATGCACGACGTGTTTCTAAATATCAAGTTTCATTTAAATCCGATCACCCGTTCAATAGCTGAGCACGCACTACTCAATTTTCCGGACTCCCCATCCCTCCACCCCCCCCCCCCCCACGACGGTCGGATCGGGGAAACTACATTATCAAGTCAATCTGTTCGGGTCCTTGACAAGCCAGTCAAGTTTCATCGTCCTAGCACATCAGGAAGTACCGAACTCGCGGGATCACTAGAAATTTGGACCCCTCCCCCCCCCCCAAACTTCCCCACAGTGACTGGATCCGGTCAGTTTATGTCACTCGCGCATCTAGGACCTGTGCTTGTTCTTCCCGCCAAGTTTCGTCCCGAACCCTCCACTCTAAGCGTTTCCCAAGATTTCCGGTTCCCCCTCCAACTCCCCCCATTGTCACAGGATCCACT
Organism: Branchinecta sandiegonensis; assembly: GCA_030848855.1. NCBI lineage: Eukaryota > Metazoa > Arthropoda > Branchiopoda > Anostraca > Branchinectidae > Branchinecta > Branchinecta sandiegonensis. The sequence goes on along the minus strand of JAUPMV010000017.1, from coordinate 16,789,855 downwards.
CCATATTCAAAATGGGGCGTCTGAGACACGAGGTCTTTCCATATATCAAGTTCCATTAAGGTCCGATCACCCGTTCTTAAGTTAAAATACCTCACTTTTCCGGATTCCCCCTTCCTCCACGCCCCCCCCCCCCCAGATGGTCGGATCGAGGAAAAGACTATTCTCAAGTCAATCTGTTCGGGTACCTGAAACGCGTGCCAAGTTTCATCGTCCTAGCACATCAAGAAATACCGAACTCGCGGGATCACTAGAAATTCAGATTCCCCCAACTCCCCCACAGTGAGTGGATCCGGTCCGGTTATATCAATCACGTATCTAGGACTCGTGCTTGTTCTTTCCACCAATTTTCATCCCAATCTCTCCGCTCTAAGCGTTTCCAAAGATTTCCGTTTCCCCCCTCCAACTCCCCCAAATATGCGATCCGGATTTAAAATATGACGTCTGAGACACGAGGTCTTTCTGTATATCAAGTTTCATTAACCCATTAACGCCCAAGACCAGTTACCGATGGAATTTTGCGGTGCTCTTTTTGTTTGGCGAAATAGGGTTCTAACTTAAAGTTTTCTAGCCCTAAATATTTTTTGGCACCATCGGTGCAGCCACGGTGCTATGTTCCCATATGCGAACGTTGGGCGGTAACGTTAGCTTTGAAACGAAGGAAATATACAGAAAAAAACATTATAACAAAGGAATTTAATTTGCATATGCTTTAGAAGAACTCTCTGAACTTTGGACGTGCATTTTATCTGCAAATTTGATACCAACCCTGGTTCTCTGCTGTCATCAGGACATAGGTAATAGATCGGGTAATTATGCCGAGATCCACCACTGACCTGGACGATAGTTTTCATTTTTCCCCTGAACAACTTTGTGGAGGAATACAAGCTGTGGGATCTATCCAGCCTCATCGCCATCCTGTAAGTGACAGTACAATGCCAAGCTGAAACTACTGGCATGCAAGTTAGGTTTTGTCCTTTCGTCCAATACTTTTTCCTAGCCATAGGTCCGTATCAGGGTTCATGGAATTATCGAGTAGGTCAACGCCTCCGAATCCCTTACTGTAAAACGAACATGCGTACGAAGAGGAGCGATTGTCCAGTTGCTAAACGAGCTCTGAGTATCTCTTTATCTGGTGGAGCGGTTCTGTGGAGTGGCATTTTGCAGACTATGTTGATAGTCCGATAGGACAAGCTGCTGTACTACGACCACGGCTTACTGGAACGTCGTTATCTTATGAACCCAAAACAGAGACCGTAGAAAGCACAGTTCAATTCCGGCAAATGATACATCGTCCGCAGAGGCGTACTAGCCAAAATGTTGGGGGGGGGGGGGGATATTTACAGACTGGCTGGTCATCAGTTTTTTCCGACTGTTTTTTCAGAAAAGGCGAACGTTTAGAAGGTTGTAGGTGGACGCGAACGGCGTCCCCCCCCCCCCGTAAGTCACACCCCTGATCGTCTGTTGCGGAAGGCTGTACTATCAAGCTTTTTGTCCCTGCAAGTTGTCCTCGCCGCCCAGTCCTTCACCCGCTTACTACATCCACATAAGGGTATGATGACACATCAGCGTCTTTCTAACCATCGATTGGTTTATCTAGTACACCTGGCAGTTATTTGACGGATACAGTACCGCTTAGGACCCATCCGTAAAGTAGACATGGCCATGTAGAATTGCAATCCAGTAAAAATAGAAGGGTTCGAAAGGCCCAACGTTCCCAATTGGGAACACTTTTAGTTACCTTATACTGTGTCCTTCCTCTGTAAATATTTTCATGTAAATACTCCACATATTGTAAGAACGGTATGTATGGAGATGTAAAACGCCATGACACGATTTTTCAACCACTCACCATTTCTGCTATTTTGACCGAAACTAATGTATTTTAAAAACACACTTTTTACTTGATTTCAGAAAATGCTACAAACCAACTCGATTCCAGTAGACGTCGGAAAAAATTCAAAAAGGCTGCTGACCATTTTAGACTTCCATAGAATCATTGAAATTTGCACTAGCGTGTGTCTTGTGGCCGATAGAAAATTCCAAATGAGGTGTTCCTAAATGGGAACGTTGAGCGCTAATGGGTTAAGATCTGATTACCAGGTCGTAAGTAAAAAATACCTAATTTTTCCGGATTCCCCATCCCTCCACTCCCCCTCAGATGCTCGGATCAGGGAAGTGACTATTTACAACTTAATCATTTGGGGTCCCTGATATCCCTGCCAAGTTTCATCGTCCTGGCTTATGTGGAAGTGCCCGAACTAGCAAAACCTGGACAGACCGACCGACCGACCGACGGACGGACGGACGGGCAGAAATTGCGATCGCTATATGGCACTTGGCCGAAGGGCAAGTGCCGTAAAAACAAGAGCTGAAAGCTCATATGGCACTTATAAGAACAGTTACCCTACAAGCGGGGTTGATTTTCCTATTATTTCGCCAAAGGAGGTAAAACGAAAGCTAAGTGTTTTGAAAAGAACTAGTGTAACACCGGTTGATATCCCTGTGGAATTAATTAAAGCATTCCCTGATAAATTATGTTTCCCCTTGACCCATATTTTTAATCAAGTAACTAAAACCGGTGATTACCCATCTATTTGGAAAAAAGGATACGTTACACCAATCCCCCAAAAAGATGCGCCAAATGATTTTTCGGGAGTTAGACCGATTACAATGACCCCTGTGTTTAGCAAAGTGTATGAAAGTTTCCTGGCTGCTTGGTTAAAGAAACAGGTAATAGAGCTTATTGATCCTAGACAGTTTGGAAACATGCCCAAAACGTCTACTGCCCATTATCTGGTAAGTATGCTGGATAAAATCCTCAAACATCTGGACGAGCCTGAACGTTGGGTAAACCTAATAGCTATTGACCTTAAAAAGGCTTTTGACCTAATTTGCCATAGTACACTGTTAAAGAAACTTCTTTCCAAGTTTAATGTCCACCCTTTTCTGGCACGAATTGTAGCTAATTTCCTTTCAAACAGAACACAGCGTACTAAGTACAAGTCAACTTTTTCTGATGAATTGCCTATTTTTTGTGGTGTGCCTCAGGGTACAATACTTGGGCCACTACTTTTTCTAATTATGATAAACGAGCTGGCAATAAGCATGCCAGATCGCTGGAAATATGTTGATGATTTGTCTCTTGCAGAACTGTGCTACAAAAACATCCAAAGCAGTGCAGCTACAATCATGGCTGATATATCAGACGATGCTGCTGCAGATAAGATGACTGTCAATGTCCAAAAGTCTGTTGTACTGACCTTTTCTTTCCTCAAAAGTACCCCCCAGTTCCATCCCCCCCTTCCTGCTTCCAGCCGTGTAGCTGAACTTAAACTCCTTGGGGTGTATCTTACTGCTGATCTAAAGTGGGAGAAACAGACGGAAATGATGCTTCGGAGAGCTAATGCAGGTATTAGCTCTCTGAAGCTGCTGTCTCGGCACGGAATACCTTCAGATCACCTTTTGCGAGTTTATACATCTTTTATACGGTCCTGCTTAGAATACTGTTCCCCCGTTTGGCATCATGGCCTGACGCAGGAGCAGTCAGACGTGATTGAGAGAGTTCAATTTCGGGCATTGTTGGTAATTTCAAAAGCGCCAAAAATCCCATACTGTGCCCTCCTTGAACAGTTTGGCCTAGATTCCCTTGCTAGGCGTCGACAAAAGCTGTCGCTTGATTTTGGTACAGGGTTGCTGAACAGTACATCCCATCGATCCATACTGCCCCCTGATTTCAAGCCACATCGAGAAAGACCCGCAAGAGCAGTGGCAGAAGCTGTACCTCTCATACAGCCTATTCAGGTGTCTTGAAACCGATATCTGAAAAGCTTTGTTCCCTCCTTTGTCAAGTTTTTTAACGCCAGTGCTAGTAAGTAATTGTGTACCTGAGCTCAACTCTTTTTATTAAATGTATTGGATGATTACTTTATTTTAAATTATTTCGTAAGTGTTGACTATAAATTGTATATATATGTTTATTGACGACTAAACGAATATTCGGCTTGTCCGCTTCACGTTTTAGAAATAAACTGAAATTGAATTGAAATTGAATTATAAGAGGGAAGTACCAAATATCGTGAGCGGCCTTGATTGGAGTTTTCTTGTGCCTTGCCCAGCCAACTGACATAGGCTACCACAGACCTTGTCTGTTTGTCAGAGAAGGTTTAACTGCAGTTGTCAAAGCCAGATCTCTCTACCGATATTTCTTTCATCAGAAGACGGGGTTGATCTAGTAAATCTTAAATTCTGTTCCACTCATTGACAACTGTTTCAGAATGAAAGTTTCGTGTTTTGTCATCCTCTGCTTCCGATTCGCGTATGACTCAGTCGATGGTAGGAGCAAATACTCCAGCTGTGATAATTCTGTGACCCAACTGGATCAGACCACTAAATAGTTGGAAGAGATTTCACGAGATTTCCGGTGGCCCCCTTCGATCTCCGCACATTGTCATGGGAATTGGTTCGGATTTAAAAAGGAAAGTCTGAGACATTAGGTCTTGCCACTTTTCAAGTTCTATTCACATCCGATAACCCATTCGAAAGTTCTGCATGCCACTAGATTCCGGATTCCCCATCCATTCATACCCCACGATGATCGAATCGGGGAAGTTACTATTTCCAAGTCAGTCTGGTCCGGTCCCTGATACGACTGCCAAGAATCATCGTCAGAGATAACCTGGAAGTACCCTAAGTCGTTATCACCGGCATTCCGAGAAACCCCTCCAGCTGCACCCACAATGCCCCTGCTCGGGCCTGCTCTGTCAATAATGTATCCAGGGTTTATCTTTACTGTCCCCACCAAGTTCCACCCCAATCCACTGGCTCTAAGCGTTTCACGATGATTTCGGTGCCCCCCTCCAGCTCCCCCCCACCAGTTATCGGATCCGGTCCAGACTTGAAACTGAATATCTGAGACAATTGTTCTTGATTCTCTGTTCTGAAGTATCATTTGCATAAGATCACCCGTTCCAAAGTTATGAATGTCACTAGATTCCGGATTCCCTCTTCCTCCATGATGATCGAGTCGGGAAGGGACTATTTCGAAGTCAATCTGGTCGTCCTTAATATGCGTACCAAGTTTCGTCGTCTCAGCAAATCTGAATCCGGAATTCCGCGAAACCCCCTCAAGCTCCCCTCACATTGATAAGACCCGGTCTTGCTCTGTCAATAATGTATCTAGGGTTTACGCTTTTTCTTCCAACCAAGTCCAACTCCAATTCCTCGACTCAAAGCATTTCACGAGATTTCCGGTCCTCCCTGTCCCGGTGATCAGACCCGGTCCGGACTTGAAACACAACATCTGAGACACTTGTTCTTGACACTTGTCAAGTTTCAAGCACGTCCGATCACCCGTTCCAAAGTTATGGAAGTCACCAGATTCCGGATTACCCATCCCTCTACTCCCCCCACGATGATCGGATCGGGGAAGGGACTATTCTCAAATCAATATGGTAGAGTCACCAATACGCCTGCCAATTTTCATGGTCCTAGCACGTCTGGAAGCCTACCGTAACCCGAGATCCCCGGAATTCCGGGAAATCCCCTCCAACTCCCCCCACTGTGACACGATTCGGTCCTGATTTGTCAGTCAAGTATCTAGGGTTTACGCTTGTTCGTCCAACCAGGTCCAACTCCGATCCCTCGGCTCTAACCGTTTCACGAGATTTCCGGTCCCCCCTCCAGCTCCCCTCCCACAGTGATGAGATCCGGTCCGGACCTGAAGCTGAACATCTGAGACACTTGTTCTTGACACTTGTCCAGTTTCATGCACGTCCGATCACCCGTTCCAAAGTTATGAATATCACTAGATTCCGGATTCGCCACCGTCTAATCCCCCCACGATGATGGGATCGGGAAAGGGACTATTTTCAAGTTAATACGGTCCTTAATACGCCTGCCAAGTTTCATCGTCCTAGCACCCGAATTCCGGGAAACCCCTCCGACTCCCCTCCCCACTGTGACATGATCCGGCCTCGTTTTGTCAGTAACGTATCTAGGGTTTACCTTGTTCTTCCCACCAAGTTCCATCCCAATCCCTCGACTCTAGGCCTTTCATAAGATTTCCGGTTCCCCCGTCCAGCCCCCCCCCCCCCCCCCGGTTATCGTATCCGGTCCGCATTTGAAACTGAACATCTGAGGCACTTGTCAAGTTTCATGCGTGTCCGATTACCCGTTCCAAAGTTATGCATGTTACTAATTTCCGGATTCCCCATCCCGCCAGTTCCCCTACGTTAGCAGGATCGGGGAAGTGACTATTTCCAAGTTATTATGGTCGGCTCCATGATATGCCTTCCAAGTTTCATCGGCCTAGCTTATGTGGAAGAGCCCAAACTAGCAAAATGCAGACAGACCGACATACAGACATTACGATCGCTATGTGGCACTCGAGTAAACTCAAGTGCCATAAAAACTCATGTCTGCTATGCCTGGCTGTATACTATAACCATACAAAGTGATTGTCTGAGTGAAGCTCAGAAATCACGTAATTAGTAGAGTAGGTCAGGGTTAGGGTACGAACAGGTATCCAGCGTTTTGCATAGGGTGTCCAGTACGGTAATGGGTATGCTAAATGCTATATATACTAAGCGTTTCGCATAGAATATCTCAAAACAGGGATTTGGTAGACTGGGCTGCCATAACTATTACCACAATCACAGTTACGACCCCTGTTTCACAGATACGGCGTTAATAACGATATTTTTCTCCCGGCCTTGACTGACGTCACTGACTGACCTACAGGAGGAGGGGGGGGGGCTTTAAATTTCTGCTCTGCGTGCAAACTAAGACCTTTAACAAAATAAAACTCGAGAGATAACCATTCTGTCACCCAAGGTGACTATTTTACCGCATTCCTTCATATTGAATAGAGGATTCCCACCCAGCGAAATATGATCTTGTGCCAGACCAAGCTGATCAGATATAAACAGTCTCCGACTTACATTCTGAGCTGCTAAGAGTAACGTCTGTCTGATTTACAATGGACAACAGCAGGTGAAACACTATTATAATCTCCCACAGATCTCCCGTTTCAGGAAGAATGTCCCACACTTTTCCTACATCTCCAACAGAGACTTTCCAGACAGTGAAATATGATGTCTGAGAGATCCAGATCAGACCCAAATAGCTTACACTTACAATCTAAGCCGTTTATGAGTAACATCTGATGTCCACTGAACCACTGCAGTTGAGACGCTGTCTGAAATATCTGCATCCCCACCATCTAAGGCAACTACAATCTCTTTCTTTGATATTCTCTGGACAAGTCCGGTAGCCTCTGGGTTACCAGTAATATCGCTTGTCTGATAAACAGCGACAATATGACCTGAAATGGATACAAATTTCCAAACTTTGCATCATAAAAGCACACACATCATTCCAATTCTAAAGCACTAGCCTACCCTAACCAATGCTTCCGAAAAGCTTATGCAGAGCAAGTTTAAAGATGGCTCCCGTCTTCAGTCATTCTACTGACAAAACAACTGTGTTTTGATATTTTATTTTCAGAACTATAAAACCCATAAGTTAAGGGTAAGAAGAGTGAATGGAAAGATGAAAAAATGGCAACTGGATCTTTGGCTGTTTGAGCTCTAAATGCTGATTTCTTAGCCAGAAGTTTAAAGCACAATACTTAGCCAGAATTTTAAAGCACAATACTTAGAAAAGTTTCCAAAAATACCATTACTTTCCACCTGAAATTAGCGATTTTCTTGTTAAGCGCTTGTCGACACTATCCAGCCTTCCTGCTCTCCGACGCGGCGGGTGGGTGCAGAACGTTTGAAAACTGAACGCGCCGTGGTTAAAAAGTTGGGAAACTAAGCAAACAGAAGAAGTAAAAACAGAAGATTCTCAAGTCCTAATTTGTGAAAGAGCTGTTATCGGACGTTGAAGATTACGGCAAACTTTTCGTTGGGAGAAGGGAAAACTCGGCAAGGCTGAAAAAGCGCTAAAAATTCATAGCTACGAAACGAAACAACGGAGAAAGGCGGGGATTTTAGAAGCTTATAATCCCATATGGGAGCTAAGTATATTATAAAAGGCAGGATAAGCAAGAGGGGTCCTTTAAGAACTATAAAAACCCATAGGATAAGGGAAAAAGAGTGAATGGAAGGGTGAACAAAATGGCAACTGGATCTTTGGCTGTTTGAGCTCTAAATTTTGATTTCTTAGACAGAATTTTAAAGAGATAAAACGGCAGATTTGATGCGGCAACATGCATGATTTTTTTTGTTTCACAGATAAGGGCAATAAGGGCATCTTGTTCCAGTACACTTTTTTTCTTCTTGATATGAACCTCAGAAATTTTTGACAATTGACCCGTGTTTTTACCGCCCCAATCTCTAAGAACAGTAATTGGATGACTTATTCCTGTAATGATACACCCAGCCAGATATCGAAGTTTTTTAACAAGTGAAGACACGTATAATGTTTTTGACAATTAATCTAGTATTACATATTTTATATTTTTTATGTTTGACATACCGTTTAATTTTAAGTTATGAAGTCGTACAAGTTTTAAAATGAATTGTATATATCAATTATATTTTGTTTTAAGTTGACAGTCCTATGTTATCATGTTGTAAAACAGATATTCAGGAATAAATAAGATGATTGATTGATGATTGATTGATTGATTGATATTGACAGACAAAGTTCAAGTTCAACAGAAAGATATTCAGTTTTCTTTTAACACTGTTAGAGGACTTTACCCTCTAGCCATACAGTAAAGTGACCCCTGTTCTTTTTTTACCCTTAAAGCACAACTCTTACTAGAAATGATATTTTCCCTACAAAATGGATCAGAAAAAACGTTTTCAAAAATACCAGTACTTTCCACCTGAAACTATAGCGATGCTCTTGTTAGCGCTCGTCGATTATATCCAGCCTTCCTGCGCTCAGACGCGGCGGCTGGGCGCAAAAGATTTGACAACTGCACGTGCCTTGGTTGAAAACTAAGCAAATAAAAGAAGTAATAAACAGAAGATTATCACATCCTTATGTGTGAAAGAGTTATCAGCGGACAATGAAGATTCTGGCAAACTTTTCGTTGGGTGACGTGAAAACTCGGCAAGTCCGAAAAAGCGCTCAAAATTCGTAGTTACGAAACGAAACAATGGAGAAAGGTGGGGATTTAGAAGCTTGTAATCCCATATGGGAGCTAAGTATATTATAAAAGGCAGAATAAGCAAGAGGGATCCTTTAAGCAGACCAATAGTTTCGTAGATATTCTTTAATAAAGTAAGCTGATAACCGAGTCCAAGTAAATTATGTTTTCTAGTCAAGAACCGAGCCGGTGGTTGCTAATCAAATAGCCAGATTCTGATTATTTACCCTGTCTGTTTCTTGTTCACCTGGGTGTCAAAAAAATGATTTGAAGTGTTGGTAAACTTGGCTATCTATTCATTTAGTGTTCTAAGGTGCATCAAGAGAGCTCAAAAGTAAAGTGTAAGCTAAGGTTGCATTACTTGTTTAGAAGCAGCAGAGGTCAAGTCTTAAGCCCTAATATTGTGTGTATTTATAAAATGACACCACAGTCGCAGTGGACCTATCAGTTAAGGTAAAAGGCAAGGGTTGCAAGGGTCAAGCTAGAAGCTCTCTTCCTCCTATTGTTTGCAGGGCTGCCATACTACAGGTCAAAATTCATCTAAGGGATCCACTTAGATATGTCCTTACACTGTTGGCTTGTTTTCCAAATTTTCAGATTTCTTACAGTAAAACTATGCTTATTTGAACACCCCTTAAAATTTTTCCATACCTCAGTTTTATTTCTTGCTGATAAAACATACAAATAGAAAGAGAAACTAACAAACTTTATATCAGTTAAGCCATCAGCCATGACCCATCCCTTGGCACCAAACAAATTTAAAAATTAATTCTGTTTTTATAGTGTCCTTGAGTTTCAAAAACTCTTCTTCTTCCAAATCACTGGTTTAAGCAATCTAGCAATGAGGTAAAGAAATCTATCAAGAGTCGTCCTGTGATTTGAATGTTGTCGGCCTATGAAAAATAAAAAAAATGATAAAGATCCTGTGTGGTGTCACCTGTAGTGTTTTTTTATTTTGAACCAATAGGTGTCATTATTTAAATGGTGCAAGAACTGAAAGAAGAAACAGAAAGAAGTTAACAACAGCAATGTCTGAAAAATCTTTCTTTTGTGGTAAATTGGCAGCGGGAATAAATGATCCCTGGTGTGGGTTTTAGTGTTTTAGTCTGTGAAACCATTCACTATAGGATGACATTCACATATGGATACCACTACTTTAACTTGAATCTCAAGGTCTATGCTGTCTCAGATACGAAGGAAATTATGATTTCAACACTTAATAAATCATAAATGTGAAAAAAGTTTAACTAGATTTGCTGAATCAGGTGTTCTACAATTTACAAAAAATCCACACAATTTAATGGTAATTTAGACTTGGAGCGTGTTCCACCCTTCTAACAATAGTTACTATTAGTTACTATTTCCGTTCCATCCTCACGAAAAGTTACTACGCTGACCGTTCCAACCTTCTCGAAATAGTAACTTTTAGTTACTATTACTATTTCCGTTAGTTACTATTACTATTTCCGTAGTAACTATTTCCGTTCCATCCTCACGAAAAGTTACTACGCTGACCGTTCCAACCTTCTCGAAATAGTAACTAATAGTTACTATTTGCTTACCATGCTCTGGAGCGCGGTAAGCGTTGTAACTACGCATCTCTGCAACGTGATTGGTCGGATTCGCCCGTGGCATGATATCCTGCTGAAAAATGGAAAATCGTTCCAGTCTTGACGGAAAAAAGCCAGAATTCGTGATGCCATGCGTGGTACTACGGTAAGTAGGATGGAACACGCTCTTGGTATCCCAATTTCTTGATTCATGTTTTCCAGACAAGATGGGTATTCAGTCCTTGGTATTAACAAAGTTCACTTACTTTTTTTGGGATCCCAAAACGTAAGTGGACGGATACCTATGACATCGCAAAAGTTGTCCGTCTGTCCGTCCGTCCGTCTGTTAGAACGATAACTCTCGAAGGGGTTGAGATATTTTGATCAACTTGGCATGAGGACTTTTTAGGTCAAAGTACAGGTCAAGTTCGAAGATGGGTCATTTTGCCCAATACTTAGGGTTGGGGGAGGGGTTTGAAATTAAGGGGAACAAAAAATATTTTTTAAAAGCTAACGAAATAGTCGAATTAGGGGTAAGGAGACACGCTGAATCCGAATATGAAATTTATTTTATCGCCGGACAAATATTTCACCCGGAATCCGGCGAAAACCGGAAAATGTGTGCAAAGTAAAAGTTTAATCTGAAGATGATCACAAGTTCGATTTAGGGACAAAGAGACGCGCTGAGTCTGATTATGCAAATTATTTTATCGCCGGACAGCTAGTTCGGACGGAATCTGGCCAAAACCGGAGAATTTGTTTAAAGTAAAAGTCTTATTTAAATTTGATAAGATGTCCGATTTGCGGGTAAGAAGACATGCTGAATTCGTATATGACAATCATTTCAAAATTTGTTAAAAGTAAAAGTTTAATCTGAAGTTGATTAGAGGTTCGATGTAGGGTCCGCCGAGTTCGTTTTTGAGCTTTAATTTTTTGCCAGAAAAGTAGTTTGTCCGGAATCCGGCCGACACCGAAAGTTGGGCAAAAGTAAGGAAGGAAGGAGATACGACGTAGGCTATAGGGTAAACCATATGCTGAATCCATATCTGAATATTTGACAGCGCAAAACAGAAATCTGAATATATCTGAACTTGGTAAAATTCAGCTGGCGTATCCGTTTTGCACTGTCAAATACGAACTTGGTCTTCTCCGGTTATTAGCATTGGCCCTAATCTGTTTATGATTTTAAAAGTAAAAATGTTTAAGAAGTCTGTTCAAGACCGAATATCTGCAAGACCGAATTGTCTGGAGCAAATTTTAAAATTTTGGGATCCCATCGAAACCTTTGATCTTGTTATACCTGAACTTACATGTAATATTAATGATAATACAACCTAGTTAGGACATCTGCAGTTGAGGTATGCTTATGCGAACCTTTGTTAACATTGGACTTTTTCATGCACTTGCTGTGTCTAAAGCTAACTACAAGTTGTCCAAAATAGGTAATAAAGGGCATTTGAGAACGCCTGATTAGGTATTAGGTAGCCCAAAACTGCACTGTTCATAAAGTAACTGTTCACATAGACATACCTCTACTGTACTTCTGTCTGGCCTTATTAAATAGATAAATAAGTCCTGAATGTAGTACTAGTTGTGTATTTTAAATATTTAGAAGCTTTTCAGATAGAAAAAACTAGAAAACAAATATGTTCAATTCACAGCAATTCATCTTTTCATTACGGAAAATCGGCAAATTTGCGCTACTGCTGATAGCGCTTTTTGCGGCTACTCTAACCAGACCCTAACAATTGAAGGTCAGGGATTAGTGTCGTTAGTGAATAAATTTACTATTATACAGTAGAGGTATGCTTATGTGAGCATCTGCTAACAGTGGACTGTCACCGAAGAAAACAATTAAATCATACCAGGCAACTTTCAGAGCAAAATACTTATCAGAAACGTTAATTTAAAGTTTGAATCTTTTGGCTTTCTTTCCCTCTAATTCTTCTTATAAGATCCTTGGCCGTCAGTAAAACGGCAACTAACATTCCGAAATTAAGTGCATTGTTTCCAACAGCGAGGCTACACTGTAAAAACAAACCTTGCCGTATTTGCTACTAGGATTAATATTGTCTCTAAAAAGATAATCTTATCTCTAATTCTGATTAACCTTATATCAATAGAGATAAGATTAATGTCGGTAGCAAATACTGCAGTTAACTTTAATCCTTACTTAGAGAAACTTTTTACAGTGCAGGCTCGATCAAGCAGACCAAAAGAGAGCGCATGACAAGTGCCTCCCAGGATGGTCCCTGTGACGTGAATGTGGTTTCCACCTGATTTCTTTTTACGATTAAGAGAGAATTCGTATCACGTTTATGGCAGTCTATTTTCCTAAGTTTCCATCCTGCAAACGATGCGTTGATCCTCGCAACTTGCAAAAATGGGCTGACAACAAAAAACCAACTATAACCGCCGCAAAAGTGGACTACTCATAAATGTCCACCAAAAATGGGCAATTTAGCAACATGTGCGTCAGTGTTAACCCATTCATAAGAATTTTCTTTCTGCAAGAAAGGTCCCGTAACAAAAGACACAAATGTGAATATGCTCATATTCAAGTAGTTCTTCACAGCAAAATATAAACTAGTCAGTACCTTGACCCCCCTGCTCATACCCAACTGATGATGCTAATTGTGTTAATTCATACAGTTACGTAAAACTAATTAATCACACACAGAAATACAAACAAAATAATGCAATAAATAAATATGAGCGATGGCGTGAGACATCTGTTCGAGATAGCGGCGTTTGATTTCACTGCAAGAGTAGCAAGTTTGAACCAGCAGATGGCTCTATCTGAAGCTATTTACTTCGCTGATGATAAGTCCGAACCAGCAAAAGGAAGAAGGAGAAGTTTTTAAATCAGAAGCTTTAACAACAATTTTGCATTTCCAGGTTGGAGACAAAGCCAAAAATAAGGATTCTGGAGCAAAGAGAAGAATTGTGGAAGTTCCATCAAACAACACAAACAGCAAATTTATTACCGTAAAGATATATATTTTTAGTTGTTCTTTATTGCAAAAGGATTGCTGATACAGTTACCTGTTCACTGATATCAAGTTTGATATTTTTCCTTTCAGTTTGACTGTTTAGAAGCAAGAAACAAAGACAAGGAAGCCTAGGCTATTGAAAAATTTAAAGGTGTTCACTTAAGCATACCTATACTGTAGATATTCGTAGATAAAAGAAATCTCACCATTTGATAGAGTCGAGGTTGTTAGCTCTCCACTTTGTCCCATTGGTTGCAAAGTAAGGAAGACCCTTCCAAGAAGGCCTGTCCGTCTCTCACTGACAGTCAATTTGGTAACAGCTATCCCATTTTTCTGCAACTCGCGCAGGCTGCTGATTGATCTTATTTTCTTTGCTTCTTCTATCTCAGCATCTTTCTCCAAGTGAAGTAGCCGTAGTTGTTTTTCTATAAAAGCTTCGCACATTTTGGGGGAGTTTCAAACTTCCCGGTGGACCAAAGATGATGCCCGAAAGTTCGTCTTCTGCTTCTTCTGAAGTCTCCGTTTCCTCTATGGCAATGATCTGTTCGATTTTGCGTGGCAGTTTTGAAAGTGCTTGAACGTGGCCATCCTCCTTCGTCATGAGTAAGAAGGAAGTGTCTGCAGTTGATGGTGTTTTGAAGTATCTGAATACACAGAATAGACCGTACAGCGTGAATGATATGGTTCAGAACTTGCATAAAGAATTTGGGAAGACAGCAGTTCAGAAGGCTGTAGATTTGCTTGTTTTAGTGAGTTTTTCCTTTTGGATTTTGGCCAGGAAAGCAGTCTAGACCACTCTTGCAATCTCCCGATTGTGAGGTTTTCTCTGATCTGGATGTCTGGTACTCTCCTGATCCTGAGGTTTCGCCCATAACTGTCATACCTCTTGTCTCTGAGTTTTCCACCAATCCCGCCCTTCCTCTTCCTAAGCATCTCCTGATCAAGAGGTTTCCCCTAATCCAGCATCCACATGCTCTCGGAATGCCGGTGGGCTCTGATGATGTCATTAATACATTAGGGGTTGGTGACTTTGGGTGCTGCTGGTAGACAGGAAATTATGATGCAAGCCGTATATGATAAGGACACGCTTCCGGCCGTCAGGGGTTTTCTTGGGGCTGATGTGGCATTTTAACACTGTTGTTTTTTAGCTTGCACAATTCGGGAAAAATTAACTGCCTTATAAGATGTATATGTGAATGATACCATCTTATGTTTTGCTTTGATTAAGTTTGAACGTGGAAGAACTTGAAGTTTGAACATTAGACTAATGACGATTCAGTTGTTCCTGTGATTTAATTATGTATTCCTGACCTGTTTGTTCCTTACCTAGGTCCAGTCCCAGTAACAACCTGGATGATACCCCAGCTTTCATCTTTTTCATGGCAACTAACATTCTTGTTAGTGCCTTATTGCCTGTGGGTAATAAACTTTGTGCTGGTCGACTATCCACTTGTTTTTTCAATATATTATCTACCTTCCTATTCATCCACTCCCAGCTTTCTGTTTTCCACCTATTCTCTGAGATGGGAATAAAAGGTTCGGGCCCAACCGTAACTATCTTGGTAGCTTCTTTAGCTTGCACATCAGCTTCTTCATTTCCTGGGGTATTAGGGTGCTCTGTTACCCACATCAAAATGATTTGACTTCTATTGTTTGCAAAACGGTATTTTCCTTGAAGATAGATAGCATAGGCTATTATTTGTTTTTGTTCTTTTCAGGGCAGTATGCTTTTGATTTTTGTTCACTGAATCTACTATTTCAATTTGATTGTAATTCAACTGCTTTAAATTTTGCACTTGAGATGTAGGAATAAATTCTCACAGGCCCAGTTCCTTACGCTCACACACAGTTCTTTGCAGGACAAAAAGATCAAAGAAAAGACATATGGCAAACAAAAAGTGTATTGCGCAGATCAGAGCCAGTTCCCAACCGTAGATGAAAAAGAATTGCAGGAAATGGAAGCACAGATTGCAAAATTAACTCAAGAATTAAAGTTAGCTGAAGATCAAGTTCGATTTCTTGAAGCTCAGTTGAAAGATATCACCTCTTCCTTGACCACTGGTGAGGCCAAGAAGCAATTGGAACAGGTAAGGACTCATCATCAGTTTACTCCCTGCAGAACAATATGAATAAGTTTAAATACCATGCTCTTCTGTCTCCTCTCAGGCCCTATTAGCAAACCCTGCTGAAATAGAGATGTACAGGCCAAGGTTAACATGCTGGCTAGTTGGTAAGGTTATAAGACGAAGTATCGGGTGAAAATTTTGCTTCAAGGAGGAAAGAATTCAGAGCAATTCTTTCCTACTGGCTCCAAGCCAAAGAGACAGCGCACTTCACTTGCTAATTTGGACTAGAATTTAATGGTGAGATATCTGTGCCTCAAACTATGGGTGGCGCTGAGGTGTGCTTTGTTCTTAGTGTGTTTGTGGTTGGCTATCATGAGCGTGTTCCATCCTACTTACCGTAGTTACCACGTATGACGTCACAAATTCTGCTTTTTTGTCGTCAAGGCTTGAACGATTTTTCTATTTTTCACGGCTGAATCCGACTGAGGTAGCGTTCCAGTGAAGTTATTACAAGTTACGATGATAAGAGGAGGGGCGAGCGCCGTATTGTCGTGGTTACCACGCTCTCTGGAACGAAAATAATAACAACGCGGACATACGTCATCACTCTTACGGGAGTTCCTGCAGAACCGATAGTTATTATCACTTATGATGCTCGCGACCATCATAAGTAAACTGTAACGATCGTAACAGTCGTGGAACGAAAATAATTAGTGGGAGGAGCCAATTTGCTTATTACGGCGGGCTCGGGAACGGCAATAATAACAAGAATAGTAACGATCGTAACTAATAATAAGTTACTGGAACGCTACCTGAATTTCACGGCTGAATCCGACCAATCACGTGACAGCGATTTGTGGTTACTACGCTCCCGAGCGTGGTACGCAAATAGTTACTATTAGTTACTATTTCGAGAAGGCTGGAACGGTCAGCGTAGTAACTTTTCGTGAGGTTGGAACGGATTTAGTAACTAATAGTTACTATTGGTACGAGGGTGGAACACGCTCCTTATGACGAGAGAGTTGACAGTCATTAATCAATCAATCAATCAATCAATTTATTTAATTCGTGATATTACACATCACATAATAAGATTACACTAACACATGAATTTTCTTACTAAATATATACAATCATTTTAACCATTCGGTGGCTCGGGGCAATAGCACAGTCGACGGAAAAGTCGGTAAAAATGTCCAGAACGGCATTCTGCATTCTCACGAATTGCCTTTAAAAGTGGATTCTCGGAAACTTCTAACCTTGCAACAAAACTAACTATCGCTTTCCGCCTCATAACATCAAAAGATTCAGTTTCATTTTCTAAAAACATTTGACTAGCAGAGTAACGTCGATTATATGAAAGGAGATGACGGAATGCATTGTTAAAACAAACTTTTAGTTTACGCATCGTCGTCTCAAGATAGTTATCAAAAAGTGGGAGACAGTATAGTTGTGTGCAATACGTCTTAAATAAAAGAATTCTAACCGACACAGTACAAAATTTAAAATTACGAATTAAGTGGTTCGCACGCGCGCAAAGACCCCGATACTGACTCGAAACTGCTGAATCGTCATACAGGTCATCATCTAAAAAATAACCTAAGTACTTCACTTTGTGCACTCTCTTTAAAACAAAATCACCAAGTCGAATAGCCGGAAATATCAGGGATTTAAAATGTTTCGGGATAAAAATCATGTAATTGCACTTCGCAGAATTGAAAATAATGTCATGCGTCGCTGCATAATTTGCGCAAATCTTCAACAGGAGATTTAATGCGTTCGCCGACGGCGCCATTAGAACCATGTCGTCAGCGTAAGCGATCGAGTTCAAAAACACACCAGAGATGTTACAGCCTACACGGCTCTCCATTAATTGTTTACAAAGGTCATCTATAAAAACATTAAATAAAAGAGGAGAAATTATTCCCCCTTGTTTAATTCCGTTAGCAGCATGAAAAGGAGCGGACAGTTTTGACCCCCACTTCACACGAAACTCCTGTTGAACATACCATTTTGAAAGAAAATCAACCAGCAGCTTTGGCATACCCCTTGTTCGTAACTTTTCAAACAACAATTCGTGGTTAACACGGTCAAAAGCTTTTCGTATATCTAAAAAACAAGTGAAAACAGGACTTCCAAGACCCAGATAATAGCATACAGTTTGCTTAAATGAAAAAATACAAAAATCGGTGCCATGCTTCTGTTTAAAACCAAACTGATTAAAAGATGTCTTTAAAAAATCAATAGAATGTTTCAACAACAAATGCTCTAGCAGCTTCGAAAAAACTGTACTTGCTTGAGAACAGCCCAAACTTGGCGGAGATTCTGATTACGCTACATGTGTTACCGGTGTTACGTACTTAACGAAAAACTAATAAATGTTTCTGCTGGACTTTCTCCAGGTGTGAATTTCACAGTTAAGATTATATTTATTGGCATTTTGTTCCTTTATTGTTTTCGTTATTAGTAGGATCTATGAAGTTTGTTTTGTCTTATGGTGTCGGAGATAAACTCTCCATTCGTGCACTATGGAGTTCAGTAGGCCTGTGTTTATTTTGAATCTCACATGTCGGCGGGGTTATGCGAAATTTCGTATAAGGAGTATTATCGCCGTTCCCCGTGGACTCCTCGTTGAATCAAAGGGAACGGCGAGAATAAAGGGAGTCACTCCCCGAGGACTCCGCGTATAGAAACAGCGAGAACACGGGGAATGCTTCCAAAATGGATTTTGTTCGAAACAAAAAATATGCAGTTCACGAAATTAGTCTGGATCCACTTATTTTTGGTTTTGTTTATTCTGATCTGATTGTTTTTAGTTAATTTTACATTGCACCAACACCAGCAAAAATTGATTCCCCTCCAAATCTGAAAGGGAATCCTTTTGATGATGGTGATGATAATCGGAGCATTCCCCGTCCTTGAAGACTCGCGAGAATACGGGGAATGAGTCCCCGGGACAAACAAAAACGCGGGGACTCCTCAAGTGGAGTCCTCGGGGAACGGCGAGAATACGCCGATAGATACCGCCACCTGACACATGGAGAAATCACACCAGAACAGTATCGGGTCGCAACTACCCCATACTTTTTTGTTTTAAAAGAGCGAAGCCTATCACAGCCCTTTGGCTACTCCTTGTACACTGTCAGTAGCCCCGGAAATCAAAACCCTTCGAGACCAACAATATGACACCTCCAATCCGGGGAAGGGGAGAGCCCATTGAAGGCTGAGGTAGAACCGACGTGTCCCGGATACAGCTAGTTGCCTTTGCCCATTGGTGATGCAAAAATAAAGATGAAACTGTCCCCAGGTCGCCGCTGAGGTTAAACGCCTTGAAAAAAAGCTGAAGGAGCTCTCGGAAACTCAAGTTCAGATCCCGAAAGAAGATCAGGAGCGCATACAGAAAGAAAATGTTACTGCCGTCAAAGAATGGAGGAAAAGAAAGAGAATGTGTATGGAGATGGCGAACTCGATCTTGGAGAATTATCCAAAACCCAAAAAGACACTTTTGGAAGAAATGGGTATTGATGACGACGAAGAATATGGCGTAGTTCTTCCCAGGTGAAAAATCCGGTAATGTGATATTTTGTGTGCTTTTTACGACATAAGCTATTTTGTGTGATTTTTTTTTACGTAATTTCTGCGGTCTACCGAAGCTGTTTCAGATGTTTTGGAGGGGATTAGTATCTTGCACTGCGGAGACAAGGATCCGTTGCCACAGTTGGATCACAGGGCTGGTAGCTACAAATAAAATAGAAAATGAGATTTTCGGTGTTTTTTTTCTTGATCAGCTAGTTACCCCTCCAAGATGATGTGCGAGGGGTAAATGCAATTTAGG
Source organism: Branchinecta sandiegonensis (assembly GCA_030848855.1). Classification (NCBI taxonomy): domain Eukaryota; kingdom Metazoa; phylum Arthropoda; class Branchiopoda; order Anostraca; family Branchinectidae; genus Branchinecta; species Branchinecta sandiegonensis. The sequence goes on along the minus strand of JAUPMV010000017.1, from coordinate 16,770,311 downwards.
ATATTTCGGTTGCATTTCCGGCAAACCGTCCTAAATCATAAAATCCACCACAATCACAAAAGGAAAACGATGCGGAACCAACAGACAATAAGATTGACATGTAACTAAAAACCAGAAGAACGATGCGGACTGAACGACATGCAGATAAAAATAAAATAACGAAAGATAAAATTTGCGTGTTCAAAGTGTACATGTACAAATCTGTGATTATTTACATTCTGAATTCTGGTTATATTTACAATTTACCATCCCTCTGGGAAAGCGCAGAAGCTTTCACCCAGAAAACGGCCCACTCCAAATTTTCAGAGTTCTGTGGAAGGTTTTATTGAAAGTGGTCAAACATATTATGGATTTCTGGAGTGGGCCGTTTTCTGAGTGAAAGCTTCTGCGCTTTCCCAGACGGATGGTAACTTGTAAATATACACAGAATATATGTATATTTACATATACACAGGGGGGGCTACAGAGCCCATCTACGGAGTCGACCTTTCCCTTGACCTAACGATCCTCCCACCAAGTTTCATCAAAAATATCTCATTCCCTTCGAGAGTTATCGTGCTTACAGACGGACGGATGGACAACTTTTGCTATGTCATAGGTATCCCTCCAGTTACGTTTTGGGAACCCAAAAACAAGATTACGTGTGAAATAGTTGTTGGCGGACCTTGAAGCTTACGGCGAAGTTTACGTTGCGTGACTGGCAAACATCGGCTCTGCCCCGCGCTGAAAAGTCGTGGATACAAAACGAAACCGTGTCGAAAGACGTCAGAAGCTTACAGTTCCATAAGGGAGCGAAGGATCGTATTGAAAGCAGAATGAGCAAGAGGGTAGGTACATTCTTGTACTATTTTCATGCAAATAATTTGAACACTAGTCGAGCTAAGCGAGGTGTCACTATTCTTAAAGGAGTTATATCATAAGCATTCTAGCAAATGCAGCGTCTAGAACCCCCCCCCCCCCCCCCCCAAGACCAGAGATGAAGCCACGAGTCGTTCTGACCGCTGGGTCATCTAGCGGCGCTGGTCGGAAGCGCCCGGCATGGGGAGGCTGAGATCATAGTTTGACTATGGATCTAACAAAACGTTTTTGTTATAGCAGGCATATGGAAAATTTGTAGAAAAATAAGACTAATTATTTGTATTATCGATTTCTTTAAGTATTTTGTTTTCTGTTTGTTCTTGTTAGTTCCCGTAAGTCCAAAGAATTAAGGATGTAAACTAGATCACAACAAACAAACGCCGTAAATTATACTAAATTCGTGTTAGTGATTTCTTGAAGATTCTGCAACTGAGCTAAATAATATTTAGCTTCCTATACCAAAGAATATCAAACTGGCCAATGATTTCTTCTTCAGACACATCTAAACGTCCACAGGGTGATATACTTAGTTGTTTTAATCCTCTTACGCGCCACTTGATCTTCTCGAAGGTTCTAGTAATCTTTTAACGAGCGTCAGGAGATCAATGAATAGTTAATTAGCAATGGCGGATTGGCGTTCAGCAGTGAATTGTGTTCAAGTAATTTGTGGATAACGTTGGCTACCGTGAAGAATTTTGGGGAAAACAAAGGTAACTGTGTTCGTAAAAATCCGACCCATCGCATAATGATGGTGTCTCCCACCTTCTCGGCCCACATGAATCACAGACTTTAAAGGAGTTATATCATAAGCGTTCTAGCACTTGCAGACCCAAGATGAAGCCACGATTTGATCCGACCGCTGTGTCATCTAGCGGCGCGGGTCGGAAGCGCCCGACATGGGGAGACTGGGATCATATTTTGACTACCGTATCGGTCTAACAAAATGTTTTTGTCGTAGCAGGCATATGGAAAATTTGTAGAAAAATCAAACTTTTTATTTGCATTATCGATTTCTTTAAGTATTTTATTTTCTTTTTTTTCTGGGTAATTCCCGTAATTACAAAGAAATAAGGATGTAACCTAGATCACAATAAACAAACGCTGTAGATTATACTAAATTCGTTTTGATTTCATGAAGATTCTGAAATTGAGCTAGAGAGAGAGAGCTAATTTGCGTTGCTTCACTATACTAAATAACAAATTAACACAAAAAAAGGAAAATATCACTCGGCTTTGTTTAGCAAATCCGTAAAAAAAGGTAAAAACGAATTTGCGTCGCGGTTCGTTCGCGAAGCTACTGGAACCAGTTTATTTTGGTGACGCGTACGGTTGTTGGGCGGTGCAGTGGGTGGTAAAATGTCTCGATGCTGGGGTTTAGAGAGAAGAAACTTCTCAGACCTCAGGATAATCTGCTCGTATCTTTGGGCCAACGTGGGGAGATCGAGTTTAACAAGCGCGTCACCATAAGATAGCTGTCGATCGCCAATAATAATGAACACGGCCCGATTTTGCACCGACTCAAGTTCTTGGATGAGGTATACAGTACGCAGTGCTGCAGGTCACCATAGTGGGCTTGCATATTCAAGAACTGGACGGACGTATGTAAGATAAGCTAGAATAGGCCCTGGACATCACAGCCAGTCTACGTTCTGTACGTAAAGACTGCAGACATACATTTGCGTTTTTAACAACATTTTCAACGTGCAAGGCGAAAGAACAATCACTGGAAAAAGTAACTCCCAAAATCTTTATTGAGTCGACAATCGGAAACGGAACATACGGCTGGCTGGAAGTGCGCTTCAACGGATTGAAGCGTAAGACCTTTGACTTATTCGTGTTAATTATCAATTTAGAGACTTTGCACTCGGCAATAAACGCATCGAAGAAATCGTCACTGAACTCTTTCTTAACAAACCCGTTTTCAACTAGGTATTTCAATAGAAAAGAGACATTCTTCAGCTGCTTTCAGGAGTGAATCGTGTTCAAGTAATTTTTGGATAACGTTGGCTACCGTGAATCATTGCGCCTTTAAAAGGCCTCGCCGGCCTGCCAAAATCACTTTCCAAAACTAGCGGAGCGCAAGTAACAACTCTGGAAAGCGAAGCGAGAATACTCTTGATGACTATCTCTCCTTGCCGATGCAAAATCTCCGGCCTCTCCGGGTATCTAGCGAAAGAAAGGCAGAAGTGGTGTCACAGCTGCTCCCAAGGATCGCGGTGATTGATTGATAGAGGATTTGAGTCGTACAGTCACGCTTACTCCTTCTTCCTGAGGGTCGCTGGCGTCTTTTGGCTGGCGCATAACCCTGAACTGAGCCTCCAACCCCTCGTAATTACCCAGAGCGAAATCAATCCTTCGAGACTGACTTTATTATCTCATCCATCTAATCGATAGTACGTACTTCTCTTTCTGATCCTTGTGAGGGTAATAATGGGTTGCCGACAAAACGTCTCCATTCGAAACGTCCCCTGGCGAAACGTCCCCGTGACAAAACGTCCCCACGACAAAACGTCCCCGATCGAAACGTCCCCATGGCGAAACGTCCCCGGCTATAGATTTTTTTTTTTGCTGAGGGATAGCTCGGCCTATGAGATTACTGATTGCGTCATCAGTTCAGACAAAAAATGTTCTTGGAATATAAACTTTTGAAAACCACGATGGGTTGACTACTTCAGCATTTAAGTGATAGTCAAGAAACAAACCAAAGTGTTGCTCCCGGCATAGCCATTTCTTAAAGAAAGCGCAAAGATGTAGTAGTTTGTAAGTTTTCGTTTTATCTTTTATTTAATTGGTTTATTTGTGTGTTAGTTTACGCTGCGATATAGCTCATTGATCTCGCTTTTGTTGGATATTTAATTTGGCGATATTCAATATCAAAGGATTTTATAAAATGAACAAACCCGTCTAACCTAGATTTACTATGTCTCTCTATCTTACTAATCGTTCCATCCGCTTTCGTTTCCTCGCTTCCCATGTAATTTTTATCTACACTGTCAGAAGTTTCATAACAGATTGCGCATAACACTTTCAAGAATAACACCTTTTCACTTAGAAAAAAAGTGTTATGACCAATTAAGTCGTGCCCAGATCTCCAACAACACCTTCAATAGGTAAAAATACTACACTGTCAGAAGTGTACATAACGACAACAGCAGGATGCGCGGTTTCAACAGATAACACTTTGGGATGTTATATGTTATGTTTCTTTCGTTCCCATTAGTATTCTTACCAATTGAAGGTGTTGTTGGAGATCTAGGCACGAAATAGTGTAAACTTAATAGGTCATAACACTTTATTTTCTAAGTGAAAAGGTGTTATTCTTGAAAGTGTTATGCGCAATCTGTTATGAAACTTCTGACAGTGTAGCATGAAGGCACTACGCTAATTTTTGTATCTTCCTTGCTTGACTCTCTTTGAGCCAAAGCGGGCTTCCCCTTTCTCCGAGGAGCTTATTGGTGCTCCTCAGACTGTGCATGTTGCTTCAAACAACCTAGAACTGATCAGTTACGAGTCAATTGCAAGGCATATTATACTACTGAAAACAATACATTTACGAAGCAACCGATCCTATGTCCGATCTTTCCTGTTCATAACGAATGTACCCACATCTGTAAAGCACACTGTGAAGTTGTTTCACCTCGATCATGCACCTTAAGATCGAGGCGAACTTAAAAATTTATGCTTGGGGACGTTTTTGCCGTGGGGACGTTTTGTCATGGGGACGTTTTGTCACGGGGACGTTTTGTCATGGGGACGTTTCGTCGGTAAGCCGTAATAATGACCATAAAGACCACAGACAGTTCTAGTAATCTTTATCATTTTCAGAATGTCCCCTTCAGAAATCTCTTGCCGCCACCTTCCAGATTCGAGAATGTGGAGGGGGGGGGGGGCAACAAGCTTAACCGATTATCAGAAATCTGTGTCTTCGTAAAGTCATTCGTACTCTCCTGGATACCATGGAAATGGTGATAGACCTATGACTATGACACCCTTTGCGATGCCGGAATTGTGTGGGGGGGGGGGGGACATCCCGGATCTAAATCGACGAAAACGTAAATCCAGAAGGTGAAGCCTGTATTTGTATGGCAGGTTCGTTTGAACTTGTAGACTGGAGCAGAAGAGACAAATCCCTCCTGCGTCTGCCCTCAGAATACGCAATCAGCCGAGTTCAATCAAGGTCTAACCCTCAGGGTTGCCACATCAAAAATATTTTGAGAGTGACTTTTGGCCCAAAACAGAGAGTGAACACTTTTGGTAGGAATCGCCCTATAGAAATGACACATCTTAATTTTACTTTCACGAAAAAAACTTGAAATAGTCACTGCTGGTGGAAACCCTGCTGCAAAAACGACACATTTGGTCATTTTCTGAAACAAAAACAAAATAGACTGAGAATTCACACTATCGTACGACCTGTGGCAACGCTGCTCACAATACGTAATCAGCCGAGTTCAATCAAGGTCTAACCCGTCGTGCGTCAAAATAATGTCGCGCCAGTCTGTATTTCTTGGTATCCGTTTGCTTCAGCGTATGTACGACGTTGGATGTCTACTGCGTTGTACAGATCGAAAGGCTTGCAAATAATCGACTGATTTCTTATTGACAAGATGAGTAAAACGGTGCTTATTACCGGATGCCACCGAGGAATAGGACTCGGTTTGGTGAATCAGTATTTAAAAGAAGGATATAAGGTAAGCCACATGTTTTGTTTGTTGTTAGCCAAGGGGTTGCTCACTTGGTGGGTACAACTGTAAATCCTCTCGTGGGGACTTACTGTCTGTTTACTGTATATAAGTAATAAGTAAGCAAGTAATTTATTTCTAATCAAATACAATATACAATTTTTCATTTCATTGGCCAGAAAAGAATGTAGAGTGTCATGTGCCGGCTGGACCCTGTTTTCCATGATTTTTGGCTCTGTTGTCCATATATGTTTTGAGAGGAGCAACCCATCTGTTGGCCCCACAGCGAATTGCCGTTTTCGGATGTAACAGTTCGCATTAGTGCGTTTTTGTTCGGCTTTTAGATTTCCTTTTTTGGCTTTAGCTTTTAGCCTATTTTGGACCCTTCGAACATTTTCGCGTTTTTTTTACTTCGAAGGACTTTACAGTTTTCTTGGATAAATCGCAATTTCTGTAAATGCTATTTTACTTGCAGTGTAAATTTTCTTCTTTAAAAATCCGGGACGGTTCTCCTACTACTGATTATCACTTTGACTAAAATCCATCTTTTACTGGATTTTGGGGTAGCCTGCATTTAAGAAAGTCGCGAGGCAGAAAGCCAAAAAGAGGGACTAATTAAGAGGTATCGAATTCCATTCAAGCGTGACGTCGCATCCATTTGGTCTATTTTACCTCAGAAAACGAAAAATTGTAGCTTATTCCTATCGGTGAATATATATTTAATGCATATATATAGAGCCGAGCGCGTTCACATTTATGAAACGACCTAGGTATGGGGTCACGTATGGGGGGGGGAACCCCTCCCCCCCCCCAGTTTTGTTGGCCAGTCGGTAAAACATAACCGAGTTTTCGCCGTGATTTTGCGTGAAAACAGTCAATTTTTGAATTGTTTCTTAAAAACAGTCGGATTTTCGTAAAAATACGAGATATTTTCGAAAAACCAGTCAGTTTTTCTGAAAATCAGTTGATTTTTCGTCAAAACAGTTGTTTTTTCTTAAAAAGAGCAGTTTTCTCTGCAAAAACAGTCAGTAAAAATGACCAGCCAGTCGGTAAATGCCTTGCCCCCCCCCCCCCCCCCCAACATTTTGGCTAGCAACGCTTCTGCTAAGTACAGTCAAATCCTATGTTGGGTCCTCAATCACTTGACGTCGTGTCGCTATATACGTCACGACTATATGGAATTGCGATACAATTAGCCGACACCAAGAAACGAGCGCAACGTGGTCAGCTCCCAATGTACCAACTTTCTCTTTTTGCAAAAGGTGAGGGGAAAGGCGAAGCCGGCGTTTGGCTTTTTGCGGGAAATTAATCGAACAAGGCTTTGAACCATTTAACGAAAATGCAAAACAAGTAAAAAGCCATCGAAAGTGAAAAGGCGGACAAAACATCAACTGTTGTATTGCAGTCTGGATTTAGAAAGGAGACAGTGATTAGATCCTACAACCAACAGCTACTAGTTGCGTTTTGATCGAAGTTTTGTTCGTCGTTGCTTAGCCGGTTGCTTCGAACGCTGTCGAAGTTCACAGTTTGCTTAATTAGTGTTGTACGACTCCGGCGAGGCGGCGATCCTTGCCCGGTCAACGTTTCTTCGACGATTCAAGCTACCTTCGAACTTGCTAGCTTACGAAGTGGACGAAGAAACGGTGACGTCACGCTTGTATGGGATTTGATACAACTTAGTTTAGACCCTCATTTTAGCTTACTGCCTCGCGACTTTTGTCAAAAACGTTTTTAAATAGAGACCTTTGACTTTGAAGGTAATTTAAAATTTTGATCAAAAACGCAACTACTGTAGTTCAAGCTTTTGTGTATCTCTATTTCATGGAATGAAAATATGTTTTGTTTAGAGAAAAATGCCGCTTTCTATCTCTAGATACCTATAAACTTCAGTTGCGTAGACTGTAAAAACTCTCTCCTTTATTGGGATTTAGTAGTTGTGCGTGACGGATTTCGAACATTTTTGTTTCTAATTCGCAGAATTGAAATCCGAATTGGGAGAGTTATAATCCGATGCAAGATAAAAATGCTAGAATTCAAAATACTGCAGTAGTGGTGGTAAGTCGTGGAACGAAAATAATAAAAAGGAGAAGCAAATTTACTGATTACGGCGGTCTCGGGAACGGAAATAATAACAAGAATAGTATCAATCGTAACCAATAATATGTCGCTGGAACGCTACCAAGGATTTTTGTTTGCTGTGACCTGACCTACCTGATTGTCGCCTGTCGAGTACGACGCATCACGACGCCATAGTTCTGGAAGTCTGGAACTCGTTACGTGAAGTGAATGACTAGTCGGCAATACAATTTGGTGGGGCTGGAACAGCCCATCCAAACGAAATTTTTGCTAATCGTTTTCGTTTAATTTTCTTCTTGCTCTAGTTTTCTTGATATATGACAGAAAGGTAATAAATCTTTCCTTGCTTTGATGGCGGTTTGTCTGAGCAATATAGGAATCCACTTGAATTTTGTCTTAATATATAATACTATACTCTTTATTTCCATCATAGCACAACATAATATGGCTAGCAGAGTATCGTCATGACGTAACACATGTCAAAGCAGTGACGTACAGTATATACAGTATGTGGTAATAATGAATAGGCCTACATAGTATTATACATGTCACACAACAAGAATTAAAATGGGAAATATCCTGCCGGAGTTGATTTCACGTATATGACGTCATTTCTTCAGGTTGTTGCAACAACCCGCAACTTAGACGAAGCCGGGGACCTGAAAAATTGTCTAAAAAATGCAGGAGAAGATCCCCCGATCCGATTGGATGTCACCGATGACGTATCGATAAATGATGCTGCGAGATCAGCTCGTGAACGGATCGACAAGTTGGATATCCTGATTAATAATGCAGGTAAGTGGGAGTTTTTTTTCCTTGGTAAAAGATCATTTATAAGTTTTTACCCGGTATTTGTTTGCCGAAGGGTATTCTTCGACGTCAGCAACAACAAAATCGGGTTTTCGAGCAGTAATTTTGATTATGTCCATATAAGAAGTTATCCAAATGGACACAGGTTCGTGTCCATTGTAGACAGATACCCTGAGCTTTACATCCTTGGATCTATTGCCACATGACAGTATTCTCCTTTGAAAAATACCCCGGTACTATGTGAACACTTTCCCCTCTCGTCTCCGGGGAAAAATACCCGCCGTGTAAATGATCCCTAAGAGCCCCGTAAGTCGGAGTAGACGGAATCCCGCTCGAGCTGCACTCTTGTTTCTCAGTTTACTCAGGGACCCATAAATTTCCTGTAATGACTCGCCATTCAGGGGGCTTGTCATTTCCTATGCTTCTATGTTGTTATGTTGCCCGAGCCTCATCTAGTTTCCAGAAATTCCGCTTGGGTCGAGTCGGCGTTCTTGCTCAGATATACAAAATTTGTTGGGACTATTCAGCATGCCACCAGGTACCTAAGCTAGGACATAAGAGCCAGGATACTCTTCCATCACAGAGAAATATTCCTAGTTCAGCACAACAGCTGCGAAAAAATTTGTCTATCTGGATAGTCGGGTGTTTTATCCCCGTGGGTATTTCTCGAACTATCTGACGCTCGGTCAAGAGCGCATCAGAAATCTCTTATTGACAAGCCCCCTGAATGGCGAGTCATTTCAGGAAATTTATGGGTCCCTGGTTTACTAAACAGTCCACTAGGGAGAAGATTGTTAATACTCTTGATGACCATCTCTCCTTGCCGATGCAAAATCTCCGGCATCTCCGGGTACCTAGCGGAAGAAAGACAGAAGTGGTGTCGCATCTGCTCCCAAAGATCGCCGTGATTGTTTGGCACAGGACTCGGGTCATTGAGTTTCAGTCGTTACGGAGACGCTTACTCCTTCTTCCTGAGGATCACTGGCGTGTTTTGGACTTTGTCAAATAGAGTGCCCATTCAGCATTATTTATTCTTGATGCCATCTACCTTTTTATTTCTTATTTAGCTGGCCGCATGAAGGCGGAAGATGGCGCGGTTGCTTGACATTTAAATTGGTAGACCTTAATTGACTCGCATTACAAACTGGAAAGATATGTTGCGTCTGGCCTGATATACTCAATCCAATGCCATAAAAGAGGCATAATAAAATTAATCGCTAATGATTAGTTGACTCGCGTTACAGACTAGAAAGATGTGTTGCGTCTTACTTGTTATGTTCAATCCGATGCCATAAAAGAGGCATAATAAAACTAATCTCTGATTCTCTTTATTAAATACATTTTATAGCCGACCGATTCTCTGTATTCCAGTTAAGAGCCACCATACGGTTTGCTTTCATTAGTCTCCAGTGATCATCACCATCGTGAGGTTATAACTAACAAGACCAAAGCTTTCGATGGGATCCCAGAAATCTAAAGTTTGATCCAGACAATTGCGCCTTGTAGATATCCGGTCTTCGCCAGACTCCTTGAACCGAGCCTTGAACATTTTTTACTATTAAAGTTTAGAAACAAATTAATGCCAATGGCTAGTAATGTGAGAGCACCAAGTTAGAACTAGAATTTATTGCACGAAAAGTCTGAGGCCATGGCAGAAATGGTAACAAAAAAGAAAACACTTAAACGAAATAATAGAACTAAACAGGTCTAAATAATATAACTTCAGGTCTGGATTCAGCATGTGTGTTTACCCCTATAAGTCTTAACTACTTTGACGAAATTGATCGAAACTTCTTGATTTCCTTCTGCCAAATATCCGGCTTCGGTCGGATTCCGGGTGAACTACTTGTCCGTCATGAATTCAGCATATCTCCTTACCCCTATATCGAACCTCTAATCAACTTCAGATAAAATCTTCAGCCGGAATTCTCAAATACGGATTCAGCATGCCTCCTTACCAATACACTGAACCTCTAATCAACTTCAGATTGCCTAAAACTTTTTTTTTTATTTTCCGGTTTCGGCCGGATTCCGGGCGAACCACTTGTCGGAGTAGAAAATGATAGTCATTTATGGATTCAACATGTCTTCTTACCCCTAAATCGAATATTTATTCAACTTCAAATAAAGCTTTTATTTTTAACAAATTTTCCGGTTTTGGCCGGATTCCCGACGAACTATTTGTTCGGGTAGAAAACGATTGTCGCATATGGATTCAGCACGTCTTCATACCCTTCAATCGAATTTTTATTCAACTTTAAATAAGACTTTTACTTTTAATAAATCTTTTTAGGAAATCGGATTCCGGACGAGCTAATTGTCCGGCGAAATTTTGGATTCAGCATGTCTCCTTCCCCTTGGATCGAGTATCTCATTGGATTTTGAAAACTTTTTTTTTGTCTCTTAATGTGAATCTCCCCCACCCCTAAATATGGCGCTACATGGCGCATCTACGAACTCGACCTGTACTTTGACCCAATCGATCCTTATACATATCTCTATCCCTTCGCGAGTTATTGTGCCGACAGATGAACAACTTTCACTAAGTCATACTTATCCCTCCATTTACTTTCTGGGATTCCAAAAATCTGCTTTGATATGTGTTGCTTCGCTTTGGCCAAGGACGTCTGTCGAGATGCTTCGCCCTCCTTTTTGATTTAGCGTTTGCGTTTCTAAGAATTGACTTTTGTAGGAATTACGACGAAGAATCATCCGGACGATAAAGCGCTCAATATTGTGCGCAAGGAAATGCTATCAGTCTATGACACCGATGTGATTGGTGCATTGTGCGTAGCCAAGGCATTCTACCCGCTGATGGAAAATAGCGACGTCAAGAAGGTAAGGTCGCGTACCCTTTCTTGCTTCCTTAAGAGGACCCTCACCAAGAAGGGCCGAAATATAGCTCTAATAAAATGTAGCTGACGTATCCGTTTTACATTGTCAGATATGATTTCCAGTCAGCTTGGGCTGAAGGAATTTGCTGACATTTTTTTTTCCCTTGGAAAAACAACGAGTCAGTTTTCCAGCCACCCCACACTGAAAAGAACACCGATTGTATTATTTTGGAACGATTGCAGTCTGCTTTCTTATTTTTTGATACCATCACAAATATTTGAAATAATTTTTATGGCACTTGCAGCCTCTGGCTCTAAGCGCCATATACCGATCACAGTTCCGTCTGTCGGTCTGTCGGTCGGTCCGAGTTTTTTGTCACACTTTTTCAAGTTAGGGTACTTCCAGATGTGCTAGGACAATGAACTTGGCAGGCATATTAGGGACCCGACCAGACTAACCTGGAAATAATCAGTTTCCCGATCCGACCATATGCGGGGGAGTGTAGAGCGCTGGAAGCTTGAAAAATTTAGGGCATTTTGTCAGACTTTTTCGAGTTAGGGTACTTTCAGATGGGCGAGGACCATGAAACTTGGCAGGCATATCAGGGACCCGACCAAACTAACTTGGAAATAGTCACTTGCCCGATCCGACCATCGTGGGGGGGAGGGGGAGGTGGTGGAATCCGGAATAGGGACATTCATAACTGTCGAACGGGTGATCGGATCATAATGAAACTTAATATCTGGAAAGACCTCGTGTTTCAGATGTCCCATTTCAAGCCCGGACCGGATCCGATGAACTGGGGGGGGGGGGTCGGAGGGGAGAACCGGACATTTTGTGACACGCATAGAGTGGAGCGATCAGGATAAAACTTGGTGGGAAGTACAGGCACAAGTCCTAGGTGCATCAGTGACAGAATCGGACCGGATTCGGGTACCAAGGGGGGGGGGAGGAGATTTGTAGGGGGTGTCCGGAATTCCGGTGACCGTGAGTTTAGGTACTTCCATATGTGCTAGGACGATAAAACTATGCTGGAGCATTAGAAACTTGACATCATTGGGTTAGACATTGTCACTCTTCGATCCGACCATCCCTCAAAGAACTCATCTTAACCGCAAAGTATACTTTTAAGCAAAATTTACTTTTTCACGATCGCCATGAGCACATGATCCTTTTTGCCTCAAGGGTTTTGCTTAGAAATTAATTTGTAGCACCCTTAAAGTGCGCATCTCAAACGAAGATTAAAAAAGACAAAACTTTTGACCGTCACTTCCATCCTCTGACCCAGCCTAGCAAGTTTGACGCATCTTAACGGAAAAGGGAAAAGAATACTTTTGACCATCACTTCCATCTGACCCAGCCTTGCAAGTGCCACATGAGCTTCCAGCTCTTGTTTTTCAGCTCAGCTGAACTGGTGGGGTTATGAACGGAGAGCGATCGTTATTCTTTCAGCTGTACTTAGGCCGTTGAGTGGGGGAAGGACTTTCATAGTGTCTGACAAGAAAGAACAGTTGTTTGGCTTTTTGAGGCATGCCGTGTCCGAGTTAACGGGAACTTAAGCTTCTTCTTTCATTTTCTCAGAAGCCACTACATACCTTTTAGAGGAATATATGCGTCTTCCCGTTGTCTAGTATTGATTGGAAGTCTTTAGTCACTTCTTGCTCTTTAAAGTTTCTTTTCATATATCACGGTGTTGACTAAACTTTAGCCGATTATCTACGGGTCGTGGCGTCACACGAAAAGTCTGTATTTTCCATTTACAAACGGAACTGACTGTCCCTAGAACGGTTTATAAGTGTAGATGCGTCCGGCGCCTCGCTGGCCGCTCGGCTCATTATATATAGATATATATTCTGCAACATTAACTTAATAGAATTTTCCTATTTCTTTCATGACAAACGTCACGGGCCGTAGATAATCGGCTAAAGTTTAGTCAATACCTCTTTCACTGCTATGGTTAAACGGCTTTACATATTTCCTTGGCTGTACACTATTCTTAGGCTTTGGTGTGATTGCCTTCTTGCTTTTTCGTTTAGATCTCCTGGGTGGTTAGGTCACTTGACATACAATCTCTTCCAGATCATTCCTTTGCTGTGCACTAATCTTATTCTTCGGCTTTGGGGTGATTGCCTTCTTGCTTTTTCGTTTGGATCTCCTGGGTGGTTAGGTCACTTGACTTACCATCTCTTCCAGATCATTCCTTGACTGTGTACTAATCTTATTCTTCGGCTTTGGGGTGATTGCCTTCTTGCTTTTTCGTTTCAATCTCCTGGCTGGTTAGATCACTTGACTTACCATCTCTTCCAGATCATCCCTTGGCTGTTCACTAATCTTATGCTTTGGTGTGATTGCCTTCTTGCTTTTTCGTTTGGATCTCCTGGGTGGTTGGGTCACTTGACTTACCATCTCTTCCAGATCATTCGTTGGCTATTCACTAATCTTATGCTTTGGTGTGATTGCCTTCTTGCTTTTTCGTTTCAATCTCCTGGCTGGTTAGGTCGCTTGACTTACCATCTCTTCCAGATCATAAACATGTCCTCAACCATGGGAAGTCTAACCGCCAACCAGCCAGGGGACAAACGAGGTCTCGGACACGGAAACGCGACTAGCTACCGGTGTGCCAAGGCGGCGCTGAACATGGCCACGCGGAACTTGGCCTACGAGCTGCCAGGCTACATCGTTGTTTCGGTTCATCCTGGTCATGTCGAGACCGTTATGGGGACAATGAACGAGCAGCCGCCGGCTTCTATTTCAATTGAGGACAGCGCGAAAGATCTCTTTAGATTCATCGAGCACAGGAAAGAGGAAGACACAAGCTTCTATTTCAACTTCGATGGATCTAAAATTGAGTGGTTAGTAATAAACTGAGTAGGAAGGGGTACCGTTTCAAGCTTCCTATGATCGGCAGTCTGTCCACGACACGAGTTCGCGTTTGATGGATTGTTCTAGGGTGTGGGAGGGGGTGTAGCAGTCATACACAAATCCTCAGATTTTGGGCATGGTGCTCATACGTTGGGGCACCATGCTCTGCAAAGGGGTACGGTGCCCGCATGCAAATCCGTTGAATTGAAGATCTGAAATCCAATTCTGCTTTTCAGATAAATTTGTATGAGCGTACTGTTCCTTTGCTCCAAGACATGATGCCCAAAGTGTGAGCACCATAATCATTTGGGGCATTTCCGTGGCTTATGGTGCCCAAAGTGTGGGCACCATAATCATACGCTGGGGCATACCCTGACGATCGAGCACCTTGTCCAAACATGAAGATTAGTGTATGACTGGGATGTACGGCCTGCTTGCACGAATTTGGCCTACTATTGTGTCATGGCTGGAGGTTGAGTCTGTGTATTTGCAGATCGTAAACATCTCGTCGAACATGGGAAGCTTGGGACTAAACGCTCCGAATAACGCACATAAGCTCTGGGTTGGCAATACCACCGCTTACCGCTGTGCCAAAGCAGCTTTGAATATGGCAACTAGAAACTTGGCTTATGAGCTACCGGGGCATACAGTTGTGGCCGTACATCCAGGATGGGTCCAGACTGCCATGGGAGATGCCGGCGACCAGGAAGCACCGATGAGCGTTGAAGATAGTTCGTCTCATTTGTACGATACCATTGACAGTTTGGGCAGGGACAGCTCGAGTTTCTACTACAACTTCGATGGGACTCGCATTGAATGGTTAGACCAAGCCTTGTTTAGTGCATTTTGTCTCTTGGTTCCTATCTTTCCGTATGTGTCGGTTCAGTTAGATCCGTGCCAGTTTCGTTGTTTGTCAAGAAGCCTCGGCCAACGATTAACCTTGGGTGTGATAGTCGGTGTGGAACGAGTTCCTAATCTGCTTTTCGTCATTCTGTTGCATCTTGGTCTGCACCAGTATCGATTTCTTTATTTTCCAGGTAAGATGTGGAGATGCTTTTTCAACTATACCCGTGTACAGCAATGTGATAGATTTAAATGGTTTGCGTCCGTCGAAGTATGCTGTAATCAACAAGATCATCCGACCAACCTTGTTCGATCTTTTCGTTGCTGATCCTTCCGCGATCTCCCAGGATATTGATGGGAATGTTGGAACGAACCCAGAAAGTCTGCCTCGCAAGGGACCTACGCAGGACGCTCATGAGCTGCCGGAAAACCCTCCGCCACCGTTAAAACCGCCACCAGAGGACCAGACTCCTCAGCCTCCGAAACCCGGCGGGTCGACTCCCTACACAGAACCACCTCCCGAGTCCGTAACCAAAGGAGGGCCAAAGAAAGACCCGCCTCCAAATACCGGACAGAAATCCGCTACGCGACGACCCCGGGAGTCGGAAATCATCGAAAAGGGACGAAGAGTCCCGCAGAGGGATGGTTCACTCCGATCTAGGATCAGGGGTAGACGAGCTACTATCCAGGAATACCACGATTATAAAAACCCCGCCAACTCCCCGGCCATTGACACCAGCACTGGCCCTCTGATTTCTATTGATGGTTCGGAACGTATTCACCCTCGACATGTGTCGGGATTGGAGAAGTTCGCCACGAAGAAACCGCCGGAAGATCCGAATAAACCAAAGGGGGATATAAAAGGGAACCCTGATAAGGATGGTGGGTACGGGGGAAGCCCTAGCAAACAGGATATCGGAAAAGGGAAGGGGTCTGATAAGGGAAAGGGAAAAAGTGCAACAGCTTGGTACCTTAACCCCACAGACCAGAAAGGAAAAATGGAAGATGCCAAGTTCAGACCTCCGAACGCGATGGAAGAACCCGACTCGAAAGATTCGAAGCAAGATCCTAAAGAGCGTGCAGGATACGGGGGAGAGACGCAGGACTGGCTGCCAGGAGAGCCAACGATACCTGAAGCGGAAGTTGATGAAGAATCTGTAGTAGGAGATCCACCCAAGCCAGAAGATATGGCATCTTCCTCTCCATTTGATGGAAGCGACGAACTTATTGATGACTTGAACAATGCCGCTGATCAGTCGTGCGTCGTTCAGAACAAGCGGAACCTTCATCGGCACAGTATGCTTGGCATCAGACCGAGTACTCCGCACCTGCTTGATATCTTCTACGACGACTTGATGCAGGCTGTTAATGAAGAGGCACTGGTTATCGATATTGAACCGCCAAAGGAAATAGTTGTTGAAGCGCTGGAGGTCATCAATGTTGAAGCCACCTTTGAAATAGTGGAAAATCATACGATGGAAGCAAATGACAACGATCAGAACACAGGAACCGTTAAAAAACCTCCGCCAGGGAGCTTTTATACAGGAGAAGAAAAGAGTAACATTCATAAAGATCAGCTGCATGTCCCTGAAATTTCCCCAGAGTTCCCAAGCGAAAACCCCACGCCTAAGAGTCCAGACGAGTGGCAAACCCCTCACAATCCAGAGATTCCAGATAGCCATAAACCTTCATCGAATTGTCAGTCGTTTGCACCTGGGCAGCCTCTTTTCTCCTACCTTCGACCGAACTCCGGAGTTTCAAGACCATCCCCTCGAAACGACCCTACCCCACATCCACTGGAGAGAAAACAAGGGCCGTTCCCTAAGCGACCGATTCCCGACCCTGGACAATCGCGGCCGGGTAGGAGGGGTCCCACAGAACCATCACCGTCTCCCGGCGATTCCAATCCGTTACCAGGAAGTGGGGGTCCGATTATACCGCCGGATCCGGGCTCTTTCTTGCCAAATGAACAAATCCGCCATTAGTTTGAGCTTACAGTTCACAGCGATGACAGCAAACCTAGGTGTGTACTTTAGTTCATAGTGACGACGTTGTAGCATTTAGCCGTCTTCTCGAATTAGTAATTTCTAGTTGGTTAGAGCGGTTTAGAGTAGATCCGTTTGACTGCGAACACGTGCTTTTTTGCGATGTCAAATGGTTTTGGCGAATAAACTATTTACGTATTTTACCTTTGAAAATGCTCGATTGAGCACGGGTGTTGCCTACGAAATGGCATGATCCTTGTCCCGGCCTATACGGCTCTAAACTTGGACCTTTTTTTTTTAAAATCGTAAGCGAATTCGGCGAATTCTTTTCTCAAGTCCGTATCTGTTCTATCACATTCGGTCAATCCATTTCAAAATTCGGTGGTTAACCGAATTCATTTGGTTCTAATTCGTTACCGAATTCGGTAATTCACCTGATTTTTGTTTGGCCCCGCATCTGTTACCAGACTTACCATATTCAGTTGTTTTCCCAAGAGTTTTATTCCACTCCCAAATTCTGTCGTTATACCGCTCCCGATCTGCTCCTTATTTTTTTAGTTAATTTTTCGGTAATAAGAATTCATTATTTGGCTCACCACAGTTACTGTGCTTGGTAATTTAAGTGGCATTTATTTAGCTCTTGTTCTTTACCATTTAATGGTAGCTTCAACTGATTTCCATTCATTTTCTAATGATTCTTCTAATGATTGCAGAACTTCAGGAATAAGCACGTCTCCTGACTTGAAAACTAGCCTATTTTGTTGCTCTAAACTTGGGCTTTAGACCACTTGCAAAACATCTAACATATTAGTTGCGTTTTTGATCGAAGTTTTGTTTGCCGTTCGCTTAGCTGGAGGCTTATGGTGGGTTTACACACTGCGTAAAATCCGAGCGTATTTTGAAATCCGAGGATATTTTACGCACGTTTGAGCTTGAAAAGATTTCTAGCAATACGGACGTAGTTATATACAAAACGGACCGATTTCTTAAATACGTCCTTATTGCTAGAAATGTTTTCAAGCTCAAAACGTGCGTAAAATACGCTGAGCGTATCATTTCCGTTTTCGAACGCCGTCGAAGTTCACCGTTTGCTTAATTAGTGTTTTTACGACTCCGGCGATCCTTGCCCGGTCGACGTTTCTTTGACGGTTCAAGCAAACTTCGAACTTGCTAGCTCACGAAGTTCGACGGTCAGAGTTTGAAGGACAAAGAAACTGACCGGTGACCAAAAACGGTATTTAAATAGAGACCTTTGAGGTTGAGGGCAACTTCAAACTTTGATCAAAAACGCAACTACTGTGATTGAGCGTGCAAAGTGGGTTTCCTGCCGGTGAGCTTGGGGAAGACGCAACACAGGCGGAATCTAGGCAAAGTGGTATTTTGGTCCGGCAAACAGAGGAGCAGACGAAACCAGAACGAAGGATTTAAAGGCCAGACTAAACATTTTTTACGGGCGGAGTAATACTGTTTCCGACTTGCATTTAATGAAGCAGCATATTCCTTGGCCACGAGTAGGTTTCATATTAGCGGGCGTGTGGTGCTGTGGGAAGTCCACTCTCCTTGTTTTCTCAAACAGTAAAAGGAAACGTCTTGCCTCTACAAGTATTAGACAGATGACGTCTTAATATCCATGCCGATCGTATCTCGGGGTTGCGTATACGCCTTGCTCCGGGACTAAGGGATGACAGGGTCGGACTCCATTCCACACTCCGGTTTGTTCAACGTACTGAGATGTACGTAAGATGCGTTTGCACACTGCATAAAATCTGAGCGTATTTCCGTCAATTTTTTTTGTAGAAATTAAATTGTGGTGAAAAAACGAGCATTAAGACACGCATGTATATTAACACGAGCAGATAAACCCGGCATGATTGTGTAATTCTTTTCTTGTGTTTCGAAGCGACCCTTCTGGAATCCCAGAATGTAAGTGGAGGGATACCTATGACATCGCAAAAGTTGTCCGTTTGTGCTATCCGTCTGTGAGCACGATAACTCTCGAAGGGAATTAGGTATTTTGATGAAACTTGGTGTGAGGATCCTTTGGGTCAAGGGAAAGGTCGAGTTCGTAGATGGGCTCTGTAGGCCTACATTTAGGGGTGGGGAGGGGGTTCAAACTAAAGGGCAAACCAAATATTTTTAAACAGCTAATGAGATAGTCGATTAAGGGGTAAGAAGAAATGCTGAACACGATTATAAAAACCATTTCCTCGCCGGACAAGTAGTTCGCCCGGAATCCGGCCAAAGCCGGAAAGTTTGTTAAAAGTAAAAGTTTTATTTGAAGTTGATTAGAAGTTCGACTTAGGGGTATGAAGAGATGCTGATCACTTATGTGAAAATCGTTTTCTACACGGACAAGTAGTTCGCCCGGAATCCGGACCAGACCGGAAAATTTATCATAAGCAAAAGATGTAATTGTAGTTGATTAGATGTCCGATTTAGAGGTAAGAAGAGATGCTGAATCCGTCTATGACAATCATTTTTTACCCGGACATACAGTTCGCCCGGAACCCGGCTGAAACCGGAAAATTTGTTGTAAGTTAAAGTTTTATTTGAAGTTGATTAGATGTTGGATACAGGGGTAAGGAGATGCGCTGAATTCGTTTTTATGGCACTTGCCGCTCCGCTCAAGTGCCATATACCGATCACTTTTCTGTCGGTCTGTCGGTCCACTGTTCTCGAGTTAGGGTACTTCCCGAAGGGCTAGGACGATGAAACTTGTCAGGCGTATTAGCGACCCGACCAAACTAAATTGGAAATAGTCACTTGCCCGATCCGACCATCGTGGGGGGAGGGGAGTTTGCGGAATCCGGAAAATAGGGGCATGCATAACTTTCGAATGGGTGATCGGATCTTAATGAAACTTGACATCTGGAAAGACCTCGTGTCTCAGATGTATCATTTCAAGTCGTCCGTACCGGATCCGATGGATCTGGGGGGAGTAGCAGGGGGGAACCGGAAATCGTGTGGAACTGTCAAGAGTGGAGCGATCGGGATGAAACTTGGTGGGAAGAACAAGCACACGCTGTAGATACATAACTGACAGAACTGGATCGGATTCGGACACTGTGGGGGGAGTTAGAGGGGGGCTCCAGAATTCCGGCGATCCGTGGTTGATGTACTTCCAGGTGGGGTATGACGATAAAACTTGGCAGGCATATCAGGGACCCGACCAGATTAACTTGGAAAGAGTCACTCCCTGATCCGACCATCGTGGGGGGAGAGGGAGACGGTGGAATCCGGAAATTAGTCGCATGCATAACTTAATGAAACTGGATATCCTGAAAGACCTCATGTCTCATATGTTCCATTGCAAGTCCGGGTCGGATCCGATGAAGTGTGGGGGGGGGGGGGGCCGAGGGGAGAACTGGAAATCTTGTGACACGCATAGAGTGGAGCGATCAGGATGAAACTTGGTGGGAAGTACAGGCACAAGTTCTAGGTGTATCAGTGACAGACTCGGACCGGATTCGGGTACCGAGGGGGGTGGGGCTTGGGGTGTTTGGAATTCCGGTGATCGTGAGGTCAGGGGCGTCACGACTGGGGGGGGGGGAGGGGGGGGGGACGCCCCCCCCCCCCCCCCCCCCCCAATGCTGTCGGCCAATCGGTAAAAAATAACCGAGTCGGCGCGAAGCGCCGCGATTTTTCGTCAAAACAGTTGATTTTTTTCATGAAAACAGTCATTTTTTCTGAAAACTGGTCGATTTTTCGTTAAAATAGTCGTTTTTTCTGAAAATCAGGGGACTTTTCTGAAAAACAGTCGATTTTTTTCAAAACTGTAATTTTTTGTTGTTGAAAACAGTCGTTTTTTCTGCAGAAACAGTCGGTAAAAAGTATCAGCCAGTCGGTAAATGCCTCGTCCCCCCCCCCCCCCAAACATTTTGGCTAGTGACGCCTCTGCGTGAGGTAAGGTACTTCCAGAGGTGCTAGGACGATAAAAACTTTGCTGGAGCATTAGAAACTTGACATCATTGGGTTAGACATCGTCACTTCTCCGATCCGAGTACCCCTTAAAGAACTCATCTTAACCGCAAAATACAAAAAAATACTTTTAAGCAAAATTTACTTTTTCACGAACGCCATTACCACTTGATCATTTTTGCCTTAATGGTTTTGATTAGAAGTTATTTTTAAGCACCCTTAACTGCGCATCTTAACCGAAAAGTGAAAAAATATTTTTGACCTTCACTTACATCTGATCCAGCTTTGCAAGTGCCATATGAGCTTCCATCTCTTTTATTTTTTACAAAGTTCCGAAGCCGGACCGGTAAATTGGCAGAAGTAAGGCAGGAAGCTTCGATCGGTTCGTCAGAATATACATGACTTACAGGGGTAAACACACATGCTGAATCCACATCTGAACTTGGTTTTCTGAGATAATTTGCTATTTGGCCATAACCTGTTTCTAAATTTTAATAGTAAAAATGTTCAAGGAGTCTGGTGCAGACTGGATCTGACGAAGACAAGACCCAATACTCTATAATAATAATAATAATATTGTATTTAAAGCCTTAGGGCCATATACATACAACAAAACAAAAAACTTCATAATTACTTCTAATATCGCACTACATACACTAAACTGCACTCGCCCGGTCAACTTTTACTTTAATACTTTGCAACACAAATCTACATAATGCACTAATTGCTCCTGGAGATGTGCTCTTCAATATATCAGGAAACAGTATCTCCCTTCCCCCCCAGCAAGATTCCCTTAAAAACGAGAGTTCGCGGCACAGTGCAACCAAATGGGCTAGGTCATCATCGCCTTCACCGCAGAGTGAGCAGGGGCTGTTCGTACTGGGGGAAACACTTTTTTTCTTGTCAAACTTACTTTTCCCGTGTACTGGCAGACAGTTCGCTCGCAACTGGATCCAGAGCGTGAGGTAAGTTTTTGGTAGGTTGAGCTTCATGTAAAATTCTGGTCCAAAACTCTCTTTAACCAGTTTATAATTTGATAGTGTCACCGACTCACTAACAATACATGCCCATTTCTGTATTTCTTGATCTTCTAATACTCTTAACACTTCTTTTAACAGAGATGCTGGTTCCGATGTGGGTCCAAATCCATTGTTCCAAGCACACGATAGTCCCACCGAATCTAGGAGGGCTTTGACTTGGAATGGCCATGACCTTTTTTTTCCCATTAGAAGAAGCTCATTATAAGCAGATTTTAGTAGCCTATCCTCAGGCATGTGAATAATTTTTAGCCAAAATTGTAGGATTTGGCCTAGTCTTTGCTTTCGCATTGTAAATAGTCCAAGGTGCCCTTTTAATGCTTGCGAATGGGTTGTTGGGTGTAGCTTGTAAACTCTCTTATAGTACTGTAGCTGTAGGGTTTCAATCTGTGGAGCTGTCTCAAAACCCCACAGTTCAGCACCATAATGGAATACCGGCATTATTTTTGAAGTGAAAATATGTCTGTGCATCTTTAATGTTTTTATTCCCATCAATGTTGGATTTTGAAATATTGCTGCGGAAGCTACTCGCCCCCGTGTCACCATTTCCTTCACATGTGTACTCCAACTTCCGTCAGGGGTCAGTATAAAACCAAGATACTTGAATTTATTAGTCGTTTTTAGTTTCTCTCCTTTAAACTTAAATTCGCGAATTTCCTCGTTACTTACCCTTGATGTAAAAGTAACTATCTCTGTTTTACCACTGTTAAGGACTAATTTTTTCATATCCAGGTTTTCAGCCACCAAATCTAACAGGATTTGTAGGTCATTTGCTGATTTCGCCACCAGGGCTGTATCGTCGGCGAATAGAAGCACCGAAAACGCCTTTTTGCCAAGGGTTACTGTCGGGGCCCATCTTTTTTCCAAGAATTCTATCAGATCATTAATAAATATACCGAACAGCTTTGGGGATAAAATACTTCCTTGTTTCACACCTTTTCTGTTCTCGAAACTTCGTGATATTCCTTTATCTACTATTTTAACTATCCCCTTTGTTGACGAATACATACTAACTAACAAATTCACAAAAATTGCCGGTAACCCTATTTTTAAAAATTCCCTTGCAAGCAACATCCTATCTACTGTATCAAAAGCTTTTTGCAGGTCTAAAAATGCTACGAAAAATTTCTTATTTCCCTTTCCATATTTTTCTATTAATGTTTTCAAAACGAACATCCGGTCAGACGTACTATAACTTCTTCTAAATCCCCCTTGTTCTTCTTGTATTACCTTATAAAAATCAAGCCATCTCCCTAACCTTTTATCTATTATTTTTTCAAACACCTTGCTTAATGCCGACATTATCGCTATCGGTCTGTAATTACTATGGATCATTGGGTTTCCTTTCTTCAGTAGAGGCAACACAATGGATATTTTCCATGTCGCGGGCCACTCCTGGGTTTTGAGAATCCGATTAAATAAACACACAATTAACGCTATAAAAATTGACGGGAATGCTGTATACACTCGTGATGGAATACCATCTACTCCCGGGGCACTTCCTCCTTTTGTCTGTTTTAACGCTTCTTTCACATCATATTCTTTTATTTCTTCTACTATCTCATAATCTTTTTCTTTTTGTGGGAACACGTTCTCTTCTTTACTTTTTTCCATTTCATCTTTACAATCCATTATATTTCCACATTCTCCCTCACATTCTTCAAAATATTCCGGCCATGAATCCAGGCTAGGGCCCTCTTTATTTTTACGTTTATTTTTTGCTGATTCTCTTACTTTCTTCCAAAACTCCCGGCCTGTAGATTTTTTATAAGATGCCTCCACCTCTAATTCCTCTTGCTTCCGTTCATCTAGTTTTTTTCGTTTTATTAACTTCTTGTATTCCCTCCTCTCTATTCTATAACTCTTCATTAATTCTTCTCTAACTGACTGGCTATTTTCTATCCTATTAACCAACTGTAAAGCTTTTACCACTTCTTCTTTTTGTTCTTGGCATTCATTGTCAAAGAATTGCCGTTTTCTAACACTTTGACGTTTACTTATCACTGGCTCCGCCGCTACCTGTATCAGGGAACGTAGCTCATCTAGTATTACATCCACTTCTCTTTTATCATCTTTAAGACCTTCTAACCTATCTATCACTTCTTTCTTTGTTAAAGCTTTTTCTAACTCTGTTTCTTCTTCCCTACTCCACTCCCCCCGTAACTGCAACATACCTGATACCTCTGTACGGGTTATACTTGCCTTTTGCGTTTTGGATCATATCGTAACGGGTTCTTTGTCCTCTGTTCTAACTCAATTTCAATTTTCACCGGGAGATGATCAGATCCAGGCCAGTGCAGGACCTCCACATCTTTCACGTAGTTAGCGAGGGAAACATCCACCAGTACATAATCGATAACGCTACCTCGAAGCCCAGCCAAGCACGTAAACTCACCCCTGCCTTTATCATTACCAAACCTTCCGTTACCGATGACCAAACCAACTTCAGCGCAGAGTGCCAGGAGTCTCCTACCCCAAACATTGATTGATCTATTTTTGTCCATACTGTTTCTTGGTATCTTGTAGGCATCTGGGACTAAACATGGGATATCTGGAATACAAACATCAATTAGTTCGGGTTTATTTCCTGTATATGCATTAAAGTCGCCCATTATTAGGAAATGGTCCTGTGGGTTCCGCATACGCAATTCTTGCACTTCGCTTTCTAATATAGACCACGTGTCTTCCTTCCCGTACTTGCTATTTTGTGGTGGTATGTAAACAGAACCTACTGTAATATATTTTCCATCTGGCAGTTCTGCCCTTATCCATACCAAATTTTCTGAAATACTGTTTACTCTTGAGTAACTACGAAATGATTTTTTCCTCAATAACACTATAACTCCTCCGTAAAATCGGTTATTCTTTGCTTTATCCCTACCTACATCTTCTACTAAATAATTATCAAATAAAGGCACATTTGATCTATCGTGCCATGTCTCAGTTAATGCCAAAAAATCCAACTTAGTTATCTCTTCCTCTACACTTGCAAGTTTATTTTGAAGTCCTTGCACATTCCACGCTGCAAAGGATCTCGTCCTCATATGGCCCTGGGCATCCTAGCTTGAAGACACTGAATCACTTCTTTCGTCGTTTAGGGTAAAGGGGTCATGGGTTTGGTTACTAAGGGGCGGAAAGTTTAGACGATAATAATCCTGATTACCACTATTTTGTCTATGACCGCCTCTTTGGTAGCTTCGCACTCTTCTCCCCCTTGTTCTCTCTTCAACGGTTGTTGTCATATGTCGAGTTTTGCGGCTGTCAGAACGGAATCTGTCGTCTGGACTGATGATTTCTCCTATCTTTCTGTGTGTGCCACGGCTAGCGTTGTTGCCGTTTGTAGCGATTTCTGAAGCTTCGTTTAACCTGGACGGAGGGTTCTGAGGGATTTGGGGCTGCGGGTTTGCGACCACAGTGTTGGTAGACGAATTTCTGTCGCTTTCGTCGTCTCCTTCATCAGCTGATAACATTTGGGTCTCAGTATCCGTTGCACTGTCAATGTTACTACGAGATGCGGAGGCTCTCGGCTCATACGCGGGCTGCCGGGGTTGAGGTTGCGAAACACCTCTATTCTCAGGCATTTCAGTCACCACCACTCCATCAAAAATAAATAAGCTCATCGATGATGAGCTTGGTTCCTCTGAGGCGCACACTTCTTCCTTCGGATATTGCTCGGGTACGCGGGCTGCCGGGGTTGAGGTTGCGGAACACCTCTATTCTCAGGCATTTCAGTCACCACCACTCCATCAAAAATAAATAAGCTCATCGATGATGAGCTTGGTTCCTCTGAGGCGCACACTTCTTCCTTCGGATATTGCTCGGATACGCGGGCTGCCGGGGTTGAGGTTGCGGAACACCTCTATTCTCAGGCATTTCAGTCACCACCACTCCATCAAAAATAGATAAGCTCATCGATGATGAGCTTGGTTCCTCTGAGGCGCACACTTCTTCCTTCGGATATTGCTCTGTTCATCACGGGCTTTAACCTGTTTCGAGCTTCTCTTTCTGCTAACGTGTAGTCAGGGGCTACACCAACTCCATCTCGTTTCAGTTCCTGTGCGTTTTTCAGAATGTAGTTGCGAGTATCTGTCGAATTCAGTTTGAGCACTACTGGGCCTGTCCTAAGGCGGAACACATCTCTGACGTCGCTTCTTGTCAGTTGAAGCGCTGGAAGCCGCCAGTTCAGGTAATCCATCAGTTCAGCTTTAAGTGAACTGTTAGCAGGATCTCTTCGTGGCTGGAAGTTAAAGATCATGATGTTTGACCGTTTCATTTCTGCTTCTAAGAGGTTCATTTTCCTGTTTGATTCGATCAATTTTCTGTTCACCAAGCACATTTCGCGTGAAACCGCCTCGTTCGCTGTTTTATGCGCCTCGAGCTGTTCCTTCAAGTCTGTTAGCTGAGCCGTGATAGCTGCTACACTGTCAGAGAGTGTAGGGATTAACTCCATTTTACTGTTCATTTCACCAAGAAGTTTTAAAACCGGTTCTTGGTCTGCCATTTCACTCGTAATCCCGAAGAGCTGGTTTTCTTACGCGTACTTGATCACCAAATAACTAGTATCCAAGCCACGGACGAATGATCGTGGGACGTCACTAAACTTGTTCACTAGTGGAATGATTAGAGCTCGCTCGGGGTGTTGTCAGGGCGAGCGCTGAATGAGAACTGATAGAAGAGAATGACTAAGTCCAAAACACGCCAGTGATCCTCAGGAACGTCGCACTAAATGTCTCACTAACGATTCGGACTCAACAACTCAAATCGTGTGTCAAACTATCACGTCGATTTTCGGGAGCAGTGTGATACCCGAGGTGATATCGCTTCTGGCTCTACCGCTAGGTATCCGGCGATTTTGTATCGGAAAGGAGAGTTAGTCATCAAGAGTATTGTATGGTTCATTTGTTGTATTTTTGGGATCCCATCGAAACCTTTGGTCTTGTTTTTCCTAGGCCGCCTTTTCCTGTTCAGTGCTAGAAGGCGGTAAAGGGTCTTTGTGGTTTTCACGGGAATTTTGGACCTCAAGCCGATTTGATGAATGTGATATTACATCTTGCTTCGAAGAACTCTTTCCTGGGCCACAAAGGATAGTTTTCGCTTGCTTGTCTTCCACCCACAGCCTATAGAAATGGAGTGGGGCTTCGTTTTTTCAAACCATGTTTCTGCTTTTTAGTGGAAAGCTCCTTTCTTGCAGGCAGGTACCATGCAAGTCTAATACCTGAACGGGCTAAAGATGTGTGACGTCTCGCTTGCACCGTAGCCAATACATCTTCTTGGAGTAATAAACTAGTACAAAATACTGAAATTAATAAGTAGCATTTTCCCAGGTGCCCGAAAGTGCTGCTATCTATCTGGCAATTTCTACTCATGATTCGGTCTTCCATAAACACATTCTTCATGAGACATACCATATCGGGGGGTTGACCACTTCGGAGCGTGTTCCGCCCTTCTAGCAGTTGTAACTATTAGTTACTTTTTCCGTTCCATCCTCACGAAAATTTGGCTGGATTACTCCGTGGAGAGATATTTTGACGAAAATAGAAAAATACGTTCAGGCCTTAACGCCAAGAAGCCAAAATTCGTGACTTAATGCGTCGTAACTACGGTAAGTAGGATGGAACACGCCGTCAGTGGTGAGATAAACGCTGCAAAAAGCAATCCATGTAAAAAGTCCTGGGATAAAGACGGAAGGCAAACTGCAGTCATGGGGGATCCGACCGTCGATACAAATGCGAAATCCTAACAGAGATAGCACCCGACCAGACGAAAACGGATATTTCTATACAATCATCGAACGGGTAATTTTGTACTTTGAGGTGTTGGACTTTGACAGAATTGTCGGAGTTTTGTAACTGTTATAAACCCGGGACGTTAATATGACTCTTTGTTTGTTTTTTCACATTTTTGTAAAAAAGTTCAAACTCGTCAAACTTGGAACACAAAAACGGAGTGTCGTATCTTATTGGTCGGTTGTGCAATAAACTAATGCCCCTTTCCGTTTTTGTCGGGTAGACTGCAATCTGTTTATACAGTATACAGCCATAGTGAATTGACCAAGAAAGTACTAGTACTGACAGTCAGAGGCGCTACTACGCAAAATGTTTGGGGGTGGTTACCGACTGGCATGTCATTTTTACCGACTGTTTTTTGCAGATAAAAAAGACTATTATTGGGGAAAAACGACTGTGTTGACGAAAAATGTGCTGATTTTAAGGAAAACTACTATTTTTGAGAAACAATCGACTATTTTTACGGAAACCGACTGTTTTTATGGCACTTGCAGCCTCTGGCTCAAGTGCCATATACCGATCACAATTCCGTCTGTCGGTCTGTCGGTCTGTCGGTCTGTCGGTCTGTCGGTCTGTCGGTCGGTCCGAGTTTTTTTGTCCCACATATCCGAGTTAGGGTACTTCCAGATGTGCTAGGACAATGAAACTTGGCAGGCATATCAGGGACCCGACCAAACTAACCTGGAAATAATCAGTTTCCCGATCCGACCATATGGGGGGGAGTGCGGGGCGCTGGAAACTTGCAAATTTAGGGCATTTTGTCACTTTTTTTCTGAGTTAGGGTACTTCTAGATGAGCTAGGACAATGAAACTTGGCAGGAATATCAGGGACCCGACCAAACGAACCTGGAAATAATCAGTTTCCCGATCCGACCATATGCGGGGGAGTGGGGGCGCTCGAAACTTGAAAATTTAGGGCATTTTGTCACACTTTTTCGAGTTAGGGTACTTCCAGATGAGCTAGGACAATGAAACTTGGCAGGAATATCAGGGACCTGACCAAAGTAACCTGGAAATAATAAGTTTCCCGATCCGACCATATGCGGGGGAGTTGGGGCGCTGGAAACTTGAAAATTTAGGGCATTTTGTCACACTTTTTCGAGTGAGGGTACTTCCAGATGAGCTAGGACAATGAAACTTGGCAGGAATATCACGGACCCGACCAAACTAACCTGGAAATAATCAGTTTCCCGATCCGACCATATGGGGGGGAGTGCGGGGCGCTGGAAACTTGAAAATTTAGGGCATTTTGTCACACTTTTTCGAGTTAGGGTACTTCCAGTTGTGCTAGGACCATGAAACTTGGCAGGCATATCAGAGACCCGACCAAACAAAATTAGGAATAATCAGTTTTCTGATCCGACCATTTTGGGGGGGGTGGAGGGCAGGGGAATCCGGGAAACTGAGAAGTGTGTAACTTTCGAACGGATGATCGGATTGTAATGAAACTTCATAACTGAAGAGAATATATATCTGTAATGTCCCGTTTAAAGTCTTGACCGGATTCGGTAGCCAGGGGGGAGTTGGGGGGGGGAGACCGGAAATTTCAAGAAACGGTTAGAATGGAGGGATCGGAGTGAAACTTGCTGGGAGGAACAAGCATCTGCTCTAGATAAGTCCTTTAGACCATTGTACTGGATCCGGACACTTATGGGGGGGGGGGGGCCGGAATTCCGGTGATGGTGGTTTTTTAGATTTTCACGATGAAACTTAGCAGGCATATCAGGGACCCAATCAAACTGACTTCAAAATAACAATATTGTTGATCAGATAATGGTGGGGGAGTGGAGGGAGGGGAATCCGCAGGGGAATCCGGGAAATTGAGAAGTGTGTAACTTTCGAACGGATGATCGGATTGTAATGAAACTTCATAACTGAACAGAATATATATCTGTAATGTCCCGTTTAAAGTCTTGACCGGATTCGGTAGCCAGGGGGGAGTTGGGGGGGGGGAGACCGGAAATTTCAAGAAACGGTTAGAATGGAGGGATCGGAGTGAAACTTGCTGGGAAGAACAAGCATCTGCTCTAGATAAGTCCTTTAGGCCATTGTACTTGATCCGGACACTTATGGGGGGGGGGGGGGGTCCCGGAATTCCGGTGATGGTGGTTTTGGGGACTTTCACGATGAAACTTGGCAGGCATATCAGGGACCCAATCAAACTGACTTCAAAATAAAAATTTTGTCGATCAGATAATGGTGGGGGGAGTGGAGGGAGGGGAATCCGAAATTTTCAGTCATGCGTAATTTTAGAATGGTTGATCGGATTCGAGTGAAATTAAAGAATTCAACAGAGGACATTTCTCCGATGATTTTTTTCATATCCGGACCGGATCCGGCAACTATTGGGGGGGGGGGGGAAATACGTGCCCCGTTTAGAATGGAGGGATCGGGATGGAACTTTGTGGGAAGAACAAACAGATGCTCTAGGTAAGTCATTTGCTGAATCGGATTGGCTACGTGCACCGCGGGGGAGCTGGGTGGGGTGGGGGGGGGGTGGACCGGAAATCTCGAGAAACGGTTAGAATGATGGTATCGGAGTGAAACTTGCTGGGAAGAACAAACATCTGGTCCATATAAATCTTTTACATAATTTGACTGGATCCGGACACTTGAGGGGGGGGGGAGGAGGGGTATCCCGGAATTCCGTTTTTGGGGGATTTTCACGACGAAACTTGGAAGGCATATCAGGGACCCGGTCAAACTGACTTGGAATAAAAAAAAAATCCTCGATATGATAATCTTGGGGGGGGGGGGAGTTGAGGGAGGGGAATCCGGAATATTACGTCATGCGTAACTTTGGAACGGGTGATCGGATTCGAGTGAAATTTAATAATTAAACAGAGGACATTTTTCTCTTGTGACCTTTTTCATTTCCGGACCGAATCCGGCAATTATCGGGGGGAGGGCGGAAAATACTTGACCCGCTTAGACTGGTGTGATCTGGATCGAACTTCGTGGGAATGACAAACAGATGCTCTGGATTAATCATTTGCAGAACAGGATTGGCTCCGGTTATTGTGGGTGGAGTTGGAGGAGGGGGAGGGGGGTCTGGGATTCCGGTGATCGCGCGTTAAGGTACTTCCAGATGTGCTAGGACGATGAAACTTCGCTGGAATATTGGAGACTCAACAACATTTGCTTAGAAATTGCTACTTCCCAAATCCGATTATTCCTTAAAGTACCAATCTTGACCGCAAAGTAAAAAAAATACTTTTAAGCAATATATGCATTTTCGTGATGCCCATCAGCCCATTAGCAGTTTTGCCTCAAGGGTTTTGCTTACAAATGAAGTTCCAGCTCCCTTATAGCGCGCATCTCAACCGCAAAGTCGAAACTTACTCTTGATCAATCAAATCATCTTGACACATGCAAGTGCCATATGAGCTTACAGCTCTTGTTCTTTAAAAAATCAAGAAAAATATCGACTGTTTTTACGAAAAATCGCGTCGCTTCTCGCCGTCTCGGCTATTTTTTACCGACTGGCCGAGAACATTCGGAGAGGACGCCCCCCCCCCCCCTCCCCCCTAGTCGTGACGCCCCTGCTGACAGTACAGCCAGAAAGTAAGGACATCAGTGTTGCTCCACTGCGCGCGAGGCGCATCCCTGTCGCATCCATATTGTCCAACTAATCCGCCAAACAAGCAGTAGTATCAGCTGAGCATGTGATGTGAGAAGCAACCAGATGATATAAGTGGTTGATGATATATCAGGAATAATATCTAGGGCCCGTTCTTGCTCGGTGACCCCTACCACATGGTAAGGCAGTAATATGGAGGCACTTACGATTTTTTTTATTTTTTTTTAAGGAATGAAGGGTTTATTAAAAAGAAGTTGGAATCTTCAGTGCCCAGAGGCGAACCTGTGAGGGACTAAATACCCTCAAAACAAAACATCAACAACGACAAAAACTTCGACAAATATAAAGAAAAAAAGGGAAATAAAGAAAGAAAAGAGCTTGACTTACCCGGTGCGAAATGTTAGTGTTACTCGCTTTTGCAGAAGTTAAAATTTGTCAATACGAATGTTGGGGGTGGGTTGGTATCGCTCCCCCGTATCCCGAAATTTACGAACCCCAAATGTATCGTAGATGTTTGTAAATATGTGACTAAAGGATTTAGTCTCAGGAATGAAAGTTTAGCTTAGTTTACGTAGCATAGTATTTCTAGAGGTGTAATAGTTTATTTGTGAAGTGTATTAAATTTTGTATGGCTTTGTGGCTCAGTAAACAAGAATTATTATTATAATAGCGTCAAGAGGAACTGTTAAACCTGTCTGGGAGAGCCAGAGTAGGCTAAGGCTAAATTTTGTGACTGGGAGGGAGTTTGACTTCTAGCAGATACCAGGGACCCATAAATTTTCTGTAACGACTCGCCATTCAGGGGGCTTGTCATTTCCTATGCTTCTATGTTGCTATGTTGCCCGAGCCTCATCTAGTTTCCAAAAATTCCGCTTGTGTCGAATCGGCGTTCTTGCTCAGATATATATAGATAGCCATCTTCAGTCAGGCCTATTCAGCATGCCACCAGGTACATAAGCTAGGACAAAAGATCCAGGATACTCTTCCATTACTGAGAAATATTCCTAGTTCAGCACAGCAGCTGCGAAAAATGTTGTCTGTCTGGATAGTCGGGTATCTTATCCCCGTGGGTATTTCTTGAACTATCTGACGCTCGGTCAAGAGCGCATCAGAAATCTCTTATTGACAAGCCCCCTGAATGGCGAGTCATTACAGGAAGTTCATGGGTCCCTGCAGATACGAAGATCAGTGGCACCGGAGAGGACTGTTTTGCGTGAACGGCATTGTTGAACGAGACAAGCAACCATGGGGATATCATCCTCCTCAAAGTCATTTTCGCCTCAATAGCTGAATGGGCGACGTCGGTGTTGAGCTCAAGACCTGAGGATTGTAAGTGAGGTTCAGACGGCACTGTTGAACAAAACTTTATTGAACTGTTGAACAACTGATGTCGAGCTCAACAAATGTTCGTGAAAATATCATCGTCCTACACCACTTTCGCGTGGATAGCATCTCCTGTTGAGCTCAGCAGCTGTTCATGCGAAAACGTCCCTCTAGGGTGGGTAGGGGTTTTACACCCCCCCCCCCCCCGAAAGATACAAAAGCAGTAGTTTTGTATAGGCTTCATACTCTGATATATGTTTAGTCCTACTTTTGGTATGGATTAGGTCCAAACCGCGAGTAAACCCCCCCCCCCCCCGAAATAAATTCCTGGACCCTGACCTGACCTGTGCACTAAGGCGCCCTCCTCCAATGCGCTGAATTTAGAACAGCGCGGTTGTATATCACTTTGGGATCTTCCTCGGTTTGCAGAGAAGTAGGATACATTCCGAAGGACCGTGTCCTCTCTTAAGCATAGCCTCATTAGCTCTAGTCAGTTTCAAAGGGGAGCACATACGGGGTCTTCTCGCCGTTCGCCGAGGGCTCCTCGGGGAATCGAAGGGAACGGCGAGAATAGAGGGAGTCACCAGACGCGGACTCCGCGTACAGAAACAGCGAGAACACGGGGAATGCTACCAAAATAGATTTTTTTCGAAAAAAAATGTGCAGTTGACGAAATTAGTCTGGATCCACTTTATTTTTGGTTTTGTTTATTCTGATTGTTTTTAATTAATTTTACATTGCGCTAACACCAGCGAAAATTGATTCCCCTCCGAATCTGAATGGGAGTCCTTTTTGATAATGGTGATGATAATTAGAGCATTCCCCGTCCGTGGGGACTCGCGAGAATACGGGGAGTAAGTCCCCGGGACAAACGAAAACGCGGGGACTCCTCAAGTGGAGTCCTCGGGGAACGGCGAGAATACGCCTATAGTTCCCACACTGCTAGGCCTCAACTTGAGCAGTAGGCTATGCCTATCAAGAAGTCACAGTATTTAATAAATATACCTCGCACTATTTACTGTTTGTTTTCCAGTATCCAAAACTATCTGAATACTGTAAGATTAGGCTCTGCTTTTAACAAATTATCCTCGGTTTTGGCTGTTCAAAGCTTTTTCCCAGGCCCGTTGACTTCTAGCAGAGACTCCGTCAAAATTCAGATAACCGGTTTTACGCATTAATAGCCAGATACGCGACCACTCGTCAGGGGGACAGTGCGCATGGAAAATAGTGAATGTTGGCAAGTGCAAAGATTAGTAAGATATCGTTAGCGGGCTTCGAATGTCACCAATGTTTTGGTAGGCTGGTAGGATTTGGTAGGATTTTCGATGCTTTAGTAGGCTGCTGTTGTGTCTTGTTCTTATTGAAAGGGGGCTGAGCTTTTCTTACTGGGGTCGCAGATTTGGGTGGCGAAATTTTTACGAGGTTTTGGACTAGGCCTGCAGCGTTCAAAGGGATCAGGTTGAACGCTGTGCCTCACTGTCGAGATTCGTCCCTCACAGTCAAAACTCACTTCTGGCTAGGACTGCCTCACTTCAGTTCCTTGTTCTCACCGTCAGGTCCTGTCCCTATCCTCAGGAGACAATACAATACGCGCTCTCGGCTACCTGTTGCGAGTCTCCAACCCTTCAGCAATTCATCCAGACTGTAGTAACCCTTTTCATCTTGTTAACTACATTCAATCTGTCTACTGCGCTTCCACGCCTTTGTTTTTCTAGTCGTACCACATTTTTTAAGGCCATGCCATTGCCTTATCACCTTTCTAATTCGGCCGCTAGTTAAAACAACATCTACATCTGTCAGCGTTTCAGAAGCGATGTTTATTTTTCAAGTCGTAAGTGCGGTAACCACCGTTTTTTCGTCACTTGCTCATAGAGATACTACTGCATTTTCAAAAGAAGAGTACGAAAACCAACCGTCTTCTTGTTCTGGATCTCGGATTCATTTGGTGAGAAAACACGTAGCTAAGATTTATTTGACAATTTGGCATCGGCGAAAGACGTCAAGTGAAGACAGCATGTATCTTAGTAAGAAGACAGCATGTAGCTTAGAGCTGGAAAGCAAAAACTCTTTCGCTTGTTAGTTTCCTTTCCATCTGTTTCTTATCCTTAACAAGGTCTATGGAGATTGACAGGTCTGACGTGAACTCGCCTGGATCTGGAATCAGTGCTTCCACTTTTAAACTGCGAACACACGGTCAGGACTTCCTGGACTTTCAACAAATTTCAACTTTAATATGAAAGTGATGATGGTGCCGAAAATCCTGGCTGGAATTCAAGTCCGGGAGCTCCCGACTGTGTGTTCGCACTCTTAGGGAGATTACCCTATTTTAGGGTGAAATGGACTTTTTGAAATGGACCTATTTTCAGTATAGGGATCCAGGGTAATCTTGAGGGGAAAACAACAATTTTCAGGGTGTATTAGGTTTATTTTAAAAACGGGCGATTATCCTATGGAAAGTGTTCGCTTTCTTGTATTTTTAACTAAAACGTGAAAACTCTATTCATAAGTCCAAAACACGCCAGTTATCCTCGGGAAGAACGAGAAAACGTAGCACTATAGTCGTTATAGCGACTCAAGCTCAAACAAATTAATCCTGTGTTAACCAATCACGGCGATGTTTGGGAGCAGCTGTGAGACCGCTTCCGGCTCTTCCGCTAGCTACAGGGCGATTTTCCATCGGCAAGAAGAGTTGGTCATCAAGAGTATTTGAAATCTGATTGATTCGTGGCAAACGGCAATCATTGAAAATTGATTCGTGGCAACGGCTCTCGCAATTTTTCCGGCAGGCGACAAATTCAGAACTGAGAAAACGCGGGCTTACCTGTATGAGAAGGTTGGACAAGTTGCGTTTCAGAAATTGTTTCTTATCAGACATGAACCGTGATTCGGTATCCCAGAACTCTCAGAGTGCTTCTCCCCAGTTCACCAGTATCAGTTATTGCAGAAGAACCATTATTACACTGCTAGGCTATCCTAGCATATCTCACAGTAGCCTACCACGTAATAGGAGGGGTATCCAACCTTGCACTATATAACCTTAAACGTGTAGTTCAAATGAAATCTGTGCAGTTCTAAGTATGATTCTTTCGTGGGAAATACACGGCACTATAGCCTCTTTTCTAGGGGGGAATAAACACAGAAGAAGGGAATTTTAGGGGGGGGGGAATTGTGATTTAGGGAAAATGGAAAAAAAAGTGGAAGCACTGTTTGGAATATCAGTCACTCAGTCGCAGAGCAAAATAACACTAGAGAGTAGTGCCAAGATAAAGTGACATACACTCGAATAACAGCGACACTAGCACCACTAGCGATAGTGAACATCCCTACTGAAACTCAATCGGTCGTTCACCAGCCCTGGCTCCGATAACTTCATATTCTAAACATAGCAAAAAAAATTATACAGCTCCATTGTTTCCTTGGTGTTTGCAGACAAATTTCTGAACCCGCAAGTTTGTCTAGCTTTAAATGGCTTAAGTGTAGTGGGCGGCACTACCAGTATGGCCCGTTTACAAAGCATGGAAAGCATAGGTCGTGGCGCTACTCTCTAGTGTTATTTTGTTCTGCTGAGTCGTATACCGACTGGGAAGGTGGTCGGTCGTATAAAAAGCGACATCATGATATTACGGAATTGGAAGTCAAACTCCCTTTCAGACAAAAACACAGACTGAAAAGTTTGAAAAAGTATTCGACTTACCTTAATTAATTAATTTATTTGCAGTCCAGTGGATCTGTGTCTGGGGTTGTAGATTTTTTACCTTGGAGAAGTTTATTTTCGATATCGCGAAAGTTCTCTGCAGTAGCAGCAGTACCATTGGTGGTCAGTTGTCCATGGTGTCGAGAAAAGCTTCCGCAGTACTCGGGTTTCTGTATGTTGTACTGTCTTAAAAGATGGACTTGGACACAACTTCCATCACCATACAATCGTGCGGTCATTTCATCTCTTTTCTGTTAATTCTATGCCCTTTATTTATGTGTGACAATCTGTTAGAACAACGGCTACAGTGTCGGTTATTTGTGTCCCAGAGCAAAATAACTCTAGAGAGTAGCGCCAAGACTTGAAAAAAGTGACACGCACTCGAATAGCAGCGACACTAGCACCACTAGTGATAGTGAACGTCCCTGCTGAAACTCAATCGGTCGTGCACAGTTGCTGGCTGGCTCAAATAACTTCATATTCGGAACACAGCAAGAAAAAGATACAACCTCCACTGTTTCCTCGATGCATGCAGACCGCATCTTACTAGAAATTTCTAAACCGACAAGTTTGTCTCGATTTAAGTGGCGCAAGCATAGTGGGCGGCGCTATGAGTATGGCCCGTTTGCGAAGCATGGAAAGTATAGGTCTTGGCGCTACTGCCGAGTGTTATTTTGCTCTGTCGTGTCCAACGTGTTGTAGTGTGGGGATTCGTAGGTTAGCTCATCCATTGATTTCTGTAACTATTTGGGCCGTTCCATGCTGATTCGTGTGTGCTTCGGCGAAAGACGCTGATGACTTTTAAATCATCTTCTTCGGAAGGTCATGTCATTACAGATATTTATCCACTTTGTTTCTCCACGCATATGGGCTCATGAATGAATGAATGAATGAACTTTATTACCCGTAAAAGTGCAAAACACAAAATACGGAGTATTATGAAAGAAGCAAAACGATAAATAACGAAAAAAACAAACGAAAAAGACAACAACAACAAACAAACTAACGAAACAACATGAAAAAGCTCTGGGTATAGGTATCTGGTATCTTATCTGATGCTGGTAAAGAATTAAGCCTTACCGAGCCAGGAGCACAGAGCTAACAAAGTGCACCACTATCCCTTGCAAGGGCCTATGATTTATTCATCATCTCCGGCTACTTCTGTTAGAGAGAGACAGAAACGGCGAACGCGCCATCGTCCGTTAGAAGGGGCAAAGATTTGTCAGTCATTGCCGGATATTAGTGTTTGGCGATATTCGGATTTTTCGATATATCGATATCGAAATTTCTCTGCCATGGTTCGCTATAGTATACGTCACTTTTTTCCAAAATTTAAGAACAAAATCGTCGTGAAAAAGCATCTTGCTTCATCTCAAACTTCGAATAAATAAAAACAGAATCACGAAGAATAAATTGCTACAATGTCGGATATATAGATGTAATTTATGTTGAACAAATGAACAAATATCGTTTTCGATATCGATCTTTACGTTTCAATATTCGATATCGATACTTGGTCCGATATATCGATATCGAATATCGCCCAAAACTAGCCGGCTACTTTTGAGGGTATGATACTGCCCATTCTCCAGCATTGCAATTTCCTTGGATACAAGGTGGGGTTCGTTTCTGTTTCATAATCTATTTTCGCGTGGCACTAATCACGCTCGTTTCACTCAAATGTGGGACGATGTCGGCTCTACAAAAGCAGCCAGCTTTTTCTTAGTGGATACGAATTAAACATTAAACGTCCAGATATCCTTGGTACTTGTAATAAAGCAAACAATAAAGATAGGTAAATTTCTGAAAAGGGCATTAGGCAATTAAAATTCGATTAAAACGTGAGTATTGTGATCAAGGTCTATCAAGCGAAGTTTTACTTTTCTTTTATCCTTGTTTTATTTATGTATGAATAATAATGGTATGACCATTTGGCTAAAATGCTTCCAACTGAAACCGCTCTCACAAACCGCTGAAGTGGTATTATTTACCTTATTTGTTTTTTATTGTTTTGTGCATGGGCTCGAGACTGAATCAAAAGAATTCTTTTTTTTTATCGTTGAAAAACACGGTTATTTTAAAGGAGCGGCTAACCGAGGATAAGAGGTCGTGTCGGATCATATCAGTAGGATACCCCTATTAGCGCATCTCGTTCAGGCCCATATCCAGGAATTTATTTCGGGGGGGGAGGGGTTTCCCCGCGGTTCGGACAAAAAAGACATAGATCTGAGGGAAAAGCCTATAAAAAATTATTCTTTTTGTATGTTTCGGGGTGGGGGGGTTGAACCCCCCAACCCGCCCTGGATACGGCCCTGATCCCGTACGATGGTGTACAAAATAACTGTAATGATGGACATTCTAGAATGTTAGCCTATTACGTCTGATAAACGTCTGTCACAAGGGTATGTTCCTCTATTCTTCGATTGGAGTGAAAGCTCTGCGGGTAGGCGCGTGTGAGGTTAGACTAATTGTATCTTAGAAATTTCTTATATTCCAGTTGATGAATCGACGGGAGTTTGAGAGGAGGAAACAGATGTGACATTGGTGCGACTCAGCAGTTTGTGAGAGTGGTTCCAAGAGGAAGGATGAAATCTCCGGAACGGTGAGTAAACTCTCTTCGGTAGGAGATTTATTTTTTTAATTAAACAGGACCACTACGCTTTCTAGCACAAGAAAAGTCCGCTACAGTTGAATAAAAACTAAAATAATTGGTAAATAATATCTAAAACTTCGTAACTCATAGTTCTCTAAAGAACACACAACCGAAATCTAGATTTTCAATTTTCAAGCAATAGCTAATCCCCCCCCCCCAAAAAAAAAATCGTTGAACATATAAATTAAGAGTTATTTTACCGTAGACTATTTTACCCTTTACTGTTTATTTTTTTTCTTAGACCAAGCCTAGGTTTGGACTGCAGGTAGGCTACTTGGCAGACAAGTACCAAAAATATTCCCAATTTCAATACAATTTCACACAATCCCAACTAAAATAGAAATTCTCACACAACTGTGGACTAGACAAACTGATAAAAGCTATGTTATCCTTTGCAGATCTTTCCAGATGTTTTTTTTTATGCTATAACTACAGCCAACTTCCTCTAGCCTATCTATTTTTTTATCGAGGCTTAGTATATCATATTTTTAAATACATTATTTGTTGTATTGTTACATTTTCATTGGATTTTCATCCTGGCTACTTTATCTGTTGTTTTTTTAAAATGAAATGATGATTAAATCCGTAATATCTTTAAATACATAAAAATAGCTTTGGATATGACAATACAAATAAAGACACTTCAGGCACTATCAATCAACTCGACGGGTCAGTATTACTTATCTGATAACATTAAAATTTCATAAATAAGCTACATCAATAAACAAAAGACAGGTCAAAATTTCCGTCAAAAATTCAACCCAGATTCTGGGCTCACTGATAGTAGCAAGTTTTCGGGTCTGGAATGAACCTCCTGAGATATGTTGGTCGAGACAGGGACCCATGAATTTCCTGTAATGACTCGCCATTCAGGGGGCTTGTCAATAAGAGATTTCTGATGCGCTCTTGACCGAGCGTCAGGTAGTTCAAGAAATACCCACGGGGATAAGAGACCCGACTATCCAGACAGACAAAATTTTTCGCAGCTGTTGTGCTGAACTAGGAATATTTCTCAGTAATGGAAGAGTATCCTGAATCTTTTGTCCTAGCATATGTACCTGGTGGCATGCTGAATAGTCCTGACTGAAGATGGCTATCTATATCTATCTGAGCAAGAACGCCGATTCGACACAAGCGGAATTTTTGGAAACTAGGTGAGGCTCGGGCAACATAGCAACATAGAAGCATAGGAAATGACAAGCCCCCTGAATGGCGAGTCATTACAGGAAATTTATGGGTCCCTGATCGAGAGTCATTTGGAGTCGACCTTCAGTTTTGGTCTTTAATTCATTGTGACACCTACCTTTAAAGGACACCTGAATGAAGAGTACCAAGTATCATCCCTATCTGTATGACTTCCGTTAACATTGCCTGCCGAAAATCCAATCCAAATACGAAATAGGTTGTTTCCAAGCTATGATTTTTGCTCCATTTTGCATCTGTCCTTTTTCAGTACGGAACAATTCTAGAAATGAACAAATGTCTCCAATCAACCCTTCTTCTGGAATATTTTGTAACCAGTTAAGCCCAAACGTATATCTAGAAGAAATTCCAATACAATCCGGCCATGTACAAGATTTAAATGAATTGCGCTTTTTGTCTTTGAGTCTGCATGTGCAAACCTCCAGAAACGAACGTCCCTTTTTTGAAAACGTCACGCTCAGGAGAAGAATGCTCTCCGTGGCCATGTCTGTAAATGCATTCTCCATGGTGTGTTCAAGTATGGTTTCATTGTTCAGGGGTCCTTTAAAAAAAAACATGAACAATGAAAGAAAAAAATAAACCATTAACTCCTGAAATTTTTTTTTGAAATTTTCCTTTTATTTTGTTTCCAAGTGGCCATTCTGAGTTTGATCTTGATTTGTCGGCGTATGCTTTCATTGGTATTCGTGGAGAAAGGCTGTTTCCTGCAATTATTCAGGAGTTCCGGAAATCCGATGTGAGTTGCGTCCTGTCGGTCGTAGGAAATGTTTGCCGGCCTACGCGCTCACCAGTTGTGGGAAATTTTTAGGTCTTATATGAAGCTGCCAAGATATGTGCTCGAAGGACGACCTTTCTGTTAAAGGAGCCCTCTTGCTTATTATGCCTTTTACAAATATACCTCGCTCCGTTATGGAATTATAAGCTTCTAAAATCCCCACATTTCTCCATTGTTTCGTTTTGTCCTTACGAATTTTTAGCGGCTTTTAGGCCGTGCCGAGTTTTGCCCATCACAAACGCGAAGTTTGCCGAAATCTTCAAGGACCTGTTTCGCGAATAAGGACATGAGAATCTTCTGTTTTTGATCATTCGCTTAGTTTTCCCACTTGTTAACCACGGCGCGTTCAGTTTTTAAATGTTTTGCGCCCAGCCACCGCGTCGAAGAGCAGGAAGGCTGGATTGATTCGATAAGCGCTAACAAGAAAATCGCTAAGTCCAGGTGGAAAGTTTTTACTGATACATTTCATAGTGAAAAGATCATTTCTAGTGAGAGTTGTGCTTTAACATTTCTAAATGTCAGTATCTTAAATACAACAGCCCAAAAGATTCCGGTATTTCTTTTCAAAATGAAAAACTCCCCAACCTCGAATTTCCCTGCCGTAAAATGGCTTTGCAGAATCATAGCACAATCTCTTAAAGAACCTGCGATAACGCTGTTTCGGCTGTTCACGATTCCATTCGTGTTGGATATGGAAAAATAGTTCCGAATAGAGGAAGGTATAACAGAAAAGCCCTTGGTAGTTTATATAATAGTTTCTGTTCTCCCTCTGTCTTCAACATTTCCGGAATTTTTGGTATTCTGTTTAAAATGTATCAGGACTTATTATTTCAAATATTGTAAATTTCTCTTGTACCTTCCTCGACGTTATA
The DNA here is from genome assembly GCA_030848855.1 of Branchinecta sandiegonensis. Classification (NCBI taxonomy): domain Eukaryota; kingdom Metazoa; phylum Arthropoda; class Branchiopoda; order Anostraca; family Branchinectidae; genus Branchinecta; species Branchinecta sandiegonensis. The sequence goes on along the minus strand of JAUPMV010000017.1, from coordinate 16,728,519 downwards.
GGAATTCCCGTATAACTGCAACTTCTTTGCCCTCTGACCCTTGTGCAAAGTTATCCCCAATTGCCCAGGACCTTCACGCTGCTGCCCTTGGCCATTTCTCCGCATTCCATCTAGGAAAAAGATTTTTTAGACCCGATTAGTCCCTTTTAATTTTTAATGGTTATTTTTTGATCTTGTGCATTTAGTAAATTATTGAAAGCTCAGTGTATTTTTTCCCTTTTTTTTCTGTATTGCGCTATTTTCCTTTCTTTAAGTGCGTAAATAAAATTTCATCATCATCATATCTGTTGCCAACCCTTCGTGTTTTGGCTTTAGATTTAATCGCACATCTGGTTGGGAATTTTTTTGCTTCTGTAACTAGGACCTCTGCAGGAAATTTGCTTTGTCGTCCTGTTTTTTGGACATTTTGAAGACATATAGTCTTCTTTAGACCAAGCTGACTGACTTACCTTTGCCCTCTTTGCAAGTTGCAGTAGGAGGATTTGAACCACTTCCTCATAGAGTACCAAGAGCTTTCGCATTCGAGAGTAACATTCGCTGGGGGTGGGTTGGTATTGCTTCCCCGTATCCTGAAACCTACGAACCCAAAACTTATCGTAGATGTTTGTAAATATGGGCTAAAGGAAATAAAGCGTATTCTCGCCGTTCCCCGAGGACTCCTCGGGGAATCGAAGGGGACGGCGAGAATAGAGGGAGTCACTCCACGCGGACTCCGCGTACAGAAAAAGCGAGAATACGGGGAATGCTTCTAAAATGGATTTTGTTCGAAAAATGAATATGCAGCTGAAAAAATTGGTCTAGATCCTCTTTATTTTTGGTTTTGTTTATTCTGATTCTTTTTAATTAATTTTACATAGCACCTACAACAGCAAAAATTGATTCCCCTCCGAAAGGGAGTCTTTTTGATGATGGTGATAATAATCGGAGCATTCCCCGTCCGTGGGGACTCGCGAGAATACGGGGAGTGAGTTCCCGGGACAAACAAAAACGCGGGGACTCCTCAAGTGGAGTCCTCGGGGAACGGCGAGAATACGCCAATAGTCTCAGGAATGAAAGTTTGGCTTAATTTACGTAGTATAGTAGTTTCAGAGGTGTAATAGTTAATTTGAGAAGTGTAACGTGTATTAAATCTTGTATGGCCTTTTGGCTCAATAAACAAGCGTTATTATTATTATATTATTATTATTATTAAAACGGACTGAAAACGGAAAAGTCAGCTAGGATATTCTTCTGCGATATTTCGGCCCTTCTAAGAAAGGGTCCTCTTCAAGCTGTAGATGGAAGAACGGCCTGAAGAGGACCCTTGCCAAGAAGGGCCGAAATATCCTGCTGACTTTTCCGTTTTGGCTCATTTTTGAAGATCAATATCCCTGGTTCGCACAAACTGCGTCTACACTGTTAGAAGTTTCATAACAGATAATACGAGGATGTGCGGTTTCAACAGATAATGCGTAACAGATAACACTTCGGGTGCTATCTGTTGTGTTTCATAATGTTATACATAATAAGCGTTACCATCAGGAAGAACCGAAAAAACGCCAAAAAATATCTGCTGATTTAAAGTCAGTACGGTAGATGTTTTTTCCTAACAAAGCTTATTCTGCATAACATTTCATGCATAACATTTTCAAACACAACAGATAACATCCGAAGTGTTATCTCTTACCTATTATCTGTTGAAACCGCGCATCCTCGTGTTACCTGTTATGAAACTTCTGACAGTGTACTGTGTTAAGATTGAAATTTGTAATTGACAGGAATAATCGTCGCAAAACGCACAAACGCAGCGGTTCAACGAGCAATCGCAGTGTCTGGGAGCCTATCCATTATTATGTATTATCATAAGCATATGTTTGGTTCCTTCAAAACTGAAGGGTGAGGATATAAATTTTAAACAACAACACATCAGTCAGATTCACACACAATTACATGAATATAAACCAGGTGACTAAGTATACAGACACAATAGCCCACTTAATCGACAGCCAAATACACAGAAAATAAACATATCTGGGCCCTTTTGGGAAGTAAGGGCAAAGGTTGTGATTTACAGTAATATTGCGTCCTTTTCATTAAAGGGCACGTCGTACTTATGATGTTATAATTCATGCGATTTCAGTAGTATTTTCCACCCATTCTCGTTCCATAGATACTACACTTCATATGTGTATCCTAAATCTCCTCCAATAGCATTCCACTTATTACCACGCCTGCCACGTTTGTTCTTCTTACGTGACATATCATGTTTCCGATCATTGTTTCCGAGATGCTTATTCGTTAGAAAACTGGTCATGCAAATTTTGCCTAGTTTGTCGTCCAAAGCAAGGGGCATTGACAGAGGCTTTAACAATTACAGCTGAAGCATTTGTAATTTGTAGTAAGCATAGCTAAGTTTTAAAGTAGTCAACTTTCACAGAACACTCTAGTAGACACACGATATATTTCGAGGTGTCCTTTAAAGCTTTGTATTTTACTATTCATAAAACGAACGTTCAAACGATGTTTCTTTTTTTCTCTTTTGAGCATTCCTTCATTGCGAACGGAAGCAAAATCGCCACTGGAGTTTGCAACACGTTTTGCAAAAATGTTATTTGATGATTTTACGAGTGTTTGTCAAGTCGTAAGCTCAAGTCGACGTGCCGAGTCCTGGATGCGAAAATTGTTTTGGTACTTCAGCCAGATATTTAGTTGAGAAAGGGAAAATCTCACTTTGTGGAACATGAAGAACTAACAGTGGAATATACGAAACAATGGCTAGTGTAGTGAGAGGAGCCTCTGCGCTCCCCAAGTTCACCCCAATTTCCCCCGAAGTGATAGCGAAACCCACGAAGGTCCCTCGAATCGTTGGTTGATTCAAGGGACTCTCACAAATTTCCTCTTTGACGCAAAGCCTCTTTTTCCCTTACTTCCAAATTCCCTCACGCAGTGTTTTCGGTATTTTCTGCACACTGTCAAAGAGTGGTAATGATTTAAGTAAAGAGGAAACAATTTAAGTTAATGAGGAAACGATGTAAGTAAAAGCAGTAAATAAGGACCAATATATATGTATTAGTTAATTCAGTCGATCTTAAAGCACAACTCTTACTAGAAATGATCTTTTCCCTATGAAATGGTCAGACAATTTTTTTTCGACAATACCATTACTTTCCACCTGGAATTAGCGATTTTCTTGTTAACGCTTGTCGACTATGTCCAGCCTTCCTGCTCTCCGACGCGGCGGCTGGGCGCAAAGCATTGAAAATTGAACGCGCCGTGGTTAAAAAGTGAGAAAACGATGCAAATAAAACAATTAATAAACAGAAGCTTCTCAGATCCTTATGTGTGAAAGAGTTGCCAGTGAACGCTGAAGATTCCGACTACGTTTTGTTGTATGACGGGCAAAACTCGGCAAGGGCAAAAAAGCGCTAAAAATTCGTAGGCACAAAACGAAACAATGGAGAAAGGTGGAGATTTTAGAAGCTTATAATTCTGTATGGGAGCTAGGTATATTATAAAAAGGCAGAATAAGCAAGAGGGGTCCTTTAAGCCAGTCTTAAGTACGTTGTAAGTCAGTGAACAGTGTACAGTGAGATTACGAGTGTATGTACTCCATGTATTAAGTAAATCAAAATATCTATTACACATATATCCGCACTCGAGTTCGTTTGACTCTGTAACGCCCTAGTAGATAGACACCACGAGCCTCTCCCACGCTACCGAATACAGTAAAGGACCAGGAGTCCAAATGTACGTCAATTCTACCGTATTACACTAAACTAAGAGGACCCTTGCCAAGAAGGGCCGAAATATAGCTCTAATAAAATGTAGAGGACTTATCCGTTTTGCACCGTCAGATATGGCTTGACAGGACTGTCATCTACAATAAACCTCAGCGATATTTCGTAGCTGAACATTTAACTGACTTTCCGTTTCTAGCCATTGTTTCATACGTGTTTCCAGTCAGCGTGGGCTCAAGGGGTATTTAACCAACAGTGACAGGGGCTAGTTCTTACTCGTTGGTTATGAACAAAAAAATTTGTAAAGCCGAATCTCTGATCTATTTCAGACGTTCAGGCTGTCGATAACATGCAAAATCAGAATAAAAGCATTTGATGCAAATGCGACTTTGCCTGCTAGTCAATAATGAATTTTCTTATTTTAGTTTACATCTTAAAATTTATACTATAAAAGCGGTTTCTGCTTTTACCGGCTATCGGGTGGCCACAATGTGAGAAGCAACGAAATCCAGTGCACTAAACTAGTGCCATCTGTGATATCTCTCAATCCTCAAAAACGAATTTTTTTAATACAACTTTTATTCAAAACACACTTTGTGTATGTTACGTACGTACAGACAACATTCATTTGCTATTCGAAATCTCTTCGTGTCGTTTGTGACGCACCGCTTACTTCTGATTTTTGTAACGAAAACGGATGGTGGAGCTAGGGAGGAGAAAGTGGGCTGATATTTATTTTATGAAATTATATTATTATATTATATATTGCCTGTCTTTCGAACCCCCTCTTGGAGGTCCCCTTTCAGGTTCTTGTTGACTGTGTGACGTTGTTGGTTGTGAGTGGGCAACCCTTGACGAAAAGTCGTAGTATGCCTAGAAGATATGAATGAAAAGTAATTAGAGCAGGCGAAAATCTTTTTGACATCCAGATGAAGAATGATGATCAGATCAGATGATTGAGCAAAGGACAGCCGTAATGCTCCGCATAACAGCAGGTCTGCTGAAGAACAGTAGCGAAGCCACTAGATTAGACGAGATTATACATGGGCTTTATTGGAAAAAATACTAGCAACTACAACACACTCTAGAAGTTTACATTTGTTAAGAGGTTTAACAAACCCCCTTTGAAAAAGTAACCTCGATAACACTATAGTAAAGAAAGAAAAAGAAGAAGAAAAAATAATGAAAAAAGAGAGAGGAAGAGAAAAAAAATGTATGCACTTACTCGGTTCCTGGTCAAACACCCACAAAACAAGCGCTGGAAGCTCATATGGTACTTGCAAGACTTGGTAAATAAGAATGACGATGGAACCTTGGAAATCATGAGATTGTATCGTTTGGTATTTTTTTTTTCTGTAGTCATCATAATCAAAACCCTCGAGGCAAAACTGATCATGGGCCCAAGGGGATCATGAAAATGTAGGTTTTGCTTAGAAGCATTTTTTGTAGGCTACTTAGCGGGTAAGATGAGTACTTTAAGGGATGGTCGGATGTCGGAAGTGACAATTTCTAAGCCAATCTTTTCAAGTCTCTAATTTTCAAGCCAAGTTCCATCGTCCTAGCACGGATGGAAGCAGCCTACCTTAAACTGCGATCACTGGAATTCAAGACCCCCCTCCAACTCCCCCAGAGTGACCGAATCCGGTCCGGTTCTATCACTGATGTATCTAGGGCTTACGCTTGTTCTTCCCACCAAGTCTTATCCCAATCGTTATATTCCAAGCGTGTCACAAAATTTCCCCCCCCCCCCCGACTCCCCCACATTGATTGGATCCTGTCCGCACTTAAAATGGGACATCTGATACACTAGCTCTTTCCAAATATCAAGTTTCATTAAGATCCGATTCCCGGTTCAAAAGTTATAAATACGTCAATATTCCAGATTCCCCTCCTCCACTCTCCCCGCGGTAGTCGGATCGGGGGAATGACTATTTCCAAGTTAGTTTGGTCGGGTCCCTAAAATGCCTGTCAAGTTTCATCGTCCTAGCACATGTGTAAGCATCTTAAGTTGGGATCACCGGAATTCCGGAACCCTCCCTCCAACTCCCCCTACAGTGCTCGGATCCGGTCCGGTCTTGTCAACTATGTATCTAGGGTGGTGCTTGTTCTTTCCACCAAGTATCATTCCGATCTGTCCACTCTGAACATGTCACACGATTTCCAGTTCCCCCTCCAACTCCCCCAAAGTCACCGCATCCATTCCGGACTTGAAGTGTGACATCTGAGACAGGAGGTCTTTCCAAATATCAAGTTTCATCAAGATCCGATTCCCCGCTCAAAAGCTATAAATACGTCAATATTCCGGATTTCCCCTCCCTCCACTCCCCACGGTGGTCGGATCGGGGAAGTGACTGTTTCCAAGTTAGTTTGGTCGGGTCCCTAATATGCCTGCCAAGTTTCACCGTCCTAGCACATGTGTAAGCATCTCAGGTCTGGATCACCGGAAGTCCGGAACCCTCCCTCCAACTCCCCCCACAGTGCTCGGATCCGATCCGGTCTTGTCAACTGTGCACCTGGGACTTGTGCTTGTTCTTCCCACCAAGTTTCATCCCGATCCATCCACTCTGAATATGACACACGATTTCTGCCCCCCCCCCCCTACAACTCCCCCCAAAGTCACCGGACCCATTCCGGACTTGAAGTGTGACATCTGAGACAGGGGGTCTTTCCAAATATCAAGTTTCATTAAGATCCGCTTCGCCGTTAGTTAAAAATTAAAAAAATTAAATTAAATTATTAAATTATTAAAAATTAAATTAAAAAAAAATACGTCAATATTCCGGATTCCCCCTCCCTCCACTCCCCCCATGGTGGTTCAGTCGTAGAAGGGACTATTTCCAAGTTAGTTTGGTAGGATCCCTAATTTGCCTGCCAAGTTTCATCGTCCTGGCACTTCTGGAAGTACCCTAACTCGAGGTGAGTGGCCTGACGGACCGACAGACCGAAAAGTGATCGGTATATGGCACTTGAGCGGAGCGGCAAGTGCCATAAAAACTATACACTCCACAGTCCCGTCTCCAAAAACAAACTAAACCGAAAAAGAAAAATATATGAATAAATGAGCATAACTAAATCTGGGCCAACCTGGTGTGGGATATGGACAGTTAAAACTTTTTGAACGACTCTGAAAAATGTTTGGAGGACGTTGGAAAATAAAGGGAAGGAGCCCATTTATATTGTACTTCTTCTTCCTTTAGAACTTCAAATTTTGAAGCTTGTTTTGCAATGTTCCTTCACTTTTGAACTTATGGATGCAATTCGTTTATTTTGTTTTATTCCGCCTTAGATTACTTAGCAGAAAGAAACAGATGAAAAGAATATACGTTATCGTACTTATACCAGTTCATCTCGTTAAAGATAAACATCTCACAACCCCATAGTAACTACAATCTAACAAATAAATAATATGAAAAGATCTGATAAGTGAAAATTTTTCTCGAACAGGTACTTAATGTATATCATCCTAATTGTATGTCCCACAGGTAGTTATTTTACGATATACAACTCTCAAGGCGTGGATAACTTGTGGGACATACGCCTCGCTACCTGTTCGAAAAACTTATAACATTTACCTTTCCCCCATCGCGGTAGATAGAATAACAATCTCGACGACCTTTGAAAATATTAACCATGCTCCGATCGGTAGATATTTTTCACAACCTACCTTGCCTTCGGCTGGGATAGGTCTATGTTATTCTCCGATACCAACTTTGATGCCGGAATTAACTCTTTATTAATAAGGCGTACTAGCATTGTGGTTAAACCCTTATTTTTTCTTTTGTTATTGGGATACGTTCTTCAAGAACCCGTCGTACGTGGATTTCCAATGCACGCTACTTCCGAATCGCTCGACCCGTTCTTAATCCCTCGAGACGCGAATTTCGCATGGAAATTTCTAACACCGTAACGACACCTCACTAATTTCCACGCTTGCCTTGTTTCGATATTTTGAATGCGCATCATGCTCCCGACGATTGTTTGAGAAGCTCGCCCGTCAGAAAAAAAAGTTTATGTAAACTTTCCGTGTTTCCAGTCAGTTGGACTGGAGAAGGTCTTCAGACCGCCAAAGCCGTTGGCAATTATCAAAAGCAGAGCCTGGTTTTAAGTAGTCACCGATTTACAATATTGGGGCATAAACAGTAAACAGTGTGAGGTGTCCTTTGATGCTTTTAAAAGGGTCTTTCGAATCAAAAATCGAAATTTTTAATTTAGAAAAATATTTTATTGAATCTAGATGAACCACATTTGGTAAAAATTGTGGATCACAAATCCTATCAACTACCTATGTTTTCAATTTGGATCCGAGTTATTCCAAGCAGCATGTGCTGCCAAAGAAATCCATGTCTTTTATTTATATTGCGTTTAAGTGTCAGATAATCGATTGCTTAAAGGACCCCTCTTGCTTATTCTGCATTTTATAATGTATCCAGCCTTCTTATGGAATTATAAGCTTCTAAAATCCCCACCTTTCTCCACTGTTTTGTTTTATGCCGACAAATTTTTAGCGCTCTTCGGCCGTGCCGAGTTTTGCCCGTAACACAACCTAAAGTTTGCCGGAATATTCAACGTCCGCTGATAACTCTTTCACACATAAGGATATGAGAATCTTCTTTTCTAGACGTTTTTTCATTTGCTTGGTTTCCCCACTTTTAACCACGGCGCATTCAGTTCTCAAACGTTTTGCGCCCAGCCGTCGCCTCGCAGAGCAGGAAAGCTGGAAAGAGTCGACAAGCGCTAACAAGATAATTTCTAAATTCAGGTGGAAAGTAATGTTATTTTCGAGAAACTTTTTTTCCGATCTCTTTCATAGTGAAAAGATCATTTCTGGTAAGAGTTGTGCTTTAAACAAGCAATAATCCTGTCCTCAAACTATCTGGAAATGATCAAGAATCATCCCTCTGTACTGACTTTGATATATGAGTTTATTTGCTGCGCCTTGATGCTCTTTAACAGATCCAACTGAATCAATACAAGTGGGGTGTCTACAGTCATGCAAATTAATCATTAAGACCGATCAGCTTACTTCAAAAACAGACATTTCAGCGCTGTTTCCAGGCCTTGTATGGTTTCGGATATTCTGCGATTTCTCAGGAGTAGAAACTTTTAATTGGGGGATCATTTTCATGCCGGCTCTCTGATCGAGCCTCTTTTTTGCATGTTCAGTTTAGTTGGAATCTGAGTTGTGTGCTTACTGAACAGCCAACAACGTTGAGATTCGATTTGTTCGATCATCTTGATTGGCCTGCACCACAGCTTATCAACCTAGGCAGTTAAGCAAGCTCAATTTATTTTTGGGACACAGTGCGCGGCGTCGGAGAGCCATTACCATGCGACACTTCTGTGGCGTTTAGCCAAAAGGGGATAAGTCACCTTTTTGGTGAAAATGAATTACAAACACCAATCGATTTCTCTCCTCAATATCTACAATTTGGTCTAATTGTTAGGGTAATAAGTCCAGTCTTGGCTGAGATCATCTGATCATCTGAGACATCTGCCTCATAAACCTCAGAAAAGCAATATGCCAAAATGGGATTAGTCCCGTATCTTCTAAATCCTTTCATCTAGGCAGATTTGAGTAAGTTTATTCGGTTCGTCATGAAAAACCAAGCCAAGGAGGTATCTCCCATTTTTCACCTCGCAATTTACTGATCTGATGAAAACAGTTTAACACTAAATTTGCTCTCCTGAAAAATTTGAAAAGGGTGACTTATCCCCTTTTGGCTAAACGCCACAGACTTACGGAAACCGGTGGAACTTCGCAGTAGGAAACGTGAGCTCGGATTATATTGATTATATCGGATTATATGGATTATATTATTGATAAGCTGTGGCCTGTACTCATCCCGTGTTTGTTATGTTGTCTTTTGGTAACAACCGACCACACCCTTGGATCTGTTTGTTCACGATTGTGAGTGCCCGATGAAAAAATTATCTCAAAATAGTAGTACGAAGTTGTACGAAAAAGTAGCTTGCAGTACTAACTGATGCTACTACATGCTTCTACTTCAAGGCTACCGTGTTACTTCATACTACTGCATGCTACTATTAGCAAGACTGGATGCTACTATGGCAAGACAGGATGCTACTGGATACTACTACATAAGACTGGACCAGTCAGAGGCACATTAAATGATAGTATTCTTTGCTATTACATAGTATTACATGCAACTCTTTCGTACAAGTACCATACAATTACACTGTCAGAAGTTTCATAACAGATAGCGTATAACACTCAAGAACAACACCTTTTCACTTAGAAATAAAGTGTTATGACCAATTAAGTTTATACTATTTCGTGCCTAGATCTCCAACAACACCTTCAACTGGTAAAAATACTAATGGTAACGAAAGAAACATAACAGATAACATCCCAAATTGTTATCTGTTGAAACCGCGCATCCTTCTGTTGTCGTTGTATAACTTCTGACAGTGTAGTATTTTAACCTATTGAAGGTGTTGTTGGAGATCTAGGCACGAAATAGTGTATATTTTTTGGTCATAACACTTTATTTCTAGGTGAAAAGGTGTTATTCTTGAAAGTGTTATGCGCAATCTGTTATGAAACTTCTGACAGTGTACGCAGGCTACAAATCGGATGTAGATAGGTATGGGTATACTTCTTTTGATACTTCAGTCACTTTTAGTTTTAAACCACCTAGTTTTTTTTTGCGTTTAAATTCTTCAAATGGAAATAATGCATTAAATTTTAACAGAAAAGGGTTGGGATAGTTTAGTCTAGTTAGGATAGTTTAGTCTATTTACCCATCACTTATTCACTTAAAGGAACAGAAAACTTGACTCAAACATGACTCGGGGAGCTAGCTGACATATCAAGAATGTACCCTGAGTCGATACTGAGAATAAGAAAAATTGTCGTTACTACCATTGGCCATTTCCGGGCAGTTTTCGAGAATTCGACTTTTGAGTTTGGGAATTTTGGGAATTCTTAAAAATAACAGACCAAAGCGTCCCTCTCCAAAGGTCAAACACGGAGTTATCAGCAAAATACAAAATAATAAACCCCACAGCAAAATAAAGGTAAAATTGAAACAAGTGCTCGAGCAAGAGCTTTAAATGCTTGCGCAAACCATATACTAACTTATTCGGTTTATAGATTTTAGTATTATGTTTAGTTCGTGTATATATTTTCTTTAGTTTCTTTTCTTCTTTTCTTTTTCTTTATCTTTATGTACTCCGCTTTTTCCCTTTTGTAAGTGGGCAAAATTAAATATTTATATATCTAGTTTCACGATACAATTAATGAATATATAATGGAGTGAAATTAATCCATCCACGATTGGGGCATACTGATACAAACACAAGTACTCAACAGCTATCATTCCCAAGACATCTAACGAGACAAGTATCTCTTTAAAATTTGCTTTACATGCTGTGCCAACAATCTTTTAGTTTTATAACTCGTCATTTGATAGACATAAAGCTATGAGGGAAGCTCATGACACAAATATCTCCTATTTGAATGATCCTTTACATGCTCTACAAATAACCTTATAGTTTTATAATTCGTCATTTATAGACATCAAAATACGAGGGAAGTGCTCATACAAATATCTCCTATTTGATTTATCCTTCCGTTGTACTACCAACAATCTCATTTGTAATTCATCGTTTTTTAGACATCAAAATACGAGGGAAGTGCTCATTATAAAAATGTATCCTATTTAAAGTATCCTTTACACGCTTTATTAACAATCTTATAATTTACAATACGTCGTTTTAAAGACATAAAAATATGAGAGAAGAGCTCATTATACAACTATCTTTTGTTTAAATTATCTTTTACAGGCACGACCAACAATCTTGTAATTATGTAATTCAAACAATCAATCAACAAATTCAATACCCAATGGCCTAAAGCCAAAAAGGGGTAAACATGCTTTATAGATAATTCTTCGTTTTCTAGACATCAAAATATGATGGAAGAGGTACCATAGAAAGTGAGAATCCTGGCACTGCCGTAGGACGGAAGCTACGTAGCCTAATTGCTGTCTCGTCTCTAATTCCATTCAGTAAAAGCTCCCTAGACTGGTGTCATTATCTGTTTTCCTGCCGCAATTTATGGTCACTTTAATAAAATTTAATACTTTTCTTGACGAAGAGTTGTTGCGAAACGGATTGCTCAGTGATTGCACGTTAATATAAACTTTATATAAGACCTGAACAGGATCCTTGCCAATAAAGTCTGGAATATCGTCGGGAACAAAAAAATCAGATTCGGCACGACCAGACTGATTGAATGCTTATTCTCTAAAGTGTATAGCCCCTCGGTTGTGCGAGAGATAAATCTTTGGGTGTGCCTACTTTGAAGAATCGTGCTACGGGCTAGGCATAGATTATTTTCGGGTGGATGCCTCCACGATAGGTTGGGCGACCAGCGCTTTTATGTGATAAAATTCTCATGGTTTATCTTGATCTGATACTAATGGTCCACTTACAGCCGTTATTCAGGATTAGCTGACGGAAGTCATTTTTAAACTCACATTCAAAAGCTTTAGGAAGTAGAAAACTTTCTGTTTGCTATTTATGCGTTTGCCACGAGGGATTGGAGTTTCTGAATTCTTTGTGTCGATTTTCCGTTCATGGTGGCCATCAAGGTTTGATTAGTGAGTTCCGGTTTCGATTTATGGTGTGTGTTTCGCTGAATGCAGTCTCGATTTATGGCTCCAAAAAGCTGCCATACAGTTTCGCATGGGTTCTTGCATTTATTTTTGTATCAACTAGTCGGAGCTAGTTCGTTCTTCTCTGTTAGCTAGTATTCGCAAAAAGATTTACGTCAAAAGGTGTCGACCCCTTCGAGATTGACGAGCGAAAAACGATCAAGGCAGATCCCTGTTCTGATGGTTTTCTTCTTCTTCTTCCTTAAGATGGGACAAACAGGCATGAGCCCTGTTTTGCTTAAAGCACACCTCGTACTATTTACTGTTTACTTCAGTATTCGAAAATATTTGAATACTGTAAACCTAGGCTCTGCTTTTTAACAAATTATCCGCGGCTTTGGCTGCCTTTTCCCAGGTCCATTGACTTCTAGCAAAAACTCTACGCATCAATACTATGATATGCGAACAGTCAAAATGTGCATGGAAAATAGTGAATCGCTGCAAGTGCGAAAATTAGTGAGGTATCGTTAGTCAGCTTAGAATGTAAGATATCCAATTTGGGTCTTAAGAATTAATGAATGCATTTACGGAAGTAGTTGCAATGGCATTATAGACACGACGGGTCCTTTAAGGCAGGGGCCCCGTTTTGATTGACAATGAAACTGAAGGAGCCCTGTTTGGATTCGCCATGAAAGGACAGTAGCAGGGTCCCTGGTCCCGGTACTATCCTGCCGTTTTTTTCCAGACCACCGTGATGCTAATTTGTCGCTTTTTGAGTTTCGCAGAAGATGAACATACCATTCCGAATGTTATGAGTTCTCTGTGAATGAGTTGCATATCCGATGAACCGTAGAATTGCCTGATGAGATATGTATGTGTCACGGGTGAAAGGGTGAGGGAATTGCGGGAATTTCTGAAAATATTTGTCTAGATTAGTTTTGAGATTCATTTGGGAAGTGTAATATATTCCAGGCTCAGACATGTGTTTGGAGATATTTTTTTCGTCGGGAAGGTCGGGGAAATTAGTGAGGCTGACATGAATTTCTAATCCTGAAAATGAAGTGATTTTTGAAAATTAATGGATTGGTTATTTGTTGTTTTAATTAAGGAAAGTGCCCAGAAATTGTTTTTTCGAGGTTACTTTAAGGATTCATTTTTGAGGCGTAATATATTCCAGCCTCAGATACATGTTTTTAGATTACTTAGTCGTTGGGAAGACCCGATATACTGCTTTCAAATCCGGAAAATGAAGCAATTTTTGAAGATTAATAGATTTTTTTTTGCTGTATTTTATATCCTGAGTATTAAAGCACAACTCTTACTAGAAATGATCTTTTCCCTATGAAATGGACCCGAAAAAATATTTTCGACAATACCATTGCTTTCCACCTGAAATTAGCGATTTTCTTGTTAGCGCTTGTCGACAATGTCCAGCCTTCCTGCTCTCCGACGCGGCGGCTGGGCGCAAAACATTTGAAAAATGAACGCGCCGTGGTTAAAAAGTAGGAAAACTATGCAAATAAAAGAATTAATGAACAGAAGATTCTCAGATCCTTATGTGTGAATGATTTGTCAGCGGACGCTGAAGATCCCGACAAACGTTTCGTTGTGTGAAGGGCAAAACTCGGCAAGGGCAAAAAGCGCTAAAAATGTGTAGGCACAAAACGAACCAATGGAGAAAGGTGGGGATTGTAGAAGCTTATAATTCTGTATGGGAGCTAGGTATATTATAAAAAGACAAAATAAGCAAGAGGGGTCCTTTAAAGAAAGTGTCAGCCATCGGACTAATCGCATTTGCGTTTTGTCCGAAAACGCTCATATTTGCCCATATTCGCTTACCTTTTTAAGTGGTTATTTCGCGTACTTTGCTTTCTATCTCTGACTATATACAAAGAAAATATGTGACTTTAATCTGAAAATATCGGGCTTATTGTGTAAATAGTGATTGGAAGCGCTTTGTCAGTATTCAAGGCCCCAAACAACACGCCAACTGTGTGGCTTGTCATTTTTAATTTGGTGGTTTCAAGCGAGGGCCTGGAAACTCTCTGACTTGTATGTACTGTCTGGAAGAAAAAAATGATGACCCAGCTTAGTTACGTTATGATACGTATCGCCGCTAAGGCTGATTTTTTTGTTCGTCTCACATCAGGGACTTCAAACAAGCTTTTATCCAACTTTTCCGAGAGGAAGTAGTTTCTGCACTGTCACCAGTATTTTGTATGCAGCGTTCGGCATCACTTTTAAGATTTTTTTCTTAAATCCCGCATAGCATCTATTTCACCGTTTGTATCGATTGAATGAGTGCAAATAGCCACGACTACTTTTCACTCGGCACTGTCAGCATATAAACAATCAGAAAAAAAAACTTTAAAATATCTATGTTTATTTATTTGCTTATTTTTTATTAATCCCAAAACCGGTAAGCAATAAGCTTGTCGCTACAAATAACATAGCTATACTATTACTAAACAAACAAGACGAAAGGTTTCGATCGGATCCCAAAAATTTTATGTATCATCCAGACAATTTGGTCCAGTCTTCTCCAGACTCCTTAAGCATTTTTACTACAAAAGTTCAGAAACAGATTAAGGCCAAATAGCTAATCATCTGAGAAAACTAAGTTCAGATATGGATTCAGCATGTGTGTTGACCCCTATAAGTCATATTTGCTTTGACGACTACTTATCCGACAAAATAACAAAGCTCAAAAACGAATTCAACGTATCTCCTTACCCCTATATCGAACATCTAATCAACTTCAAATAAAGCTTTAACTCATGACAAATTTTACGGTTTCAGCCGGATTCCGGGTGAACTGTGCGTCTGGGTAAAAAAAACTGTTGTCATATACGGATTCAGCATCTCTTCTTGCCCCTTACCACTAAATCGGAATCTAATCAACTATACAAATAAGACTTTTGCTTTTAACAAATTTTCCGGATTTGTCCAGATTCCGGGCGAACTACTTGTCCGGCGAGAAAATGATTTTCATAATCGTGTTCAGCATGTCTTTCTACCCCTAAATCGAACATCTGATCTACTTCAAATAAAACCTTTGCTAGCTTTAAAAAAATTTCCGGTTTTGGCCGGATTCCGGGCGAACTACGTCCGATGAGAAAATGATTTTCATGATGTTAAGCATGTCTTTTTACCCCTAAATCGAACAATAAAACTTTTACTTTTAACAAACTTTCCGGTTTTGGCCGGATTCCGGGCGAACTACTTGTCCGGCGAAATAAATGGTTTTCACCATCATGTTCAGCATGTCCACTTACCCCATAATCGACTATCACATTAGCTGTTTAAAAATATTTTGCTTGCCCCTTAATTTAACCCCCACCCCACCCCCACCCCTAAATGTAGGGCTACAAAGCCCATGTACGAACTCGACCTTACTCTTGACCCAAAGAATCCTCACACCAAGTTTCATCAAAATATCTCATTCCCTTGGAAAGTTATCGTGTTTACAGACGGACGGACGGACAACTTTTGCGATGTCGCAAGTATCCCTCCACTTACGTTTTGGTATCCCAAAAATAGACAATAACAAAGACAAAACATGGCTATACAGCATTACGATGAACTCTTACGTTTAGGAGAGGTAAATGACACTAAAACGGACCTGCATATGACTGAGTTTTAAATTGTGCTTATGAGAGTGCTATTTTAAATGTATTCATGTTGCTGACTCGTAATGTTTCTGGTGGAAGATGCTTCTATTGCCTCCAATAAAATTTTAGGCATTTCACCTTTTTGCGCATTAGGGCGAAGTTACAACATTTCGTCTTTATTTACTAAAACCTTCGTTCAGAAATTTTTCAGCTAGATCTTATTTTGTTGTTTTCTATCCATTTGTCTCCCGATCTATCTCTGAGGAGCCTACTGAAAAATAAGAGAAAACAAATAAATAAGCACAAGTTTTACCTGTCAAGGAAGTGACTTGACATTTGTTCGAAACCAACCCGATGAACAAGACCAAAGGTGTCGATGGGATCCCAAAAATCTAATATTTGATTCCGACAGTCGGGTCTTGTGTTCGCCAGATCCAGTCTTCGCCAGGCTAATGATCAGAGAAAACCATGTTCAGATATACCTCTATAAGCCATATCCATTTTGACAATACTGACCGAGACTTCCTGCTTTACTTCTGCCAAGTTTCCGGTTTCGACCGACTTCCGAGCGAACTATGTACAGAAAAAAGACAACTGGGTCTTGTCTTAGCCAGATCCAGTCATCGCCAGAATCCTTGAACATTCTTACAATTAAAATTCAGAAACAGATTAAGGCCAAATAGCTAATCATCTGAGAAAACCAAGTTCAGATATGGATTCAGCATGTGTGTTTACCCGTATAAGTCATATCTGTTTTGACGAAAACTCCGTGCCACTTCTGCCAATTTCCCGGTTTCGGCCGAACTCTAGAACTACTTGCCCGGCGAAAAAAGAAAGCTCAAAAACGAACTCAGGGTATCTTCTTTCCCCAATAATGAACATCTAACCAACTTCAAATAAAAATTTAACTTATAACAAATTTTCCGACTCCAGCCGGATTCCGGTCGAACTATATGTCCGGGTAAAATATGATTGTCACACACGGATTCAGCGTCTCTTCTTACCCCTAAATCGGTTATCTAATCAGCTAGAAATAAAACTAACTTCTAACAATTTTCCGGTTTTGGCCGGATTCCGGGCGAACTACATGTCCGGGAAGAAAATTGTTTTCACATAAAAGTTCAGCATGTCTTCTTGCCCTAAATCGGACATCTGATCAACTCCAAATAAAACTTTTAATTTTAACAAACTTTCCGGTTCGGGCCGGATTCCGGGCGAACTACTTGTCCGTCGAGAAAATGGTTTTGACCATCGTCTTCAGCATGTCTTCCTACCTATAAATCAAACATCTAATCAACTTCAAATAAAACTTTTACTTTTAACAAACTTTCCGGTTTTGGCCGGATTCCGGGCGAACTACTTGTCCGATTACAAAATGGTTTACACCATCGTGTTCAGCATGTCTTCTTACCCCATAATCGACTATCACATTAGCTGTTTCAAAATATTTTGTTTGCCCCTTAATTTGAACCCCCTCCTTCACCCCTAAATGTAGGGCTACAAAGCCCATTTACGAACTCGACTGGTCCGCCGACCCAACGAATCCTCACACCAAGTTTCATCAAAATATCTCATTCCCTTCGAGTGTTATCGTGCTTACAGACGGACGGACGGACGGACAGACGGACAACCTTTGCCAAGTCATAGATATCCCTCAACTTACGTTTTGGGATCCCAAAAATGTGTAGCCTGCGTAGTTGTATGGTAGTTGTACGAAAAAGTTGCATGTAATACTATGTAATAGCAAAGAATACTATCATTTAATGTGCCTCAGACTGGTCCAGTCTTATGTAGTAGTATCCAGTAGCATCCTGTCTTGCCATAGTAGCATCCAGTCATGCTAATAGTACCATGCAGTAGTATGCAGTAACACGGTAGCCTTGAAGTAGAAGCATGTAGTAGCATCAGTTAGTACTGCATGCTACTTTTTCGTACAACTTCGTACTACTATTTTGAGATAAATTTTTCATCGGAAAATTGCCCAACGTACAAGTTACTACTTACAATAAATAAAAAATATAAGCGTTGCAGTGCTGAAATGTATCTCTCAAGGATGTATGACTTTCCGGGGTTGTACACCTTCTTTCAGAACATCTACACCTCGCCTTAGATATGGTGGTTTTAAAAATCAGTTTCGACTGTTCCCAGTGACAGTTTCTTGAGTAACTGTTTAGCACACGCCTACCACTTGAAGGGCTCAGGTCTGTTCCAAGTGTCAGCATTTGCGACGGACTGTCTATCACTCATTTGGAACAGTTATGGTCTTTTGCGTCGTGAGGGGCTCATAATTCCTTTATTCACCTGTATATGTAATAAGTAAGTAGTTTATTTATAACCCGTCATTTTAGAAAAGCAGAGTAAATGCAAGAAAATAAATAAAACACATAAAGACACAGTAAAAGACACTAATTGTCAATCTTCGGCCAGGAAGCAGTGGAGAAGGTCGTGCGCTGGTTGGGCTCTGTTGTCAATGATTTCTTATACATTTCTTATACATGTAGCGACGAAGAAACATTCAAAAGGGTAACACTTGTATCTTGAATTTCGAACTTCTCAGTCAATGTATGGTTATGACATAATTTCGACAAGTGGAGCAGGTGCTTTGCATATTTAAATTAAGATGATTTTATCTATTTAATCTCTTTCCTTCGCAGAACGTGAGTGACGATAGTATAGAAGGAGCGCGGAAGGTGCTGTACAATTTTCCCAAAGCTTTATGATTATAGCGCCCCCGGTTGGGTATGAGTATTCCTTCAGCTCAAACTGACTTGTGCCGCTAAACGGATGTCGGCTGAGATTTGTTATAGCGGTATTTCGGCCGTCTTAGCAAGGGTCCTCATTAGGCACTAGCTAGAAAAACTAACCACAGCCAAAAGTCAACCAACAAAATCAAATTGACTCTCCGTATTGTTTGTACTCAAATTGTTTGCCAGGAGCCTACCTGAGGCATGAACAGTCAGTTAGTATATTACTTTGATTTAAAATAGTCTGTTTGACGTATTGGGTGGGTCTATGTTTTGGCTATGAAAATAATCCAGCTGATCCTTTTTGTGGCGTCAAAGTATCAACCAGGTGCCAACCTTAGATATGAATTAGTCACTTTGTATGTATTATTCTTTATAACCCGTTACATTCAAACTGAACAAGAATGGAGTAAATGGAAGAAAAAAGAAATAAAGAACAAAAGAGAGAAAAGAGAATTAGCGGTCAGTGACAAAATAAATACGGCACTACAAATGAAGAAAAACACAAAGGGCGAGTTAATCAGGGGTCATCCATTGGGCACAAAGTACTGGTAACCACGGGGTGTGCGGCCGTTCCAAGAACTTTCTGAACTAGCTTATCTACAGCCTCGTTGGGTTCTACCAGGCTGAATTTTCTTATTAGGTACCTGTTGCGTGTCCACGGTGGCATTTTTAGTAAATATTTTAGGTAACGAAAATACAGCGACCGGACTCGAGACTTCTCGGTAGTCGTGAATAGTTTCCAAAATGGAGCCAGGTATAAAACGTGGGGTAGCGCCATAGCTTTACCACTTTCCAATACTCAGTTTGATATATAGGGTCATATTTTTGTCGAAAACAAGATCCTTTTTGGACCGCGTTTAAAATGTCTTGGTAAACCATACCAAGGTCTTCCTTCAAGCAGCTGAAAACAAAAATGTCTGCTTCGTTTTGGATTAAGTAATTGGTCACTTCAAGTTTGGTTAATTGCAAAGCAACGGATGTAGCAGTCGCGATATTTCGGCCCTTCTTCGCAAGAGTTCAGATCTGGCCCTTGCCAAAAAATTGCGATCTTTTTTATTGATCGTATTTAGAATGCCCCATCAAAAATTTCATATACCATGATTAGTCATAAACCACAGTGGTTCCCAACCTTTTCCGTACCGTGTACCCAGGCCGTTTTCCAGGAATTTATTTATTTCGGGGGGGGGGGGGTCGCCTGCGGGTCAGACAAAATGTTTGTGTTAACCGTGTCGTTGTGAATTTTCTGGAAAAGGCTAAGGAAAGAGCGAACCGTGGCTAGCCATCCTGTGCCAGTAGTCTTGTTAATGTACATAGTGTGTAAATACTTGATGATGTTCCGTAGTGTGATTCTTCTTTTCTTTTCTTTTTCATTTTCATACTCCGTCCTAATTCCATGTGAATTTTCGGGTAATAAAACTACTTACTTACTTACTTACCCCTAATCAAGGTTCGAAAATATTGCGTACCCCCTTTTTCAGAACTTGAAAAAGACGATAGTTATTATCAGGAATGATAAGGGTTTCCATGTGGAAATATATACAAAATCAATGATGCAATCACTTGAGGCTGCTTTGTAGCTAAACATTTTGTCGAATCTCGGGTCGACGTCATTTGATATTCTCCGTGCTTACATCAAGCTGCATCGCAAACTTTTTCGTTAGCGTATGTCGCAACCTGAATGACAATATCACTTCCAATGTCTTCGAATCTTCTTGAAACAATATTGTTTGACACAGGGACAGATTTTACGGCAGTAGACTAGCTGTTTCGGAATCATCATTATTTCATTGACTTTCACTAGGGCTTGTGATCAGAGGCGTCACGCAAGGGTTGGATTTTCAGCAATTCAAAAGATTCGGCGCGAAGCGCCGCGATTTTTGTAAAAGTAGATATTTGAAAATAAATATCGGTCAGTAAAAATACCTTGCCCCTTAAAATACATTTCGGCTGGTGATGCCTCTGCTGGTAATATTGGGCTTTCGACAATCAAAAGTGAGCGAGGCGAGATTTTTAAGCTACAGACTAAATCAATTTTGGTTCCTTCGCGTACCCCCTCGGGAACGCGTACCACCGGTTGGAAACCACTGATATAACATACCACATCTTCGACGTCAGCCATAACCATCTGAAAAAACTAATTTCTGCGTCAACTTAAGTGACTACCTTCTAGTTAATTTGAAAGCGACGGATGTAGCAAATAGCAGTCGCATGCCGGGTCATCCCGGACGCGTTCCGTTTGCACCCCGTGTGTTTTTGTCCAAATTAGAACTGTCGGATGTGACATTACGGAAACATGGTTCGATAAAATGGGGTGTGAAATTGCTTGTTGGGGTGAGGCATTAAACCGATCGCATTTCCGTTTCCCATGTGATAGTTCACGCAGGGGGATGGGACACCCCAGGGCCGCCCACATTGATGTCTCAGGTCTGGATGTAGGATATTGCTGTAGTTGCAAACTTGCCTACACTGACGCGAGGTTTGACATCACATAACACAGGCTTGCGCACAAGGCCGTATCCAGGGGGGGGGGGGGGGGTTAGGGGGTTGAACCCCCCCGAAACAAACAAAAATCATCGTTTTTATGACAAGATTGGCTTAGAATTGGCCACTTTCCAACTCCGACCATTCCTTAAAGTACCAATCATGACCGCAAATTAAGAAAAATACTTTTAAGCAAAATATGCATTTTCATGATCCCCATGAGCCCATTACCATTTTTGCCTCAAGGGTTTTGCTTACAAATGAGGTTCTAGCTCCCTTAAAGTGCGCATCTTCACCGCAAGGTCGAAAAGTACTTTTTATCAAACGATACATCTCAACCCATGATCATTTGTGCCACAAGGGTTCTACTTTTGACCAAACTGTACATATCAATGATCCTTAAGAACCTGCTATCGTTTTTGCCTCAAGGGTTTTGCTTACAGATGCATTTCTAGCGCCTTTAAAACGGGAAATTACGCAGCAACAATTCAAAGAAGAAACGTACTTGATATAAATGTCGAAACCATATTGAAAACCATTGAACCGCCCAACGAAGAAGAGGAGTTCTAGAAATGCCTTTTACAGTACTTTTTACTTACTAGTGTATAATAAAATAATATTCGACTCTGTACAAAACTCCCAAACAAAAACTCCCGCCAACATTTTGCTTATTCTTGCAAGTGCCATATGAGCTTTCAGCTCTTGTTTTTTTAGGAAGTCCAAGCTATATTTGACCAGAAATCGGTTGATTAGGCTATAGAATAGTGTCAATTCCAGGTCCATCATTTCTTCTTCACATGTGTGACTTATGTATAATCGGGTCCGGACGGGCACCAGTTCACCTGGCATTTTGTTTGTAGTTGGGATACTTTCCCCTATTTTCTTACCTCTCTCACCCCTATTTTGGCTCTTAACCCCGACGTTCTTTATCCATTACGACGTAATGATCGTATTTGCACGCGTGTTGCTCTCAGCAGGCAAACAGCAGACCTGTTTCAGGTAATGAATCAGATCTTCAGAGATCCTGGCGGTTGATTGTATCGGTTTCAATCGTAGTGAACGCTTATCGAATAGAAGAGGACTATAGTTAGCAGTAGTAGCGTTCTCTATAGAAAACGCTACTACTGCTAACTGTTTGAGAACGTTGAAGCAGGAATATGCGAGGGGGTTCTCACTCCTAAAAGACATGTACATCAAGTGCCCAGTCTGCTCACCCGGTTCTCAGGGACTAAGGAGGTTGTGAAGTAATTTTAGTGGAGGTTGTACAGTAAGTAAGTAAGTCATTTATTTATGACCCGTCATTTTGAAAAAGCGGAGTAAATGAGGAAAATAAATGAAACACATAAACACGCAGAAAAAGACACTTAATTTTCAATCTTCGACCAGGAAGCAGTGGATAACGTCGTGCGCTGGTTGGGCCCTGTTGTCCATGATCACAGTGATTTTAGTTGACCATGCTGAACGGATAAGTCTGCTGAATTTTGTTAAAGTGATATTTCGGCCCTTCTTGGCAAGGGTCCTCTTCAGGGCCAAACCGCTCAAGCTGGAAAGGGATCTTGTGAAAAAGTAACTAAAGATTTTAGCTTCAGTTTCTGATTTTAGCGACATTTCTTCGTGAGAATTGCTTGTAGTTAAAGTTGCTGCTGCGATTTCATTTACGGTTACAGCAAGTGCCCAACAAGTGAGCACCCCCTCGAGAATAGTGTGCCCATTGAAGAAATACAGAGTTGCCCATCAATTGAGCACCGTTGGTTCCAGACTTTATGCAGCAAATATGTCCACGTTCATCCCAAAGTGCCATACTCTGTGAGGTGCCGATTAGTGTCACGTGCAGATGCGTTACTACACTGTGAAAAATTTCTCCGAGTAAGGATTAAAGTTAACTACAGTGTTTGCTACTGGGATTAATCTTATACTACTGGGATAAGATTGAACCGAATTAGAAATAATCTAATCTCAGCAGAGACATTATCAATCCCAGTAGCAAATACTGCAAGATTTGGGGGGGGGGGGGGGCAAGGTACTTACCGATTGGCTGGTAAGTTTTACCGACCTTTTTCAGGAAAAAGCTACTGTTTTTAGAAAAACTAATTGTTTCAATAAAAATCGACTGCTTTCAGTAAAAATCGACCCGACGATTATCATCGACTTGCGTCAATTAATTTTTTTACCGACTGGCCGACAACATTGAGGGGCTAAGTTGAGGCGTGACCAGGGGCGTCAAACGTGACGCAAGTGCCACTTGGCCAACCCTAGTCTGTCTGTTCATTGTCCGCATTTTATCTCGCATTTTACTAATGTCTACCTGTTCTTCTGCTTAGATGTTTACGCACCTACTACACATCCGAAAAGCAGATGCAGTATAATAATCTTTCCTTTGTATTCTTGTTTGTCGGGAAAAAATTTATGGAAGGCAAGCCATGGATTGAGGAAGATGCCGGCCGGCCGCATTCCAGACTAGGCCTAGCGTTCCCAGAAGTGACAGGCCGTCTTGCTTTCTGTTTTCTTGGTCCGACAGGAATTTTTACTGATTTGTAATTCTTGGCGAAACCACGGCCGAGTCAGTGATCGAATCGAAGGCCGTCGTTGTAAGGATGGACGAGTGGTAAGCAAGGTTTAATGAAGATAAGGCTCCTGGGGTGTGGGCTGAAGACATTCTGACACCGTAGTTGCCCACTAGCCCCAGGACCAGTCAGGAAACCGGACAAAAGAGACAAGGGAAAGCCTCGATAGCTCAGCCGCAGTCAATCCAGAAATCCCTAATCAAGTTGGTTCACACATACTAGCGAAGCTGGAATTCACATATCCAGTCAAGCCCGAGGCCTACTAGCCGAGATGGACCATAACGACAATAGTTAATTTACTCGTATTACGTGAACAAGAGTTTGACACATAATATATAAGCAAGTATGAAGCGAACACAGAGTCCCTAACTAAATATATAAATTGATCCTTACCATAAAGACTAAAATAACAGACAGGTCCTGCTCGGACTGTTTTGGCTACCGAATCATTCCGTAGCCAAAACCTTGAATGAAAAAGGATCAAAGCCCGACCTTGGATTAGCACAACAGCTTACTGGAGCTTGTGGATAAAGACCGAGTGACCTATTGTCACGATGCCGGGAAATTATGATGGTGATGAAAACCGAAGAGATATCTAGAAAGTAGGTGATAGAGGGAGGGAATAACTAGGAGGACTATTGTAGAGCAAAATGCTATGGGATGTCTCCATAACACCGTGGAACAAAATAGGCAGCCTACTTCGTAAAGAACTGTAATCAGAAAATAATCTGGTAACATGGCTAGTCATGTGGCAGCGTTGAATATCCTAGCTATTGCAAACTAAGACCTAGGCAAGAATATTGACATGTGCACCCTTCTTCGTAAAAAAAAAATTGGAAACAGAAAATAATCTAGTACCTACGCCTAGTCTTGTGACTGTCCCCATCCCCATCCACGAATCAGGAAGGAGACTTAAGTGGCGGACCAACAAAATGTCGTGTTATTTTCGTTCCAGGGTTGGTCTCCAAAAGTAACTTCGTGCACCCTGGAAAGTAACCCAAAGTATCCTGAAGTAACTCGTACACCCTGGTTCTCGGTGACCAACTCTGGTTTTCGTTGCAGTATCCTGCAAGGGTTTAGGCGAAAAAACCCTGCCCAAACCCTCGGCGAAAACCTCCCCTGTGGCCGGAGGGGCCACACCCCCGAACGCAGATATATAGGAAATTAGGAAATCTAAAACTTCAGATTTGATTTCATGGCTATCTATCATCAGTGTAATACTAATGCAACTTACGCCGTAATCGCTGAATCCATTCTTAAACCTGGAGACCTGTATTTTATATTCATTTCTAACGCCCTAAAGAAACCTCACTGTGAAAAAGGTATAGTAGAAACTTGTCTGTCATTCCTATGTTGCTGGTATAGCCTATTTTCTAGAGTCAAAGTATGTTAAATAAATAAAACATAAAAGTAGAGTATATTTTTTGTTAATTGAACAAAACGAGGTTACCGGTTAGTTAATGGCCAAGGGGCCCTGGATCTCTGTGTCTGCCCCCCCCCCCCCCCAAAAAAAAAAACTCAACGTATACCGGTAGCCAGCATTCATAATGCAGAAGTTGGCGCTCTCAGATTTTAATGTTTAGTTTTTTGGGATCCCAAAACGTAAGTTGAGGGATACCTATGACATCGCAAAAGTTGTCCGTCCGTCCGTCCGCCTGTAAGCACGATAACTCTCGAAGGGAATGAGATGTTTTGATGAAACTTGGTGTGAGGATTCGTTGGGTCGGCGGACCAGTCGAATTCGTAAATGGGCTTTGTAGCCCTACATTTAGGGGTGGGGGAGGGGGTTCAAATTAAGGGGCAAACAAAATATTTTGAAACAGCAAATGTGATAGTCGATAGCTGAACACGATGGTGAAAACCATTTTGTAATCGGACAAGTAGTTCGCCCGGAATCCGGCCAAAACCGGAAAGTTTGTTAAAGGTAAAAGTTTTATTTGAATTTGATTAGATGTTTGATTTAGAGGTAGGAAGACATGCTGAAGACGATGGTGAAAACCATTTTCTGGACGGACAAGTAGTTCGCCTGGAATCCGGCCCAAACCGGAAAGTTTGTTAAAATTAAAAGTTTTATTTGGAGTTGATCAGATGTCCGATTTAGGGCAAGAAAACATGCTGAACTTTTATGTGAAAACAATTTTCTTCCCGGACATGTAGTTCGCCCGGAATCCGGCCAAAACCGGAAAATTGTTAGAAGTTAAAGTTTTATTTCTAGCTGATTAGATAACCGATTTAGAGGTAAGAAGAGACGCTGAATCCGTGTGTGACAATCATATTTTACCCGGACATATAGTTCGACCGGAATCCGGCTGGAGTCGGAAAATTTGTTATAAGTTAAATTTTTATTTGAAGTTGATTAGATGCTCTTTATTGGGGAAGAAGATACCCTGAGTTCGTTTTTGAGCTTTCTTTTTTCGCCGGACAAGTAGTTCTAGAGTTCGGCCGAAACCGGGAAATTGGCAGAAGTGGCAGGAACTTTTCGTCAAAACAGATATGACTTATACGGGTAAACACACATGCTGAATCCATATCTGAACTTGGTTTTCTCAGATTATTAGCTATTTGGCCTTAATCTGTTTCTGAATTTTAATTGTAAGAATGTTCAAGGATTCTGGCGATGACTGGATCTGGCTAAGACAAGACCCAGTTGTCTGGATCAGATATTGAATTTTTGGGATCCAATCGAAAAGTTTGGTCTGTTATCTTTTGCATTTACTACATTGTTGAGAGCTCAGTGTATTTTTTTCCTTTTCTTTGTCTTGTATTGCACTATTTCCCTCTTCTTAAGTGCGTAAATAAAATTTCAGCATCATTATCATATGGCCATAATAACAATCTTGTCATGAATAAGATTCACATTTGGTTGATATACCATCATTTCAATCGCGTAAGTGTTTAGAAACCGCCAAGTGCTCCTGCTTGTCGTGTTCCTGTTTCTTGTTGAAATTCCGATGGATATACATCTGAAAATGTTCATGTCCGTTTAAAGATAAATCACATTTGAAAGGACATTAATTCGATTCAAATCGGGCTGTGCGATTTTTGCACTGTAAAAAAGGTCACGTTTTCTGAGTTCAGATGAGAAGATAGATAGGTCAGTGCATTGCAAAAGCCCAAGGGACATAAATACAAAAAAACAACAAAAACATAACTTAAACACTCAGACTCCTTCTTAATTCTAAACATTTATTTATATATACGCCCACTCGAGTAATAACGTTAGGGTTGATATTAGCAAGAATGAATAAGGGATACTATACGTATCATACTTATTTTACTATAATACTTATTTATTCTTGATATTACTCAGAATTTCGGGAAGTGACAAAATTACACCTTCTAGATAAATTTTTCTTAAAGGACCTGTCTTACTTATAATACTAATGCAACCTACTTCCATAATCACTCCATATATTTCTTAAACCCGGAAACCCCAATTTGTACGGTACATTCTAACACCTCCAACGAAACCACGCTGATTTTCTCACTTGCCGTGTTTTGCTACCTTCGATGTGTCTCTCGCGGTCGACGGTTGTATGCAAGACGTTTTTCCGTAGAGTCGTTCCTTTCCCTGTAAGTCAACAGGTCTTGGGAAAGGCTTAAAACGACCAAAACCGTGTGTTATGTGTTGAAAGCACAGCCTAGTTTTGAAGTATTCAAATATTTTAAAATACTGTAAGTTGAATCGTAAATAGTGCGAGAGGTCCTTTAAATCAGAAAGCTTCGGGCATCTACGGAGAAAATGTCCAGATTTTCTCCCTACTCACAGAGTAGGCAAGTTAGGACAGTTAGGACATGCTTATAGAACAATTCGCAGTACATACTGTTTCTCTCCCAGTATTCTAACATCCGTGGCCCCTTTGAAACTCCACCTGGTTTCTCAAATATTACAAAATCCTTAACCTTTGGAACCTGACCCGCTTCGAAAAGGGTCAAACACGGCAAATAAAATACAAATAACCGCTTATGGGCGCATCGTCCCAAACCGTGGGCGCTACAGTCGGAAAGCTTTAGGAAATTATCTCTTTCTGTGCTCCATCCATTTTATTTCGCTCTGGTGTCGCACTTGTTCTACGGAAGAAAGAGTTGTAGAAGATGAGAAGATGCTATTAAGTATGCGAAGCACCTGCTTTATTTGCCAAAGTTATACCACAGCCACATGCTAACGGAGCGTTTCCAAGTTAAAGATGCAAGCGTCACACTTTTGGAAACGTCGGCTCTTCCAAAAATCATGGACAACAGGGCTCATCCGCACAAGACACATTCTTTTCTGGCCGATGAATGAAAAATTGTATATTGTATTTTTTGTGTATTATTTAATTCTTTTATTTTATTTTACATACTCCGCTTTTCAAATGGCGGGTCAGAAATAAATTACTTACTTACTTATTAGAAGCGTATAACTGGAAGCATTCCAAAATTTTAGTTTGGAAACAAGATAGATATACTGTTTTGAGAAAGGCTTGCCCGAAGGAACTGCCCAAGTTCCTGCGATTGACGGTCGGACTTGACAGGTTTAAATTTGGAAGAACGCGATGACAAGTGTTATAATGAGTGTTGTTTTCATCAGTTTTGTATGGCTTGACATCAGTTTTGTATGGCTTGCCATCAGTTTTTTGTTCGTTTGGGGAATTGAGGCACTGGGCTGTTTGTGGCCTGAGTTTCGGCCAGAGTGTTTTGCCTACCCCACGGAATAATACGAATCGAATAGCCGACATAGTCGACTAGTGACGTAGACTGAAGCAGCAATATAGGTCCCTTACTTTTGATCTGACAAGAGGATTAATAGTTGCGTTTTCGCTGATACCATGGTATCTGTTACCACGGTAACTGGATCTGCAATTATTCGTTTTTGCAGTTATCGTGGTATCTGATACACGGTGCTCTGCAAAAACGACTATTGCCGAAATTGCACTTTTCGAAGTCATCCCAAAAGAGAAACAGATATCCAGTTACATCACTAAGTGCTAAACTTCTTTCTCGCCAATCTGACAAAATTTGATGAAAGTGAGATGACTTTTCAGATACCACGACCAGTTACCACGGTCGGGCCGTAGTATCTGAATATCTGATACCACGATAACTGGCCAGATACCACGGTAACTGCAAAAACGCCTTTTGACCGTGGTATCAGATACCACGATAACTGCAAAAACGACTTTAGACCGTGGTATCAGATACCATGGTATCTGCGAAAACGCAACTACTGTTGGCTACCAGAAATACAATCAGCTCGGAACCGCCTCGTTCGTGAGCTCGTGATGTTTTCTTTTGTTCTTGTTGAAATTCCGATTGATATGGATCTGGACCAGAGTTCGTGTCCGTTTGAGGATGAAGCACACTTGAGGACAATTAAATTTGACGCAAAGCGCGTGGCATACTTTTTGCGCTAAGACAATGCTCTTGTTTTTGGATCGTCCTTTTGGCAGAGCTCACGGATTCGTGTAGGGATCCTAGTGTGGCTAACAGATTGGACATTCTGAACATAGAAATTTGATGAGATACCATAAATATGATTTACCATCAAATCTCGATCGCTTAAGTCATCCGTGACATCACTTTTCGTTTTTCAGCTGGTTTAACGGAGTTGAATCGGAAGCCTTCTATCATTTGCAATGTCTCGTTCTCCCCCACCCAATTGTGGGTCTCCCCAGGGTGATGTGCTGATATTTTGTTTTTATTTTATTTCTAGTTTATTGTTATGCCAATGTTTGTTATTTTATTTTGTCATTTTGACCCCAGCTGGTAATAGTAAATAAATAAATAATGAAACTCGCCAGTACAAATTGCATCTAGTAACGCGATCCGGGAGCACCCCTTTGGTCAAGCTAAAAATCATAACGAGGGGATCAGACACAAGAAAAAACATTTAGAGGGAATTAAAAGTGAAAAAACACAGCTAAGTTTTAGGTATTCCTTATGTCTTTCAGTAATTTGTTTTAACTGGATCGCGTAAGCGTCAAAACCATGGGTTACCCACTCCGCGGCACCGGCCGAAACCAGCGGTAACGGCGCCGGTTAATTTTCTAACACGCGGAAACCGGTGCCAGCTGCTGTTAGACGGTGCGGGCACCGGCCGGGCACCGCGACACGGGCACATGATTTACACTAACATCGAGAGCCGGCAACGCGAGTTGGTCGTGTTTCTATTTTTTTCTGAAATTCGGATTTGGATCTGGACACAGAATAATATTTCTGCCAGTTTGATAATTAAGCATGTTAGTTTTAAGAAAGAACACTTAACTTTAATTAAATAGATATTGCATGCTCTATGTGCTGAGACGAACCCGCGTTTTCCTTGGTTCCAATTTTGGCACAACTCTTCGAAGTCGTATATTTTCCACATTTTGTGCGAAGGACAAACTTAATTAAATTTAAGTATTCTCGCGAATACAGCCGACCTCTACATCGCCACACAACCCACAAGAAAAAGAAAACAGGAAAAAAACCTGAGTTAATCGACAGTTAATCTAACACCTCTAACACCTAACACCTCAGTTTTATAAAATATTGTAATTAACAACCGTATTTGAACCTTATTTTTCTCAAAATAAAATAAAACAGAAAATCTGTTATTGATTTTTTTCAATAAATTTACCGAAACAAAAATCTTTTAAGGTATTTTTGAAAGAACCAAGATTAAAAATCTTTTAAGGCGATTTTTGAAAGAACCAAGATTCCGGAATTCCAGGCCTGCCCTACAGCCACGGCCAAACCGAAGTCTGGACGCACTGAAGGAGTGGAAGGAACCAGTCTACCATTTGTCACGGTGAAAGTCCCTTGTATAACAACCTATCTTTAAAGGAGCCCTCGCACTATTTACTATTCAACTTACATTATTTCAAAACATTTGGACACTTTGAAACTAGGCCGTGCTTTCAACAAATAACCACGGTTTGGGCTGTTTAAGCCTTCTCCGAGACCCGTTGACTTACAGCGAAAACAGGGTAACAATTTACATAACCGATTTTTCTGAAAACTTCTCGCAGACAACCGCCGACAGCGTGATACACATCGAAGGTAGCAAAACACGGCAAGTGAGGGTTTTGTTAGAGGGGTTAGAATGTACCGTACGAAATTGGAGTCTCGGGGTTTAGGAACGTATGGAGTGATTATGGAAGTAGGTTGCGGTAGTATTATAGGCAAGACAGATCCTTTAAGTCAATATTATGAATTT
This sequence comes from Branchinecta sandiegonensis, assembly GCA_030848855.1. Lineage (NCBI taxonomy): Eukaryota > Metazoa > Arthropoda > Branchiopoda > Anostraca > Branchinectidae > Branchinecta > Branchinecta sandiegonensis. The sequence continues at coordinate 16,697,605 of JAUPMV010000017.1, read as the reverse complement.
GTAAATGCTTCCGTCTCAAAGGTTCCATCACCGCGGACTCATTGCTGAGAACAAAATCAGCGTCGGATCCTGGTTCGATTACAAAACTCAACAACAAAAGGCTCCGGCTTTCTTATTCAACAATTAAGTTGACTTTATTTTTCCAAAAATCCTTCATTGCAAATATAGCAATTGGAAAATGTCGATAAAAATTCACTGACATGCAAGTGCATAGTATACTATTACTTTACATAATGTTCATGCAATATCAATGTTAGTTTCTTAATTTAGTCAATAATAAAATTTTGGTCAATAATACAAACATTAAAAGTATATGGGCTAGCGACTGCTTTGCAGCCGTTGTCGTGATTGAATCAGTACGAAGGTACGACGGATCCTTCAAAGAAACAGTCTTGTTTTGTTTACGTTAATGTAAAATAATTAAATTTCGAATTAGGTTTCTTCACAGTGCTTGTCCAATGCATATTAGTTTTGTTGTCAACATAAAACCCGTAACCTTGCAATTTTCGGCATTTTTCTGTTTATTGCTTAAGTTCCCCATCACTGCCAGTGGAGACGGTGCCAGTGAGACGGTGAGGATAAGATTGTTCCAGAAGTTTTACTGATATCACTACGATGTCCCGATGTAACTATATTCTGCGCCAACATCATGACAACATAGACGAAACGTACTTTCCGAAGGAAGAACGATGCATTTCGTATCACTCCTAATGTAAAATTATTAGTTTCGTGTTGTTTTTTGTATGGTGTTATGTCTTTCCGTAAATTACTTTTTCCTCTTTTTGTATTTATACTCTGTATTTCTCTTTGTGAGTGTATGATGGGTCATAAATAAATTTTTATTATTATTAGACAAGTACTGCGGATTATGTTTCTCCACAGTGCTTGTACTATACATGTTAGTTTTGTTATAATAAAACCTTGAACCTTGCATTTTTTAGCATTCTGCTGTTGTTGTTATTTTGCGTAAACTTTTACCGCGTTACCGCGAGGCTCCTGTATGGCGATGATGAATTTATTACAGGAATCTTACTGATATTAACATGATGGCCCGACGTAACTACATTCTGCGCCAACATCGATGGGAAACGTACTTTCCGAAGGAAGAACGATGCATTTCGTATCACTCCTAATGTCAAATTATTAGACAAGTACTGCGAATTATGTTCCTCCTCAGTGCTTGTACAATGCCCTTGGCCGTTTCCTCGCATTCCATCTAGGAAGAAGATTTTTTTAGGCTCGATCAGAGATGGGCGAATCCGAATTCGGATTCGAATCCAGGATTCGTGCTTTTGGCCGGATTCGAATCCGGATTCGAATTTTCTGCTTGTCAGGCCGGATTCGGATTCGGACTCGAATTCCAAACCTCAGTCTTACGAATCCGCTCAAAATTCTAGACTACATCCTTCCGGTTACCGTTTTCCCAATTTTTACACAGTGAGCTTAGGCAATCCAACTTTTTGGTCTCCACCACCAACCATCCTCAGTAATCTATCACGTTATCTGATTACCTTAGATATCAGTGCTTTTTGTCACCTCTGATTTTTAAACTATAACATATGTACATGATTTGATTTTTTTTAAGGTCGGATGCGAATCCGGATTCGATTCGGGATTCGAATCCTCAGCATGATATGGTGGATTCGGATTCGGAATCGGATTCGTACCTAGCCCTGGATTCGGATTCGGATTCGGATTCGAATCCTTTCATGATCGGATTCGCCCATCTCTGGACCCGATTAGTCCTGTTTTTAACGTTGATTTTTTTTATCTTGTGCATTTACTACATTATTGAATGCTCAGTGTATGTCTTCCTTTTATATGTCTGTACTGCGCTATTTTCCTCTTCTTAAGTGCGTAAATAAAATTTCATCATCAATGCACGTTAGTTTTGTTATAAATAAAACCCTGAGCCTTGCATTTTGTGGCATTAAGCTGTTGTTGCTTTTTTGCGTAAACTTTTACCGCGTTACCGCGACGCTCCTGTATGGTGAGGATGAAGTTACTACAGAAATTTTACTGATGTCAACACGATACCATGATGTAAATGTATTCTGTGCGAATATCTATGCGAAACCGCAGGTGTAGTTGTTGAATTTCGGCACACCAGTAAGTACACGCTTCCCACTGCGCTTAAATGTTTGTAATGTGCCCAAACTCGGCCACCATGTCGAGCGATCGAACTTGGTGAGAAATAATTCGTTCCCAAGCCAGAAACCAATAATTTCATGTTTTTCAGATAAAGAATACCGGTCCAGATGTGGTATCTATGGAGCAAAAGGAGCGTGGAAATGCTCCAATCAGTGACGCCAGTTCCTGCGGGGAATTTAAACAGATTCCTCGCTTTATCATAAAGGGTCAGAATTTAGAGCAAAATGCTGAACAGGCCTCCCCCCGGATTCAGCGCGCCGCGCCGAAACCGCCTCCGCGCAACGGCGAGCACGAGCGCGCTCAGAGGATCGAGAGCGCCTTCAAATTGCAGGGGCGCTATGAACCAGTGGGGAAGAGTGAAGCGCCTTCACCGACCGAAGGCGCAATAAGGGGCGCTCATTCTAGGGATGCGCTTCGTGGGCGAGGTGTTGTGGTAGATAGGATCCCCTTTTCTGAAGTGAAGCTCAGTGTAATTGGGGAAAGTGCACAGCCCGAACCGAAATATGCGCAAGTTCGGAAAGGAAATGTTGTTGAGGGAGAGTGTTTCCAGAAAGGTTCCGGAGCGTCGCTAGAAGGCCGCCAGACGCTCCCCGTATTAACCAGAGCGGTATTTACCGAAGCCTCGAAATACTCCATTGAAAGTCAATCGCCTCAGCGAATTCAGCGCTTTCCTGTCTCTCCTACTGACGGCTTCAAGTGTCCGCCCATAAGCCCACCCGAGAAAGGCATTTTTCCGTACACAATCAGCTCAGAGGGCGGTGAGCAAACCCAAGCCGAAACTAGTCATGTGCCAAAGAGTGACTCACCGAAAAATTCGAAAGTGACCAAGTGGATGTCGAGTTGGTTGCAGTTTCGGCATCGGAGAAAAGCACAGGCTGAGCACGGCCCGGCAATGGACCGAGGGGGATTGGATATCACCCCTGTCCGTAGTGAGGGGATTTTGAGTGGGCCGAGGGCAAGGTTTAATGAGAGGAAGGAGAGGTCAAGGACCATGATGGAAGGAAGGGGTCAATCTGGAAGTCGTAGCGGAAGGATTGTGTCCAGAAATGAAGGCAAGTGTGGGAACTTCTTGTCTATATGGCACATGGCGACTGAGCCTGTTTCGGGACCTTGAAGGTTACAGAAAAGGCAGAGTCGGTCGGTTACGAAGAAGATAGATGTCGCAGTTCATACCCCCCCCCCCCACACACACACCAGGTACAAGTTGAGTCCTGACAAAAGTAATTTGATATGAATTACAGTAGAAAATGGAAAATAGAAGTAAAGGCAGAGACGGTCTGCGGTCGGCTGCGAAGTAGATAAGTCTCGGAGTTTATACCCCTCCCCCCCCCCCCCAACTGGAAAAAATTTAGTCCTGAGAAAAAATTATGTAATACGAATACAATAGAGAATATAATACAGCAAGCATTTATCTAGGGGAGAGGGGGGCAGGTTCGATCTGTTTTTGCTTTTTTTCATACCAAATTTTTGTTTTAGGGTATGTTGACTCCTTTTTTTTTTGACTGTTTAGAATCATGTCTTAGCTGTTGTTGTTGCTTTGTAGAATCTTGTTGCCAGTAACATTTTCTTTGCATATCTTATTTGTCTCATATTTACTTTGGTCCGGACCTGCACCCAGACCGGGGGCATGCTCTGACATGGCTGGGGTAGTTCCGAACATCATTTTTTCTAACCCAGGAAGGACTTTCAAGAGAGTTGTATACACATTTTTTCATTTGCTTTCATTGCATTCAGTTTCGTTCATTTGCTTCTGTTTGGGAAAACTGCAAGTATAACATCACTTTATCAACATCTATTATTTTCATCCGGACTGGGTCTGAATGTGACTTGTTTTCTTCCGGAATGGGTCTTAAAGGCCTCTTCTGATTGTGTCTTATTTCATTATTTTTTTAAAGCCTCCTTTTTTTCGATGTAGCAGGTTGAATCCATGGCTGAACTGATTTGAGGACATTGAACTTACAGGATGGGTCAGTTGCAGAGAAGGCGTCGGTAAACTATCATACCCTCCACCCCCCCCCACAAGTGAATAGTGGTAGTCCTGAGAAGTAATGATAACACAATAACGTTTTTATTTTACTAGACTTTTGCCTTTGTGCGTGTTCTATTTGTTTTGTTCTTTCTTTTTTGTCTGTTCGTATTTCGTATGTTGTATCAGCTTTTTCGCGAACTCTTAAATTCTGATTATTTATTTCGAATTATGATGACCAGAAGATCAAACATTCGGCTAAATTCGCCTGCGGTTTTCTCATCATTTGCCATTAGGCGAGGGATCATAAAATTCACGAATAACGTGTCGAATGCTTTAATTGCATCCGCGTTCCTCGCATGGTTAACCATGAAAGTCGTGAAACAATATATGTGTAGGAAAGATGGCTTTAGAGCTGTTAGAATTGTAAACTGTAACTGTAAATCCCCTAAAGACTGAATTCAAATTTTTATAAAAGAAAACCTTCTAAAATAGGGAAATGTAAAGAAGAAAATGACAGTAATTACTTTCTTCCTTTCAATGCGTGGTTATTCTGAGTATTTATCCCTTTGGTTTTGTCAATAATAACAAACGAAAAATAAGAACAGCATAGACTGCATTTACGCTATTATATTAATGACGGTGATGGTTTTATTTCTCACACTTCCAAAACAGTAGGTTGTGTCACGAAGCTGGAGTAGATAAAACCCAAAGAAAAAATAACACCTTCAGATGAATTTTTAAAATGTTCATAGCAGTTTAGTTACTGCCGTTTGGATCTCTGTTGTTGACCACTTTTAAACTTGCCATCTTGGAGGGTTTTTTTGCCCGACGTTTTTTTCTTCTTTTTTATCTTGCGCGTTCGCGTCGTTATCGAAAGCTCAGTGTGATTAATTTTATTTTCTAATACTTCACTGTGTCCTTTATTTAAGAAGGTGCTTGTACAGCACCTTATGCGCTCATTCTATACTTTTTCGTTCTGGTGTCACTCATGTTCTGCGAAAGAAGGAGATGAGATCATGTTATTTTAAATATGCAAAGCACCTACTCACTTGTCGAAATTATGTCATAACCAACATTGACGGAGAAGTTCAGAATTCAAGATTCAAGTTTTATCCTTTTGGATGTTTTCTCGTCGCTATAGAAAATCTGGACAACATGGCCCAACCAGCTCAATTAAGTGTCTTTTCTGTGTATTTATGTGTTTTATTTATTTTCGTTCATTTACTCCGCTTTTTCAAAATGGCGGGTTATAAATAAATTACTTACGTACTTACTGGTCGAGTTCAAGTTCAAGTTCTGTTTATTTCAAATTAAATTCAACATAAAGAGCCAATTTGGAAGAGAGAAGGCTCGAGACCAAATGGCGGACATTTTCTTCTACTACAAACTATAATAACATCAACTCACAAGTTATAAATAAACCATAATCCATCCAGTTTCCACATTCAAACGGCCAAGATGAGTTGGGACTAACCGCGAAAAACCATTCACCCCGACATTACTTTTAATCTTTTTTTTTATTATTATTATTTTTCTTAAGTCTATTTTTAATATACTTACTTTAATATATAATAATATATAATAAAACTCATCATCACCGTCTTTTGCATCAAGCTAAGTTCTTATCTACCATGGTTCACTCCACTTTCAAGTCACGATCACCTTTGGTTTACTTTGTTGCATGATACTTTTTTCTTCACCTGTTGCCATTACCGGATCAATTCCATCCATGTCATTTGCATGGCTAATCAAGCTTATCGGGAACTTTTTGAATTAATTTCCAGCAGAAAAAAAGCATGTGCGGCCCTGGAATTGTGACTTGCAAATTTTGCCAATTTGGACGCATTGTTTCGGGACTTTTGATGAATGACCGGAATAACTCATATGCATGTACGGCTATCAGATTGAGGGGTTAACCATTCATCTGTCATGTGGTCCTTCAGCCTAATCTGAGTGCGAATCATGTTAGATGGCAATATTTCTTGCTATGGGCTGAAAGGAGTTACCACCTTCCGTAGGTGGTAACCTGGTTCCCACCTCCGCTCGGACGGGTTTGTTGGCTGTAACAAGCAACTAAGAAATGCAGTACTTTGTCACTGTTAGTAAGTAATTTTACCTGGCGAAAGTTGACTTGTTTGGGGGCGCGAAGCGCCGTCAAACACAGAAGAAATAACATTTTTTATGCTTTTTGTCAGGTGTCGGTCGACTCGTCGGCACATCGGGTTCTTTTTATACGCAAGAAATGAAATCCTGCAAACACTCGTCGGGCAAAATACTGAAGAAATCGAATTCTGCATGCTTTTGTCGTGCCTCGGGTATTCTCGTTGGTACATCGGGTTCTTTTTATACATAAGGAATCCAGAAGAAATACATTTTTTATTTTTTTGTCGGGCGTCGGTCGGCTCGTGGGCACATCGGGTTCTTTTAATACGCAAGAAATTAATTCCTGCAAATACTCGTCGGGCAAAACACTGAAGAAATCGAATTCTGCATGCTTTTGTCGTGCCTCGGTATTCTCGTCGGCACATCGGGTTCTACTTATCCGTAAGAAATCGAAGTCTGCAAACTTTGTCGGGTGCACCCGGGAAGTTCAAGTCTCATCGGCACATTATTTACACGTAGTTTTACGCGTACATGCATATTTGCACGTAGAAATCAAGTTCTGTACAGTCTAGTCGAGCAAAACACAGGAAAAATCAAATGCTCGATGGTTTTGTCGGGCGTCGGTATTCTCGTCGGCATATCGGGTTCTTTTTACACGTAAAAAATCAAATTCTGTAAATTTTATCGGGCGCATCGAAAGTTCCAGTCTCGTCGGTACATCGGCTTCTATTTACACGTAAAAAACAAAGTTCTTTACAGTCTTGTCGCGCAAAACACAGAAGAAATCGAATTCTGAATGTTTTGTCGGGCGTCGGTATTTTTGTCGGCCCATCGGGTCTTTGTATACGTAAGAAATCAAATTCTGCACACAAATTTTTCCGGAAAAAATTCAGATTTAAAAAGTTTCGCCGGCGTTGCCTAGTTCAACTTGTTCTGCGTACAGTCGTTGGAAGCTTCGTTTTTTAGCGAAAGGTGAAACGAAGAGCCGAATATGTGAATTTAAACAAATGAATTTCCATCAAAGGAACAATCTCAACTGATGCATTACAGTTATTTTTACACAAAAAATTCGCCTGCGGTGCACTTTGTAGTATTCTCTATTTGGAAGAACGCTCTGTCATTTAGTTTTCGTTTTAGGATACGAATTCTTGGGGTTTCGAACACAGTAAAAGCCGAAAATTGTATGGTACTATAGCTAAATTTTTCCGGAAAAAAAGGCAGATTAAAAAAATTTCGCCTGCGGCGCTTGGCTTAACTTGTCTTGGCACAGTCGCTGGAAGCTTCGCGTTTTAGCGAAAGCTAAAATAAAAGCCAAATATGTGAAATTTAATATACGAAATTACTTCAAAGGAATAATCTCAACTGATGCATTACAGTTAGTTTTACCCCGGTTCTATTCTGTGTTGGCGGCAACGGCGTGTTTTGTCGTCACATAATACCGGACGTCCCCCCCCCCCCAAAGGTAAAAGGCTAGTGACGCCCTGGGGAAGGGGGGACGCCCCCCCCCAATGTTGTCGGCCAGTCGGTAAAAAAAAGTTCGTCAAAACAGTTGATTTTTTTTTTCATTAAAACAGTCGATTTTTTGTCAAAACAGTCGTTTTTTTCTGAAAATCAGTCTGTTTTTTCGAAACTGTCGTTCTTTTCTTGAAAAAAGTCGTTTTTTCTGAAAAAAAAACAGTGTGTAAAATTAAGAGCCAGTCGGTAAATTCCTTGCCCCCCCCCCACAAACATTTTGGCTAGTAACGCCTCTGGGTGCTTGAAGTAGGCTAACTGTTCGTCAAAGATCAATGACAGCCTGACGGCAGACCTTTCAAAAGAGCCGACCTTATCCGCCTTATCCATGGGAGTTATAAAATGTTTCCCAATTTAGCGAAGACGTGCCAAAAGGTGGAGCACCCAGAGGCGTTACTAGCCAAAATGTTGGGGGGGGGGTCGAGGCATTTACCGACTGGCCGGTAATTTTCACCGACTGTTTCTGCAGAAAAAAGACTGTTTTCAACAACAAAAAATGACAGTTTTGAAAAAAATCGACTAATTTTCAGAATAATCGAATACTTTGACGAAAAATCGACCAATTTTCAGAAAAAACGATTGTTTTCATGAAAAAATCAACTGTTTTGACGAAAAATCGCGGCGCTTCGCGCCGACTCAGTTATTTTTTACCGACTGGCCGACAGCATTGGGGGGGGGCGTCCCCCCCCCTCCCCCCTCCCCAGTCGTGACGTCCTTGGGAGCACCGTGGCCGAGGACCGTCTAAACGTGTTACAAGGCAATTTGTGTGACATTTCTAAAACATTAGCATGCCATTATGTCAGTGGCTATTCTCCAGATCTTAAAGGACACTTCGCACTACATAGTGTTTCTGCTAAGATGTTCTTGAGTTCGGTGACTACTTCAAAACTCAACCATGCTTGCAGAAAATTACATAAGGCTTCGGCTGTTTGTAGCCTCTATCCATGTCCCTTTATTCAAACAGTGTTTACAACGGATACGTCAGCTACGATTCTTCATCAGCGATATTTCGTCCCTTCTTGGCAAGGATCCTCGTCAGGCTGTCAATCCTCTGGGTCAACGTCGGGGAAGGAAACAAACCTGTAACCTTTCGGACTTGCCAAGAAGGGCCGAAATATCGCGGATGAAAAATCGTAGCTGACGCATCCGTTGTAAACATTGTCTGATAAATGTTTCAAAGTCAACTTGGGCTCAAAGAATATTTATCCACGTCCCTTTTCTCATATGACACACTTAGCAAAATTTGCATAACCGGTTTCGGACCGATAAGCTTCTTCCGAACAAAAATCGGGAGCCTAATACGTCACGTTAAGAGAACAAACGTGGTGAGCGTGATAATCAGTGTAATATCCTACTAATAGGGGAGATAGGATACATTTATGAAGCGTAGAATCTCGGAACGAGAATGGATGGAAATACTAGTAAGTAAGTAAGTAAGTAATTTATTTATGACCCGCCATTTTGAAAAGGCGGAGTAAATGACGAAAGTAAAGAAAATAAACAAAACACATATATACACACAGAAAAAGACACTTAATTTTTAATCTTCGGTCAGGAAGCAGTGAAGTGGAATAAATTACTATCATAAGTAGAGCATGTCCTATAAGTATCCCATAAAATCTGGATGGATATGTATTCGTGAATCTACTTGCTTGCTCTATTTCTTCATTTTCTTCTTATTGTTTTGCTTCTCTGTTTCGGGGATCCCAAAACGTAAGTGACGGATACCTATGACTTCGTAAAAGGTGTCAGTCTGTCTGTCTGTTTGCACGATAACTCTCATAGGGGTTGAGATATTTTGATCAAACTTGGCATGAGGACCCTTTGGGTCCAAGTACAGGTCAAGTTCGAAGATCTGTAGCCCTATATTTAGGGGTGGAGGGGGGGGGTGAACCAAGGGATTTTTTTGTTTAAGATAATCAAATAGTCGATTTAGGGCTAAGGAGACATACTGAATCCGAATATGGAAACTATGGACAAGTTCACGAATCCGGCAAGAACTGGAAAGTTTGTGAAAAGTAAAATTTTAATCTGAAGTTGATTCGAGGCTCGACTTAAGGGTCGCCGACTCGCCGGATAATTAATTTGGCCGGAATGCGGCCAAAACCGGAAAATTTTTATAAAGTAAAAGTTTTATTCGTATTTGCCGGTAAGAAGACATGCTGAATACGTATGACAATTATCTTCTCACCGGACGTGTAGATCGCTCGGAATCTGGCTGAAACCGGAAAATTTGTTGAAAGTAAAAGTTTTATCTGAAGTTGATAAGAGGTTCGGTGTAGGGGTAAGTAGACATGTTGAATTCGTTTTTGAGCTTTGTTTTTTTGCCAGACAAGTAGTTTGTCCGGAATCCGGCTCAGGTTCAGGTTCGTTTATTATTTCATTAATTGTACACAGGTCAAAGTAGATACGACGCAGGCTGTTGGGTAAACACACATACTGAATCCATATCTGAACATGGTGTTCTTAGATGATTACCATTGGCCTTAATCTGTTTCTGAATTTTAATAGTAAAAATATTTAAAACGTCTGTCGAAGACCGAGTATCTACAAGACCCAGTTATCTCGATCAGATATTAAATTTTGCAATCCCATCGAAACCTTTGGTCTTGTTTCTTATGTAGCCTATGCATGATTGGTCCTAGTGGTGTGTTAGGTCAGTAACAAATACAAATATATAGGCTAAATATAAATAAATATAATACACATGTACTTTTGCCGCGTGCACTTGCGCTATCATCATTCTGGAAATTTAGGATACAAACATTTGAAAGTAGAGCTATTAGAAGCACGTTTTGTAAAAAATGTGACATTCTTTCTCTGTCATGATTTTGAAATTGTCCTGTTACATTCAATCATGGTATCAAAGACCAACATCATGCTGTTGGGATATACGCTGAATTCGTTTTTGAGCTTTAGTTTTTGCAAAACAAGTAGTTCGCCCGGAATCCAGTCGAAACCCGAGATTTGGCAGAAGTAAGGCAGGAAGATTTTATCAGTTTCGCCAAAGTGGATATGACGTATAGCCTAAGGGTAAATACACACATGCTGAATCCATATCTGAACTTGGTTTTCTCAGACGATTAGCCGTTGGCCTTCTCCTGTTTCTAAATCTTAATAGTAAAAGTGTTCAAGCTGGCGAACACCGGATATCTACAAGACCCATTTGTCTGGATCAAATATTAAATTTTTGGGATCCCATCGAAACCTATGGTCTTGTCCTTCATACTCCATTATTAACGCTTTGTTCAAAGATGGACAATGAACACACTGATTAATTTATTCAGTACAGAAAAGGACTGAATAATACAATACTAGTCCTTTATATTCTGAGCCTTTATATTCTAGACTACCCTGAGCAATCTCTTCAAAGTTCAAATCTTACCACAAATTTTACTCTTTGCTAATCTCTCTAGCCCCACTACCAGTGTTGCCACTTCTCTCTCGCTGAACCTGTGACATTCGGCCGCAAAATCTTTGACATTATTGCTCCTACTTAAACTTCACCCTAATTATTAACGTCGAGAAATCTCGTTTCGTTAGCTTCATCGCTTCACGATTCTTCAGCTTTGTTTTACGTAAATTTTTTAATTTACTGCTAAGTAGCCTAACCGGTCGGAGAATTCTGCGACCAATGGCAACACTGGTATCAAACTCACTACAAACGCTTTATCCATTCACTGAACTCATTCACATAGCGTAATAAAGCCAAAGCCGGCCAGGACATAAACATGTTATCACGTGGCATCGTATGTGGCCGAAACTGTGTTTTATGAATAGGTGTGCTACACAAAGTCCGTCGTTTCTAGAGACCACGAACTAGCCTACTGTTCTTTACAGGGCTGCATAGCCTCTGATTGTATGCTGAAGCGAATTCTGAAAAAAGCTTGTCGATTACGTGAGGGGAGACGCGATTTCGCATTGATTGATTTTATTTTTAACCTTTCAAAATGTTTAGGCTACTCAAATAGTTGAAGATATTTCGTTGTAGATACATGGTGGTGTATATGTCTTCGTTTTCCCTTGTCTTTCTTAGTCCATTTTTTGGGATCCAAAAACGTAAGTGGAGGGATACCTATAACATCGCAAAAGTTGTCCGTCTGTCTGTCCGTCTATCCGCACGATAACTCTCGAAGGGATTGAAATATTTTGATGAAGCTTGGTGGGAGGATCCTTTGGGTCAAAGTACAGGTCAAGTTCGAAGATGGTCCCTGTAGCCCTATATTTGAGGGTGGGGGAGGGGTTTCAAATTAAGGGGCGAAAAATATTTTTTGAAAGCTATTTAGATAGTTGATTTAGAGGTAAGGAGACATGTTGAATTCGAATATGAAGTTTATTTTCTCGCCGGACAAATAGTTCCCCCGGAATCCGGCAAAAACCAAAAAATTTATGAAAAGTAAAAGTTTAATATGAAGTTGATTAGAGGTGCGATTGAAGGGCAAGGAAATGTGCTGAGTCCGAATATGAAAATAATTCTCTCGCCGGACAATTAGTTCAGCCGGAATCCGGCCAAAACCGGAGAATTTGTTAAAAGTAAAAGTTTTATTTAAATTTGATAAGATGTTCGATTTGCGGGTAAGAAGACATGCTGAATTCGTGTATGACCAGACCGGACGTATAGATCGCTCGGAAGGGGGCTGAAACCGGAAATTTGTTAAAAGTAAAAGTTTACTCTGAAGTTGGTTAGAGGTTGGATGTAGGGGTAAGGAGACATGCTGAATTAGTTTTTGAGCTTTAGTTTTTTGTCAGACAAGTAGTTTGTCCGGAATCCGGCCGAAACCGGAAGTTGGGCAGAAGTAAGGAAGGAAGGAGATACGACGTAGGCTATAGGGTAAACCATATGCTGAATCCATATCTGAATATTTGACAGCGCAAAACGGATATCTGAATAGATCTGAACTGAAAATTTTGGGATCCCATCGAAAGCTTTGGTCTTGTTTTACTTTACACTATGATGGGTTATGAAATTAATTACCTTAAATCGCATTGTCCAGCGACAAAGGTGGATGGTCCTCCTGTGGTTGTCGCTGGTTTCAGTGATTTGGTCACACAAGTTGTTGGGACGGGTTTTTGGGATCCCAAGGATCGTAAGTGGAGGGGTAGCCTATCCATGACATCGCAAAAGTTGTCCGTCTGTCCGCTCGATAACTGTCGAAGGGAATGAGATATTTTGATAAAACTTGGTGTGAGGATTCTTTGGGTCAAGGGTAAGGTCAAGTTTGTAGATGGGCTTTGTAGCCCAACATTTAGGGGTGGGGGAGGGGGTTCAAATTAAGGGGCAAACAAAATATTTTTAAACAGCTAATGTGATAGTCGATTATAGGGTAGGAAGACATGCTGAACACGTTGGTGACAATCATTTTCTCGCCGGAAGAGTAGTTCGCCTGGAATCCGGCAAAATCCGGAAAGCTGGTTAAAAGTAAAAGTTTCATTTGAAGTTCATTAAATGTTCGACTTAGGGGTAAGAAGACATGCGGAACATTTCTGTGAAAATCATTTTCTACCCGCACAACTAGCTCGCCCGAAATCCGGCCAAAACCGGAAAATTTGTTAAAAGCAAAAGTTTTATTTGAAGTTGATTAGATGTTCTTTATAGGCATAAGGATGTACGCTTATTCGTTTCTGAATTTTTTGTTTTTGCTGGACAATTAGTTCGCTCGGAATTCTGCCGAAACCGGAAATTCGGCAGAAGTAAAGCAGGAAGTTTTGGTCAGTATCGTCAAAACAGATATGGCTTATAGAGGTATACCTGAGCTTGGGTTTCTCTGATGGTTAGCCTGGCGAAGACTGGATCTGGCGAAGACAAGACCCAATTGCCTGGATCAAATAGTAGATTTTTTGGATCCCATCGATACCTTTGGTCTTGTTGGTTGGTGTCTGGTAGAGGATTCCGGGCATCCCACTCGTACTTCCAGGGTTTGGCTTCCCACTCCTTGTCAAGCTTGGATTTGAAAGAGTCCACTGTCTGTGCACTGACTGTATACTCTGACAGGGTGTTTTAATTTTGCACCACTCAGGTTGTGAAGAAGCGGTTTCCATTTTATAATTATAATTAGAAAAAAAATAAGCACAAGACACAATAGATGGAGTAAATGCGGGAAAAAAGGCGAAAGGGAGAAAGAACACGAAATATTTGGGAACTTCGAGTCGTTGTGGATCTGGGGAGTCTATGACTCCTCTTGCAAGTTATCGGGTATGCGCATCAAATTCAAGTTTTCGACGCATAAGATTGGTTTCGAAGCTTGAAAGATTAATGGCGACAGACCAGATACCCGTAAACGGATCGCTGTATGTACTAGGTAGTCGCGCCCATTGTGCATTTCTTCTAGTTATGATAATCCATGCTCTTTGTTCCCGGCTTAGTGCTGCCCTTTTAAAATCTCCTTCGTCGGCTGGACACTCCATCAGGGTTGCCACATCAAAAATATTTCGAGAGTGAGTTTTTGCCCAAAACAGAGAGTGAGCTGGGAGTGAAATTCGTTTTCATGAAACCTCCACTTTTGGTCGGAATCGCCTCTATAAAAATGACACATCTTAATTTTGCTTTCATGAAAAAAACTTGAAATAGTCACTTCTGGTCGGAATCCCTGCTGCAAAAATGACACATTTGGCCTTTCTGAAATAGAGTGATATTTTATGTCCTACGTGGGACAAGAGTGACAAAAACACAATGAACTACTAAATTTCTTACAGTCTATTGGAATAGGGGGTAAAGCACTAGACTGGCTTAGGTCATATTTATCTGGAAGGAAACAAGAAGTCATGAACGGTAATATTACATCGGAACAATGTGCAATCTTTTTATTATTTTTATTGACACGGCTAAATATTTCCTATCCGAATCTGGTATTCTTTTATTTGCTGATGACACTCTTCTTTTTTTGTCTGCCCCTTCTATACCTGATCTATACGAAAAGCTAAAAATAGCACTAGCTGAATTTACAAATTTCACTGATTCTCACCTACTAACCCTGATTTTTTTTAAAACAAATTATATGGTATTCTCGAGAACTTCATCCCTATCAAGCCCTGGTCAGGTTATGGTGGGTACTTCAGTCATCAGAAGAGTGCAATCCATCAAATACCTTGATTTTCTGTTAGATGAGAATTTGTCATGGAAAGAGCACGCCGATGTTCTGTCGTCTAAAATTTCTCGGTCTCTTGGAGTGATAAGGAGAGTCAAAACATTGCATCATCTAAAATTCTACAAATGATATATTATGCAATTTTTCATCCTTACTCAATTTATGGATGCTCCGTGTGGGCTAGCAATTTTGTATCTTGTTACAAGAAAGTTCAAAATCTACAGAACAGTGCTATCCGGGCAATCACGTCGCATGACGCCAATAAGAACCACAGTGAACATTTTAGATCTAATAAAATAATGGATGTCTCCACAATTAGAGACTACCAAGTTGCAGTTTTCACTTATAAGTATTTTAATGATCATTTAAATTCGTCTTTTCAGAATTTGGTTTCACAGAATCAGGATTCTCTATTCTACTCGGAATGCCCGTCAGTTGGCGAGTGCCCCCCGTAAAACAACTAGAGCTTCTTTCATAATAAAACACTTTGCTCCGGGGGTGTGGAATTCAATACCTGGAATTAAATACCTCAATACCTGAGCGTCTACCCTTTCGGCTTTCAAGTCACAGACCAAGTCCTGTTTATTATCGAAAGCATAATGTTCCAAAACATAATTTCCTTCCTACTTTTTTCCTTCCTTTTTTTTTGGGGGGGGGGGGGGGCAAGGGCGATTTGGTGATGGAAGATCGTTCGCTAGTGGATATTTCTAGTCAGTTTGTTATGTCTTCATTCTTCTTTTCTTCTTCTCTTTTTCTTTCTTTTTTGATTTCTTTGGTTTGTTTCCCATCAGATTAGATGAATAAAGAATATGCCCCGCCCATTTCCAGGCCTTATGTTAGGCCTTATGTTGGTGCCATAAACAGTTAACGGTGTTTTTTATTTTTATGACTAAACTGAACTGCACTGAAAAAAAAAATAGAGTGACAATTCGCACTATCATGCGACATGTGGCAACGCTGCATTCCGTGAGGTGCGCACTCATCAACTGTCGATAAGAACAAATAATCAGATAGAACCTACGTCTATCTATCTCTGTAAGACGACCATGCGGAGTAAAGAGGCTAAAAACACCCGAAGCCATGTGTAATTTTCTGTAAGTAAAATTAGCTGTACAGGGGTAAACTGTCTCATAACATCTGAGTAGAAACACCATGCAGTGCGAGGTTTGCGAAAAATTGATTTCCTTTGCAGCAATGATTTTAAATTGGATCAGAAAAAACGTTTTCGAAAATACCATTACTTTCTACGTAAAACTAGCGATTCGATTGTTAGCGCTTTTCGATTATATCCAGCCTTCCTGCTCTCTGACGCGGGTGGGTGCAAAATATTTAAAAACTGAACGTGCCTTGGTGAAAAAGTGGGAAAACTAAGAAAATAAGAGAAGTGAAAAACAGAAGATTATCACATCCGTATGTGTGAAAGAGTTGTCAGCGGACAACTAAGCGTCCTATTAAAACCTGAGCCACTCTATGTCCGCCGGGGAAACTTAATTTTACGTTATGGCCGATCAGTCCTTGCCAATGAAAACATAGAGATATTCTGCCCGATCTAGCACCGGCGACAGGACGGACGCGGCACCAAAATCTCCTAGTGCCAGTTAAATGTCGCATTAACCGGTATTCGAATTCCTTTGTACCATATTTTACTGAGAAAATTAACAAAAAACAAGTGAATTCCAAGTGATTTATTTTCTTTTATGTAACAATTGTATATATTCAAGTATTTTAACACATGAAATGTAATGGTCGTATTTAGTGCCAAGTCGGCGCTACACGAGTTAGATCAATAAAAATATCTATCTATCTAATTCCGGCAAACTTTTCGTTGGGTGACGGGAAAACTCTGCAACTCCCTGACGATTCCGTACTGATTTTCACGCTTTCTTTATTTAGTTATATTCAATCTGTGTCCTACTCCCGCCGATTGTTTGCAACAAGCTGCTTGTCAGATAAACGGGTTTACTGAATGTTTCCCTGTTTGCCCCAGCCCTGGGTAGTTTATTAAAAGCAGTGCCTGGATTGAAGCATTCAACTATTTGAGAAAAGAACATAAACGGTAAGCAGTGCGAGGCAGAGGCGTCACGTATGGGGGGAGGAGGGGACCCCCCCCTCCAATGTTGTCGTCCAGTCGGTAAAAAATAACTGAGTCGGCGCGAAGCGCCTCGATTTTTCATAAAAGCAGTCGATTTTTTTCTTGGAAACAGTCGATATTTTGTAAAAATTGTCGTTTTTTTGTTAAAATAGTCGATTTTTGCTCAAAAACTTAAAATCAGTCAATTTTTCGTCAAAAGGGTCATTTTTTCGTAAAAACAGACTTTTTTTCTGTAGAATAGTTGGTAAAACGACCAGCCAGCCGGTGAATACCTTGCCCCCCCCCCCCCCAAACATTTTGGCTAGTAACGCCTCTGGTGCGAGGGATTCTGGTCTGGAAACCCATGCTGAATATTTTGTTCCGCCACGTATGGCGTTAACGTTTGTTCTTCGGCTATTTTGCAAAAGAAATAGAAAACCGTGATTTTCGGTTTTTTTTCTTGATCAGCTAGTGATCCCTCTAAGATCATGTGCGAGGGATAAATATAATTTTGGATATTTCGGTTGCACTTCCGGCAAAGCGTCCTCAGCGAAAAGAACAAAACTAAATCATTCAACACAATACCAACAGAAAAACGATGTGGAACCAACAAACCACAAAACGACGTATAACTAAAAACCAGAAGAACTATATTACATGTTTTGTTTGTTTTGCAGGACAAGAATCAGAGCCACCCAAGCATATATTTTCCTGGCGGAGTACCTCCGGCCCCATCCCACCTCGGCTGGAGGCTCACACCCCCCCACTCCTCGCCCCAAAACTAACCTCCACCTCGGAAAATACAACCAATCCTTGGAGGGGGAAAAAAGTGGAAGTGGGCCTACTAGAACCCCGAGCCCTGAAAGCTCTGCATTCAATACCGGACCAAGATAGGCTGTCTGCTACACTTGGGAAAATTTTCAAAGCCTCGCCGCATTTGCGCAACGCCTTAGCGCACCATTTCGGGGTAACGCAGCGGGAGTCGCATTTAGGTCCTGAAAGTACAAACGAAGCCGTCGTGCTAGCTGTGGGAATTGACCTGTACATAGAAGAAGTGTTTCAACAGCTTGATCCGGAAAATAAAGGTGTGATAAGTGCCGAGGACTTCCTGTTGCTCTGTGAAGTACTAAGCCTTCCGAAGAACCTGCCCCACGCGTCGAGTAGTTTGAATCTGGAAGAATTCCGCGCCACGCTTTTTGAGCACTTTGTCGCTTCGTTTGAGGAGACGGCAAAAAGTGGTCGCGGCGGGCGGGACATTTTGAAAGCGGAAGTGAGCGTTTCCAGGCGTGCTGGAATTCTGGACAAAATCTCACAGAACATAGACAAGCTTTTATCAACACTGGAGATGGAACGACTCGATTGCGAGTGTCCAGGTTCCAAACAAACCCAGATCTGCTCAAGGTGTAAGGCAGTCGGACCTCAGACTTTGAAAAGTCCGGATAGTGCCCGAAGCCGGATCCGGGAATTACAGACTAAAGTACTTTCGCAGCAGACGGAAATACATGCCCTAAGAGAGGTTGTTGAGGATATGCGAATGGCCCTTCAAACATCTGATGCCGAGAACTTGGCTTTGAAAGTCAGACTTAGAAGACAGCAAAAAAAGGAGGGAAAGGAAGGAATTGATCGACTAGTAGAGGAGCTCAGAGAAATTGGTAAGTCAGATCTGATCGCTTTTGTTTAATAGGCGTGCTTAGTTTCTCCTTTACTGACGTTCTCGCGTAAAGATTAAATGGCATACAAAGGACTTTTACCCGACCAAATAAACCGAAAGTCGGTTTTGAATTAAATTTACAGCTCAGGGAAATTGGTAAAGCCAGATCTTGCTCCCTTTTTATTTACTAGGCGTGCTTAGTTTCTCCTTTACCGACATTCTCGCGTAAAGATGAAATGGTATACAAAGGACTTTTACCGGACCAAATAAACCGAAAGTCGGTTTTGAATTAAATTTAAAGCTCAGGTAAATTGGTAAAGTCAGATCTTGCTCCCTTTTATTTTGCATCCGTGTTTAACGTAGAAAATAACCGTGATCAGTTTCAGTTTATTCATAAAACAAGAGCTGGAAGCTCACATGGCATTTTTGCTTCAGACAAACATGATCATGGGCTCATTGGGATCATGAAAATGACGGTTTTGCTTAAAAGTATTTTTTGTACTTTGCGGTTAAGATGAGTACTTAAAGAGATGGTCGGATCTGGGAAGTGACAATTTCTAAGACAATCTTGTCAAGTCACTAATGTTCAGGCCAAGTTTCATCGTCCTTGCGCATCTGGAAGTAGTCTACCTTAAACTGCGATCATCGGAATTCTGGACCCCCCTCCAACTCCCCCAGATTGACCGAGTCCGGTCCGGTACTATCACTGATGTATCTAGGGCTTACGCTTGTTCTTCCCACCAAGTCTTATCCCAATCACTGTATTCTAAGCGTGTCACAAAATTTCCGCTTCCTCCCCGACTCCCCCACATTGATCAGGTCCTGTCCGCACTTGAAATGACATCTGAGACACGAGCTCTTTCCAAATATCAAGTTACATTAAGAGCCGACTCCCCATTCAAAAGTTATAAATAAATCAATATTCCGGATTCCCCCTCCCTCCACTCCCCCCACGGTGGTAGGATCGGGGAAATGACTATTTCCAAGTTAGTTTGGTCGGGTCCCTAATATGTCTGCCAAGTTTCATCGTCCTAGCACATGTGTAAGCATCTTAAGTCGGGATCACCAGAATTCCGGAATGCTCCCTCCAGCTCCCCCCACAATGCTTGGATCCGGTCCGGTCTTGTCAACTATGTATCTAGGGCTGGTGCTTGTTCTTCCCACCAAGTTTCATCCGACCCATCCACTCTGGACATGTCACAAGATTTCCGCCCCCCCCCTCCAACTCCTCCCGAAGTCATCGGATCCGTTCCGGGCTTGAAGTGTGAGATCTGAGAACCGAGGTCTTTCTAAATATCAAGTTTCATTAAATCCGGTTCCCCATTCAAAAGTTATAAATACGTGAATATTCCGGATTCCCTCTCCCTCCACTCCCCCCACGGTGGTCGGATTTGAGAAATGACTATTTCTAAGCTAGTTTGGTCGGGTCCCTAATATGCCTGCCAAGTTTCATCGTCCTAGCACATCTGGAAGTACCCTAACTCGCGATCACCGGATTAACCGACCGACCGACAGACCGACAGATCGCTCGACGGAAAAATGATCGGTATATGGCACTTGGCCGGAAGGCAACTCTATTCCGGAGAGCATTCGTGCGGCTGAGCACCTGGGGTTATTTAAAAATAAATTGAAAAAGTATTTGTTAGGCCAAGGTTCATAGTTTTTTTTTCCTATTTTCTTATTAATTTCCTTTTTTCTCATTAATATTATTTTTTATTCCAGAGCTTTTTTTTCATTTTTTTTATGTTTTGTTTCTAGTTAACTATTAGTTAGGAAATGAGGCTTATTTACCCGCCCAGTTGCAAGTGCTTTTTTGTACCTTTGTTGGGGCGGGTACTGGCATCATAGTTAAATATATTTGGGTGGTAAAATAAACTGAACTGAACTGAAGCTAACGACACCTCAATAATCTTTGCGCGATTCACTATTTTCCGTGCGCATTATGCTTCAGACGAGTTTTCGCGTATCATGCTATTGACGCGTAAAACCGGCTATCAGCCATCAGTAAAAAAAAAGGCTAGTTTTTGCTAGAAGTAAGTAGGCCCGTGAAAAGGGGTAAAACAGCCAAAGCCGTGGATAATTTGTTAAAAGCAGAGCCTAGTTGTACAGTAGGCTTCCGAAGATTGTAACATAGACAGTAAATAGTGCGTGGTGTGCTTTGAAAACATACTTGCTTGCTTCTCCTTCCGGATCTCCAGCTACCCATTTTAGTACCCTATGAGAACCGTTAGTACAGTCAAGGGACAGTAAAAGGTGCTTATTTGAATACTTCCCTAAATATTTCACTGCCGTACCTTTGTTTTGTTTTTTTTTGCCTATAATAGGTCATATGGAAAGGAAAATAACAAACTTGATGTCAGCTAACAGACGTTCTACAGTAGGCTTTTGAAGATTGGAACAAAAACAGTAAATAGTGCGAGCTGTGCTTTGAAACCATACTTGCATTTCAGCGTTCTTCTGCCCCGAACAGTAAATTGAATTGAAAAAATTATTTTGTGTCTCGTTTTAAGCACATTTCTTCTTCCCTTGGGGTATGCTGTTTATTTTGAACGCCATCTGCTTCATTACGCACCGCATAGCAAAAGATCAACATTTTAAAGAAGAAACGGGAGTAAATTAAGATTAATCATTTCAAAATTCATATGACATGTCAAACTGAAGAAGAAATAAACGTTTTCCGCAAATATTTTGCACTAAAGGATCTTTCGTATCTATGATTGTAATTAATTCAGTTTCATTAGCATTTCCATCCTTTTTCGTTCCCGGGATTCTATACTTCTTGAGTATATTCTATCTCGTCTATTAGCATTACACTTATTATCGCGCGTTCTACGTCTGTTCTCTTTACGTGACTTATCAGTCAATCAAGTTTAAATTCCAAATAGCTTAAAGCTAGAATAGGAATAAAATATTTACGAAATACAAAGACATGAAACAAATTAACCAATACACTTACAAGATATGACCAGAAACAAATGATGGGATGAAACTACGTAAAAATTTGGCAAAACTATATATTATTATAATTATTATAATTATTATTAAAAATTGTCAGGCTCCCGATGATTGTTTCCGAAAAGCTTGGTGGTCCCAAGACCTGTTATGCAAATTTTGTCATACAAGGTAAGGGACATGGAAAGAGGCTAAACACAGCCGAAGCCTTGTGTTATTTCCTGTAAGCTAAGCTGAGTTTTAAGGTAGTCAACTATCTTACAACATTTTAGTAGAAATATTATGTAGCGCAAGGTGTCGTTAAAAGTTGCCCGGTATATGGGTTTTAGTGTTCTTTTGGGCGACCATTCAATCTTACCCTGTCAGAAGTTTCATAACAGATAACACGAGGATGCGCAGTTTCAACAGATAAAGCCACCCCATTTGATTTCCTTTTCATGCAGTGCAACCCCATTTGATTTCCTTTTCATGCAGTGGCCACTGCATGAACAGCGACCATGCATAACCAGATAACAATTCGGATGTTATCTGTTGTGTTTCAGAATGTTATTCATAATAGGCGTTACCTTCAGAAAAGACCGAAAAACCGCCAAAAAGTATCTGCTGAGTTTTCCGACACCATGACGGTAAGGAATAAAGTCAGTAGATGCTTTTTTGGCTCTTCCTAACAATGCTTGTTACGCATAACATTTCATGCACAACATTTTCAAACACAACATACAACATCCGAAGTGTTATCTGTTACGCATTATCTGTGTAAACCGCGCATCCTCGTGTTATCTGTTCTGAAACTTCTGACAGTGTAGGCGACGTTCAAAAAGCTTACTTTTTCAATTCAGTTCAATTTAAATATTTTATTGACCTCCAAGATCGGAGAGTATAAAATGAAGTAAATACAAACAAATTGGTCCAACATGTAATACTACAGACCAAAAAATCTGGCCAAAGAATACTAAATATTCAAAAAAATAAAATTATACACACGCGTTAAACTATATTTGCTGCATTGGGGAAAAATATAGTGTTTTTGTCGGGCGAAAGCCGAAAGTTTGTTTCGTCAATGATTCGGGTTTTGTTTTTAAACAGAAGGAATCAAACTCTTTAATATTTACTTTACATTTTGCAAATCAGCAAAGCCACGTTTTAGACCAGCGTTGGTGACCAAAAGTAACTTCGTACACCCTGGAAAGTAACCCAAAAGTATCTCAAAGTAACCCGATGTAACCGAATGTAACCCAATGCAATGTAACCCAAAGTAACCCAATGTAACCAAAAATAACCCAAAGTAACCCAATGTAACCAAAAATAACCCAAAGTAACTTCGAGTAACCCAAAGTATCCTGAAGTAACTCGTACACCCTGGTTCTTGGTGACCAGCCCTGGGTTTTAGAATCACAATGCGCCATTTAGTGCATCAGCGAAAGCGGAACCGTCTTTAAAATCAACAGTCGTTTGAACAAACCAATAAACGCCAAGGGAAGTGTCGTTAAAGTCGGCCAAAATGCTATCAATTTTCCGCGGAATTGTTCGCATCATCGAAACTTTGCGAATAAAAGTCAGAGATACAAAAGCCAGATAGTTAGAAAAAGAGTTAAGGGAGATAACAAGACTGTTTTATCTTCGCGGCTCACGCATGTTTTGAATTCCGACATGACATGGAACCATTCACAGTTCTTGTTAGAGAGATGGAAAGCCACAGACAGCGCTGCTGAAACTTTTGATCCGTGTGATGGTTTTAGTGAAAGTCGTAGAAGATGTTATATACATCATATTTGTAATAATTATGTTTTTATTAATTTTATTTTCTATAGACACGAGGATTATAAAAAAGTAAACAAATAAAACATGAGAAACTACATCTCAGACAATTTAGATGGCAAAATACATTATAAAACTGCAAACAGCAATTAAACGTTTGAAGGAAAAACACACAATAAAATTATTTGTAGCCTAGCATTTCTTTCATAGTATTCTGTGGATCTGGAAGAAAAAACTCGTTTGACATTATTGCAAGAATGTACTTAATATATATGTATGCCACATTATTATTATTTTTACTTTGTATTAGTCGCATTATCATTTGAAATAAACGAGAGGATTGTAAAAAAGAAAAAAAAGAAAAACATTCGAGAAACTACGTCAAAGACAATCTAGCTAGCAACAAAAGATTATAAAAGTGCAACCAGCAATTCGAAAGTACAAAGGAACAAGTGCGCAAGCGCTCAACGTGGAGTGTGAAAATGAAATGTTTATCACATCTTATATAAAACTAGCGTTATAACCAAGATATTTCACATTGCCAATAACGAAACAAGCATTGAACTAACCTAATTTGAAACTATCCCGCTTTAAAAGCCTTTGACGCAAACAAACCGCATTTAGAAATCCAAAGATCATCTTATAAGAACGGTTTTAGTTTCAGTACTGAATGTCTTGCCAGCCAGTCCGACCCTTTAAAGGTGTTTTCAGTTAGCAAGGTAATAACGAGTGCAATAAATCAAATTGTAGCAGCTCAATATCCCCTTCGTCACAACCTCATTAAGAACGGCATATCATCGATCATATGACAAAACAGTCCAGTTTCCAACTTTCCATTAAGGTTGAAGTACGTCGCATGGTCTTATTTGTTGCTGTTACACCAAAATCCACATCTATACATATATATTCACAAGTAGGCTATACAAGAGTTGAGTTTGAGACCTGTCATGCTTGAACCTAACTCATGGGAAATCTGGGCCCAGCTTGGGGATCGAGTAATCTTTAAGGGTGAACCCTAGAGTCAGCCCAATTCATGTGGTTCTGTGGATTTGAGGCCTAGTCATCATATCAGCAATTACGTGTGCTAGTTTAGTACACCTTATTTCGGGGCATCTACTCTACTAAGTTAGGTCATTTTTGAGTTCCCTGAGGCAAGTTCCGGTAGGTTCCATGAGCAATTATCCGGTAGATTCCCTAAAAATCATCAAGTTCAGGGGAATTTGACAAGTTTTAACTTAAGCTTCCCATGAACAGGAGGGTGGAGGGGTGGGTGGGGCCGGGACCCCTCAAAATGTTTATTGGGACCTATATATCCTCAAGTATACAAACTTAGAATTTGATTACAGTCACGGATCAAAAACTTAACTCATGGGTAATTTGGGCCCACTGGCCGGTGAACGTGGAAATATATATTCCCAACTCTAAGATTTAAAAGCCCTAATTTCCCCTGAACCAAGTAGGGGTGGGGTTTGGGACCCCCAAAAAGCAAGAAGAGACCCCAATGCTCTCAAGCCTACCAAATTTCAACTTGATACCTGTTCATTCCTCTCACGGGTCACGAACTTTACTCTTGAATAATCTGGGCCCAGTTGCCCATGGACGGGGTGGGTGGGGGAGGTGCAACTCTTAAAGTAATTTTCCAGACATAGAATCTACAAGTTCAAGGAATTTCATCGTCCATGTCCAGCTGCGGTCAAGCTATGAACATTATTCACTGCCCTGAACCGGGTGGGGGGTGGGGGTGGTATCCTCAAAAGGCACATTTAGAGCCCAATACCCACACGTGTACCAAGTCGAACTTGAACATGCACTGGTTCACGACTTATGAGCTCCACAAAAAACGGGGAAAACCGAAAGCTGAAAGCTGCTACAGCGCTCTATAGCGCAAGAGTGGATTGTTCGTAAATGAGCACTCCACTAAAAACCTAGTTGAACACATAGTGTAAGAGTGATAAACGGTTTACACGAAATAATAAAATAATACTCCAACGAAAACACTACAGGGTATCAAAACGTAAATCATGAAGAAATAAGAAACATAATGAGTGAAAATCTTAATAATCCATATTACTTCCTGTCTGAATAATTGGCGAAATAATAAAATAATACTCCAACGAAAACATTACAGGGTATCAAAACGTAAATCATGAAGAAATAAGAAACATAATGAGTGGAAATCTTAATAATCCTTATTACTTCCTGTCTTTTCAAATAAAAATAATTGTCCTATTTTTAATGATAAGTCTTAGGCATATGTATTCTTTGGATCTGAATAACAAACAGTTAAAAATCTTCGAAATGCTACCCAGCCTGCTAAGCGACCCGAATATGCGTGGGACTTTCCACCCCTGGTGCCTTGGACAAGGACGCCGTGAGCCGATAGCATGTCCAAACTCATATACATCCTCTTCATTCATGCATAAGATCAGCATAAACAGCTATTATTCACTAACCCATGGTTATCAAAATCGTAAAACTGACGAGCCGCCTATTTGTTAGAGCTAATTCGTTTATCTATGGCAAATCCTATTACTTTTTTCTTGATGGTGATTATTAACGGGACTAACATTTTATTGGCAGTACGTCTTTTGTTTTGGCTCACCTGTGTTTAAGAAGGTTTAACAAATCATAAATAAACTCTGAGCTGTCGCTGTCACTTAAAACTGACACTGACACTTAAATAGGGCCTCGACATAAGTCCGTTTATTATTTATATTGTTACCTATTTTTGTGTGCGTACTTGTTTGCTTTTTATTGCCTAGCCTATTATTTAGCTTTTGCTATTATGGCAATTTTTCATCAACCTTAAAGGACCTTGCTTATTCTGTCTTGCTTATTCTGCCTGTTATTATATAGCCTGCCTAGCTCTCTTATGGAATTATAAGCTTCCAAAATCCCCACCTTTCTCCATTGTTTCGTTTTGTACCTACGGCTTTTAGCGCTTTCTCGGCCGTGCCAAGTTTTGCCGGTTACACAACGCAAAGTTTGCCAGAACCTTGAATATCTGCTGGCAACTCTTTCACACACAAGGATATGATACTCTTCTATTTTTTACTTCTTTTATTTGCTTAATTTTCCTACTTTTTAACCACGGCGCGTACAGTTTTCAAGTGTTTTAGCCTGGATATCGCCCTCCCTTTTGACGTCAATAAAACAAAAAAACGATCTCAATAAAACTTTTTTATCATTCCCAAGTGAAGAAAATAAAACAACTTTCAAAAATTACAAAAACCTACTTTAAAAAATAATACGTAATGCTAAAATGAAATTTTATTTTGATTCTTTTAGTGAAGTAACTAAGTCACCAAAGAAAACTTGGGAGCTAATAAATTCATTCTTAAATCGATTGCGAACATCTTCTACACCATCTGGGATTAAGGACGCTCAAGGTAATACAATTGAAAGAGAGCTAGAAATAGCTAACTACATGAACTCGCATTTCGCGTCCATTGGTCAGTCGGTAGCTAACAAGCTCCAACATAACCTGCCCCATGGTCAATGCGATTATCGTACATACCTCGGAAAGCCATCTGAAAAGTCCATGTTTTTAACACCGGTAACAGAGGAAGAGCTTGCTAATATTGGTAAGCTTTTAAAGAGTGGAAATTCCCCGGGGATTGATGAATCGTCGATGAACATTGTGAAAGCTATTTTACCGACTATTAATAAAGTAATGTGTCATCTAATAAATCTGTCATTTAGATCTGGAACTTTTCCAGATTCATTTAAGAAAGCAAAGGTGTTACCACTGTATAAAAGCGATGACCGGAGTAATTGCACGAATTATAGACCAATTTCTATTCTTTCAGGTTTTCTAAATTAATGGAGCGATGTTTTTATAATCGAGTGTATAATTTCCTTAGTTCGAAAGAATATTTAAAAAAAAATCAGTTTGGGTTTAGAAAGGGCCATAGTACACAGGATGCCATCCTGACTATGATCCAATTTATTCACGAATGTTTTGATAAAAAATTGATTCCGGCGAGTATTTTTTTGGACCTTGAAAAGGCATTCGACACGATTTGTCACGAAATATTGTTATATAAACTAAGCCATGGTGGGATACGAGGACCAGCGCACGATTTTATCGCATCTTACCTTACTGGTCGGTCCCAAGCAACAACTATTAATGAGACAGTTTCGGATCCATGCTTATTGTCAAATATTGGTGTTCCTCAGGGTTCAATTCTGGGACCAGTGCTTTTCCTAATTTACATAAATGACCTTTCATCAGCGACAGAAAACAATAGTCTGAATGTCCTTTTCGCCGATGATAACGGATCAACACTTGCAGGACAGTCGGAAGAGGATGTCAAAGAGAAACTGCAAATCATACTTTCCCAACTGATTGTATGGCTAAAAGCCAATCGTTTGTCATTAAATTCCGCAAAAACGAAATTTATCATTTATAGTAGAATTGGACACAAAGCAAAAGGAATTTCAACAATAATTGATCAGGCTACAGATATTCAAATTCAAAGGGTAACTTCACTCCGGTATCTGGGTATAATTATTGATGAAAATCTATCGTATAAAGAACATTGTAATAGATCACGGGTTAAAGTTGCGGAAGGAGTTGGTATAATGCGGAGGTTTCAGCATTTTTTCCCGTATGAAATTCTACGCCTGATTTATTTTGCTTTGATACATTCGCATCTTATGTATTGTCCCCTGGTTTATTTGGCAACATTCAAATATCATGTGAAACCGATACAGACTCTTCAAAACCGGGCTCTTCGAATTTTACAAAAATATTTACCGTCCCCTTCTTCTTATCCTAACAAAACTAAAACTGAAACTCTATATTTGTTAACTAATATTTTGCGTGTTTCAGAATTATTCACTCTTCATTCTTTTTTATTTAAGGTAAAATATGACCGGTCGGAACTACCTTCGTACTTTCGTTCGAGTAATTTTTTCCCTGAGCAACCTGACCATGCTTATGAAACTCGTCATAAAAGGAAAATGCAGCACCTTAAATTAACCACCGAGAGATCGAGGTTCTCACCATATTTTTCTATCATGTGTTCATGGCATCATTTTCTACCATATGTCGATTGCAGCAAATCTCTTCCAAATATAAAAAAGCAACTTCATTCTATACTTATAAATAAATTCAAGAACCAGTGATAAATTCAAAACTGAAAGTAAATTTGTATTTTGTTGGTTATAAATTTTAAGTGGGGTCCTGATAAGTTGACGGCCATCGGTTACCCTCGCTTGCGCATTGTTTTTGTTTATTTTCGTGTGTTTTCGGGTTGATCTTGCTGAGTGTCGCTGGGTTTGTGGGGCGGGTTCCCGTCTAATGGTGAGTCATGGAATTATAATCATTTATTTTTGGAATTAGTTATATGTAAAATAGTTTCTCCGGCTAGTGTCCCCGGCTTGACCCTATATTTATTATGATTTTATACGGAAGTCTAATAAAACCTTGAACCTTGAACCAGCCGCCAGTGTTCGTGTATTATGCTTGATGCGTAAAACCGATTTTCTGAATTTTGCCGAGATCTTGCAAGAAGTCAGTGGGCCTGTGAAAAGGCTTAAAACAGGCAAGATCGTGAACAGTTTTTGAAAAGCAGATTCTAGCTTTAGAGTATTCACATAGCTTTAAATATTGGAACATAAACAGTAAATAGTGCGAGGTGTGCTTCAAAACCAACTCTCTAACCTTTTTCTTTAAGTGTGTGTGTGTGTGGGGGGGGGGGGGGGGGTCATAAAAAATGAGAAAACCTCACATACATCCACGTCGTTAAGGTTGCTACTCGCATGAGGTACCACCTGGATGCGTTCGGTGACGCCAGGATTATTAATTTCCTTCCATGAGCGTTCTGAATCAAGTGCCCGGATCCAGTATGGTCGAACATATACGTAGAATTATGGGCTTTGGTACCAAAACGGTGCCTCCCCCTACCGCAACTGTCCCGCGAGTTTTGGTAGGCGCGTCACTTGGTTTAGGGACTGCAGCACCACAGCAGTCACCAGATTAGTCCTTATCGCTAAAGTGAGGATATCAGTGCGGGGAGTTGGACCGTGATGTCACAGTAAAATGTTCCCGTTCTGTTACCAAGTCATTTATGCGCATTGAACTGCCCGGAGCATTCGCCGCTGACCTCTTCAATCTGGTACGATAAGAGCAAGGCCGTATCCAGGGGGGGGGGGTTAGGGGGTTGAACCCCCCCGAAATATACAAAAGTAACCGTTTTTGTAGTCTTTTCCCTCTGATCTA
This sequence comes from Branchinecta sandiegonensis, assembly GCA_030848855.1. NCBI lineage: Eukaryota > Metazoa > Arthropoda > Branchiopoda > Anostraca > Branchinectidae > Branchinecta > Branchinecta sandiegonensis. The sequence continues at coordinate 16,668,127 of JAUPMV010000017.1, read as the reverse complement.
TGTCTTTTTGTTCTTTTTGTCCAACCCGCAGGCACCCCCCCCCCCTCCCGAAATAAATTCCTGGATACGGACCTGGATAAGAGGCATAGGGGCATTGGAATAGTGTAAATCTGGCCCTGGTTACTGATGATCTATGTTGAAGAACATAGCCTAGCGTTCAAGGTGTACGCTGTGTGAAACTTCCTATGGGCAGAGGAATTTGTAAATCTGGCCCTGGTTACTAATGATCTATGTTGAAGAACATAGCCTAGCGTTCAAGGTGTAGGCTGGGTTAAACCTCCTTTACGCCTTTGTAGGAGAATCCCACTTCACATTGGAAATTTTTGATAGGCTTGGTTTTTCCCCAGATCCGTTTTGCGAAAAAATAATCTGGATTGTAGGCCAAGGCCCATAACTGATACTGTAAATTAATCCTTTATAGACTTTTCGACTTTCTTCTAGTCCGTTCCACTGTTTTAATTGCGCCAACTGTTGTTTTTGTTTTAATCTTTTTTGTTTCAATCTTTTGAACAGCTTCATCCTGCTACAATGAATCTTAAGAAATGATCAAAAGGTAAAAGGAATGGGACTTGCAGATCATCCAAGATAATTTTTCGCGAATGACTCACGTGGAGTGTTTTTTTGCTTCATAATGCAAGCAGCGTGAAATTTCGTAAGGTGCATATAACCTGCGCTTCGCTAATTTTGGCAACTGACATACACCATCAAATCTTTAACATCATTCAAGAACGTTGCCGCTACTTTTGGCATCAACATACCTCTTAGAAGAGCATTGCACCTTCACCTTAAGTCCATTTTGAGGGTCTGAATCGGTAAAGTTCACTTTGGACCGTTTCACTCTAAGTGACAGTACTCAAAGCTGAACGAAGGCGTGATGTTGTAGATAAATCTAGAGTTGCTTTGTTTTATTTATGTCATATGCAGCCGTCGGTTCAAGTACATATAGCGATCGTAACGTCTGTCAGTCGGCCCCTTTTTCTCATTTCTGCTAGTTCGGGTACTTTCACAAAAGCTAGAAACGATGAAACTTGGCATAGGCTGCATATGAAGGACCCTACCCGATACTCAATCAAAACGGGATCCGATCAGCCGTGTGGGGGTGAAGGGAGGGGGAATCCGGGATCTTGTGACAGGCGGAAGTTGCGAACGGTTGATCCGATTCGAGTGCAACTTGATTGGTTTTAGGAGTTCAAGTCCAGTTTTTTAAATCATGACGCTTAACTACAGATGCATTAGACAAGCACTGCTGACAATAAACAATTGATTCCCGAGATGTTCCGTAAACGGGTTCGAACCGCCAATGTACGAGGAGTTGGGGGGCGGGGGGGGGGGGGGGGTGCGTAGGGACCGAACGGATGGAGGAATTGGTATGAAAATTGAATGGTAAAAATGTCGTGGGGTCCTAGATATGTTATTTTAAGGTTCCGAAAGGGTCCGGCGTGGAAGGGGGAGGGGTTGGAAGAGCATATTCAAGCAGATAATTAGGCTGATTACCTTGCTTACGAGGCGTGTGGAAGTCCAGTAATTATTTCCCCTTCGGACCCCATCGAAACCTTTGGCCTTGTTGAAAAACAAAGAGACATTCTGCCTCATCTAGCACCGGTGACAGGACGGACGCGGCAGCAAAATCTCCTGGTGCCAGTTAAATGTTACACCAACCGGTATTTGAATTCCTTGTACCATATTTTACTGAGAAAATTAACAAAAGAATTCCAAGTGATTTATTTTCTTTTATGTAATAATTGTATGTATTCAAGTATTTTACGTTCAATGTAATGGTCGACGTATTTAGTGTCATGTCGGCGTTACGAGTTAGATCAATAAAAATATCTACCTATCTATCTTAATCGTCTTGTACTTATTCTGTCATCCAGCCGATTTGCTCGCTATTGATGTGTAATAAAACAAGTTCATTCATTCACGATGGTCGTTCTAGGTCAGACTGGCACGCCTGCCACCAGCAACAGCTTCGACTTGGAGACCAGCAGCGTTGACGAGGAGGTGCAGGTGGCCATGCAGGCTTTGCAGACTGCTCGAGCAGACTTGCAGACAATACAAGAGGAGTTGAACCAAACGGCTATGCGTCTAATGCAGAAAGAGAGGGAGATCGAAATGAACCGAGAGACTTTCGGGGAACTCAGAGGAACGCTGGAGGCAGCACAGTTAGAGATCCGCAGATTACAGAGTGAGTAAAAGACAGGCTTCCCAGATATCTCGGTCTTCCGGACAGTCAGGCTAACACGATTTTCGCACATGTCCCCCCGCTCATTACCTACCTCCCAGTCACAAACCATCCCCCTCCCTTTTCTCGTACGCCATCGATTTGTATATTTGTTTTCATTCATTTCATTTATTCATTCATTTATTGATACTACACAAACTACATAACATAAATATAAGGCAAGAAACAAGACCCCTGAAGCTATCTTGTTGGGGATCTAAACGTGTGTTGCCTCTATGACAGCCTCCCGATGAAAAATTTGTAGCCTGCGTAGTTGTATGGTAGTTGTACGAAAAAGTTGCATGTGTTGATATGTAATAGTAATGAATACTATCATGTAATGTTTCTCAGACTCGGCAAATCTTCAGCAGTAGTATCCAGTAGCATCCTGTCTTGTTATAGTAGCATGAAGTCTTGCTAATAGGAGCATGCAGCAGAATGCAGTAACACGGTAGCCTTGAAGTAGTAGCATGCAGTAGCATCAGTTAGTACTGCATGCTACTTTTTATGTCTTTTTATGCAGTGTCCCAGTTCTCTCGACGAAAACGGGTACACGAAATCGGAAAGAAAAATCTTGAAGGCGAAGCCTGGGTTTAAGGGGATGTGATAGGTGCAAAACGGGCCAAAATGCCATCCCATTTTCGGGATCCGAGTCAAGCGCATGCGCCTTCGCCTGATATCTCTTGATACCGGTATCACTCAGTGGCATGGAGCTGTATCTGGGTTTGTCGGCTCTAGCTCATCCTCTAAAGGACACAGGTTAAAGGAGTCGTTAAGTTTGGTTATTCAGATTGCGTTCCAGAACTGAACAAATCTGGCTAAGACAAGACCCAGTTGTCTGGATCAGATATTGAATTTTTGGGATCCCATCGAAAACTTTGGTCTTGCTAAAAGTGGTTTCAGTATTTTATCTTTTTGTAGAAACCGTTAGTGCTTCGCCAAATTAACAGTCGATTCTTCAAAAGAGACAGTGTGAGCTGCCTGTGTAAAATATTCCCAAATTCCGAAAAGTCGTGTAGTAAAGGTATCTAGACAAGGTCTGGTTTTTAACTCGCTACCCCCCGCCCCTTCCTACGCGCATTAGGGGTTCAGCGTGGCTGTTTTTTATCTGTAGGCTGTTAAACAAGAACAAAAACAATAAGAGTTAAACCTACCAGGAAAGCGCAGAAAAAGTACATGGTTGGGGCAAGCCAGCATCAGTTGTCATCTGGTCGTGGAACCGTCGTAAACAGGTCACGCGCCCTTAGACTCCTGTGTGCTTGGCTGGAGCTAGTGATGTAGGATATTCAAAAATAAAAAAAGATCAACTGGATATAGAAAAAAAGAAGAAGATCATAAAGAAAAAATGAAAAAAAAATTAATTAAATGGAAAATGACGAAACAGACCTTAAGGAGGATAAGACCAAAATCGCGTAAGGTGTTGATCTACAGAACCATATTGTCCGAAAGAAAAGATGTGATGGGTGCATGCGTTTTGATGTCATGGGTGCATAGCGTTTTGAAAGCTTCGATGGGTTGACAGCTTCAGCATTTAACCGACAGTGAAGAAACAAAACCAAAGCGCACTCTTGAAATTTATTCAATCAATGTTAACAACGGATACGTCAGCTACGATTCTTCATCAGCGATATTTTGGCCCTTCTTGGCAAGGGTCCTCGTCAGGCTGTCAATGATTACAGGTTTGTTTCCTTCCCCGACGTTGATCCAGAGGATTGACAGCCTGACGAGGACCCTTGCCAAGAAGGGCCGAAACATCGCTGATGAAGAATCGTAGCTGACGCATCCGTTGTATACATTGTTTGAATAAATGTTTCAAAGTCAGCTTGGGCTCAAAGAATATTTACTCTTGAAATCCTTAGGAGTTTAGCGTCAGTAGGCTGTTATCAGTGGGGGCTTCAGTTAGTGGATTGTTGCTGGGAGCAGGGACCCATAAATTTCCTGTAATGACTCGCCATTCAGGGGGCTTGCCATTTCCTATGCTTCTATGTTGCTATGTTGCCCGAGCCTTACCTAGTTTCCAAAAATTCCGCTTGGGTCGAATCGGCGTTCTTGCTCAGATAGACAAAATTTGTTGGGACTATTCAGCATGCCACCAGGCACCTAAGCTATCACAAAGATCCAGGATACTCTTCCATTAAAGGGAACTATTCCTAGTTCAGCACAACGGCTGCGAAAAACTTTGTCTATCTGGATAGTCGGGTATCTTATCCGTGTGGGTATTTCCCGAACTATCTGACGCTCGGTCAAGAGCGCATCAGAAATCTCTTATTGACAAGCCCCCTGAATGGCGAGTCATTACGGGAAATTTATGGGTCCCTGGTTGGAGAGATGAATCAGGCGGCTAATCAGTGTTGCCAAGTGTAACACTTTTGGTGATTTTTGACACTTTTTGTCTCTAGGTGACACCGTGACACTTTTCCTCTGAAAGTGACACCTTTTTTTTACGAATGACACTTTTTAGGTCAGAAAAGCACTTTTTCATTTACTTTACTAAAGTGAAGGATTACCGCCCCCAAAACATGTACTTTACTTTGATTTTGTACGTAAAATCAATTTGAAGCCTTAAATAAAGCTCATTTCCGATTAAATTTTGTTACAAAATTGTGATGTGATAGATAAGAAATGTTTCAAAAAATGTTGATACAAATTCAGTTATTACTACTTATTCGCATTTTGCGCGTTGTGCAGCGGAATGCACAAACAAAATTCAAGGTGTCAAAAAGTACCTTTTTGTCAGCAACTGTGACACTTTCATGAGTCGAGCTCTTGGCAACCCTGACGGCTATGTGCCTGAGGCAGAACGCTCAGAGGAACGATATAGGTCGGAGTTCCAAAGGTTCCGGAGTGAGTAAGTACGATGGACGGCAGATCATGCACGTTTGGGCCGGGGTTGACTTTGGGGGGGGGGGGGCGTTGGGCGGGTTTGAGCACTCAGAATTGGTAACATCTGTTGTTGGCTTTCTTATGGGCGTCATGTGGGCTTCCGTGGCAAAATCCATTCACAGTCTTGGCAATGAGATCCTAATTTTCTTAATTACTTGGAGTTGATCCAGACGAGCAAATTAATATATTCGACATAGCCCTCGACATTTTGCGCCTGCAGTTTTCCGGGTTCGTTTGAGGCACTTTGTATTTGAAGATTGAGCCATAGCGTGTCAGTTACTGTAGCAGTAGCGAGGACTGGAACTTGGTGCCCACAGAACGCAAATCTTCTCCGCAAAAAAAATTGACTTCGTTGAAACGGGTCCGAACCAATTTTTCGATAGCGGCGCCGAATTCGCCTAGGCATGCTTCCATGGCAAGCGTGGAGGTCAGGCTTGTCTGTTGCAAGTGGGTGTCTTGTCCGGAAGCTGAGGCATTTTCCCGTGACAATCCCGGACTATAATCATAGATAACTGATTCATCAGAGAAACAGCAAATCGACTATCCGAGATTATAAAACGACGCCAATCCGACGATCTTGAATCTTGAATCTTACTCCGTTGCCAAATTCACGAGTCGACGATCCAAGAACGAATCCGGATTGTCAGAAAAAGCGATTTTTTACAAGGCGTATTTTCGCCGTTCCCCGAGGACTTGCGTTTTTTGTTGTCCCAGGGCTCACTCCCCGTATTCTCGCGAGTCCCCACGGACGGGGAATCCTCTGATTATCATCACCACCATCAGAAAGGACTCCCTTTAAGATTCGGAGGGGAATCAGTTTTTGCTGGTGTTGATGCAATCTATTCACTTTTCATGTCACTGTTCTAGCGAATCTGGATTGCAGTGACTGGCAAAGCGTCAATGATAGGTACTGTCGGCGAAGCCGGGTGGCAGAATTTAGCTGTTCTAGCGAATCTGGATTGCAGTGATTGGCAAAGCGTTAATGATAGGTACTGTTGGCGAAGCCGGGTGGCAAAACTTCACTGTTCCAGCGAATCTGGATTTCAGTGACTGGCAAAGCGTCTATGATAGGTACTGTCGGCGAAGCCTGGCGGCAAAATTTCACTAACGAATCTGGATTTCAGTGACTGGCAAAGCGTCTATGATAGGTACTGTCGGTGGAGCCCAGGCTTCGAAGCCCTCGAAGCATGGTTCGAGTTTAGTCACATTACTTAAATTTGCTCTCCTGGGATTCTCCGGGCCTCTCGAAATAAACTATTTCACTGTTGTTTGTTTCAACCAACAAAAGAAACCCCGTGGTACCATGAACCCTACTCTCGGGAGGAAAACTTTCAAAACCAAACCCTGTAGTTCCGTATGTGGTTGGAGAGACCTCTGGGCGCTGAGACATACCCCATACATACCCCATACCCGACATACCCCAGCTCTAGGCTCTTCTCACCGATAAACTGTAATACAAATATGTAGTAGAAAATACGTCTCTCCTTGACTATGACCCGACCCGGATCAGTAGTTGCGTTTTTGCAGATACCATGGTATCTGATACCACGGTCTAAAAGCGTTTTTGCAGTTACCGTGGTATCTGGCAAGATACCGAGGTATCTGATATTCAGATACCACGGTTCGACCGTGGCAACTGATCGTTGTATCTGAAAAAGTCATCAACACCAACAATAGAGCCTAGTATTTTGTCAAATTGGCGGGAAAGAAGTTTGACACTTAGTGGTGTGATTGGTTATCAGTTTTTCTTTTGGGGTGACTTCAAACACCGCAATATCGGCAGTTGTCGTTTTTGCAGAGCATCCGTAGTATCAAATACTACAGTAACTGCAAAAACGACTGTGTTGCAGATCCAGTTAATGTGTAATAAAACGCAACTAATGCTATCCAACGCCTCTGCGTGTTCCGTCTTCCGAACCTTCAAGCTGTACACTCTAGTGCCAGGGAGTGCTGGTGAAATACAGAATTCTGAAAATTTGAAAAAAAATGCCCAAAATTTTCGCTCGGTGCATTTGCTCAAAGACAAAAGGAGGGTTTTCGCGAGCTGGAAAGCAAAGTCGGAATCACTTTCCAATGGTTTTCGCGCTACTTCGGAAAGTTACCGAACTCTCCAACCCGGTTTTCGCGCTTTGGAAACCGAACCAGCTTTCCCGGAAAGGGATTCCACAAGGTTAGTGGAAAGCTCCGCTGAAAGTTGAATGTTTCGGCGGGAATTTGGGAAAAGAAAGGAAGAAAAAACAGTGCAAGTGTCACAAAAAAAGAAAAAAAAATGGCAAACGTAATTAAGGTGACTTCGATCAAAGAACCGTTAAGGGAACCATATCTATTCGAAAAAGTTTGTAATTCAACATTTTCTCGGCGATATCAGCTTTCCATGCGTTTTCGCGATCAGTCCAGCGGGAAAGTGGAAAGTTATTCCAAGAATCGCTTTCACACAGTTTTCGCGATGCACTTCGCTCGCCGGAAAGTGATTCCGAGATCTCGCGAAAACCCTCCTAAAAGTCCCTAATTATCGGTTCTTAGAGCCACTGAGTGAACTGTAGCCGGTAGGAAAAAGGGTCTCGTCTCCCCGAAACCTTCAGTTTAATCGAAACTACTACTTTACGTTTTTTTCCTGGTTTGTAAATGTGATTATTATCCGTGAGCCTGTCTTTCGAGTAACCTACTGACATTCCTATCAAGATCTATGTTTGATAGTTGAGGCGGGTATATTAAATGTGTCTGCCCGTCAGCTTTAAGTGGAAAATTTGATTGATCCCTTCATGAAAAGTCAGGCATAAAAACTTCAAGGTAGCATTGTGTTAATGCGCGTGTAGTCACGCCATACGCATGCTCAGCGAAGACACCTAAATGTAATAGAGGTAAACTATGTCAAGATGGAACTTATACAAGGGACTTTTTACCGCGACAAAAAGACACAAAACCATTTTTGACAATCTAGGACTCAGGACAGAAATTCTGAAAATGTGAATTGTTGACCAGTATGACTGTGGACTCGAATGGGAACTTTAATGACGAATTGGCCTCAAGCAAGTTCACCATTCATGTATCCCGTTACTAACTGGGGATTGTAGTGGATGGACTATGATCACAGGTCCCACGATCAGAGGCGTTACTAGCCAAAATGTTTGGGGGGGGGGGGCAAGGAATTTACCAACTGGCTGGTAATTTTTACCGACTGTTTTTGCTAAAACGACTGTTATCAAGAAAAGAGAAAAAACGACTGTTTTGACGAAAAATCGACTGTTCTAATGAAAAAAATCAACTTTTTTTCGAAAAATCGCTGCGCTCGGTTCTTTTTGACCGACTGACCGACAACATTGGGAGGGCGCCCCCCCCCCCCCCCTCCGGTCGTGACGCCCCTGCCCCCGATAGCTAATTGGATAGAGTGTCGGTACGTAATGCCGAATCTTGCGGGTTCAAATCTCGCTTGAAGAATTTTGTTTTGTTCTTCAGTTCGAATTGCAAGTTTTTGCTGATTGAAGATGGAAATATGGAATTTGTAGAGAGATTTATCTAAATTTGTATCAGAAAGCACGCATGGTGCTCTGCTAGGACTTGCAAATTTGAGTTTGAAAATTATTTTATAAAAGAAAAAGTCGTAACCGTTATTTTTTCTAATCTCGATTCTGCTCCTGCGAGAGATCAACGGTAATGCGTTCAGGTCCACGGGGGTGACGAGGTCTCACGCCCCAGCGCCTTATGGCTCAGTTTCACGCCACTGCTCACATTCACGTCTGAGTTTCAAGCCAGACCTCAGCACCCTTTGTGCAACAATTTTTGTCGACAATACGTTTAGATCGACGGAGGTGACGACGCCTCACGACTCAACGTCACACGACGTACCAGAGCCTCACACTCACGTCTCCGCGTCAAGCGACGTCTCAGCCCATTTTGTCCAGCAATTATTAGGTTGCGTTCCAGAACTTAACGATTGTTAACAAATTGTTAGCAGTTGTTCACTTTTTGCCTTGCAGGTTTCTGATTTCGAAATTTAAGCTCCGCCACCTACAATTTCCGTTCCAGAGCTTAACGATTGTTAATTATTTTGTAACGATGGTTGGTGAGCATCGTTGGGAAAAGTTAACAGTTGTAGAATTGGAAAAGTTAACGATCGTTAAAGTTCAATGGGCACATCAAACTACCCCAATCCCACTCTGTAACAACCTAGGAACAATGCTTACCCCCTAGCTCAGCAGCTTTTTCAGCAGATTCCTCTCTGTGATATTTCAAAGCGTAATTTTTTGGGCCAGTACATGCTCAATTTACTAGCTTGGACAAAGATAAAAGTGATCTTTCTTAAAACACTTAGTAGATCTTTATTTCATGCATAAATCAGCTTGTCTAATTCAGATTTGAATAGGCTATTTGTTTTTGAATGATTTTTGTAGCTACGTTATTTCTTATAAACTTATTGCATATTCTGGTACATTTTATAAAGCAAGTTAATTATGCTTCACAACACCATTCCACAAAGAAAAACTTTAATAGGAACTTAAAACATGGAACTTCTGATGAAACACTAGAACAATCAGTTAAACTGCATCTGCGGCTTGACTTATTGGTGACATCTCAAATATATCCTTTTCTATCAAGCATTGCTGGGAGTTTTTGAATTTCCTGCCAGGATATCCCAGCTCCTAAGATTTGGATCACCGAAATGCCGGAGAGGTAAAGACAAGCGATAACAAGAAAAGGCCGATTTTCGTAGCGCCTTCTAAAGGAAGTCGGAAATGTTTTTTTGTGGAGCATTTAAAACAAAAAAAAGCATTAGAAGTGTCCATTGTGCTTTAAAGCTGCAGTTAGCTCCGCCCCGAAGTAAAGTTAACGGTCGTTAACAATTGTTAGGAAGGCAACCTTAGCTTAGTCATCTCAGCCAGAGGCAATCATTTTCCCCGACACCCCTATCAGTTCTTGATATAAACACAACGTCGGGCCCGGTCAGTTCGTAGATGGGTGACCGCATGGGAACACCGGGTGCTGTTGGCTTTTTGCAATATTTCCAAAATTGGTTAAAACGTGAAATGAGTTCTCAGCCCCAAATAAGGTCGGGCGCCGGCGTTAAAAATTTGTTGGTCCGGGGACCCCGGCCTTGATATAAATCAATTCTGTCGAAAGTGTGGCTAACCACAGAACAAGAGTTAGAAGCTCATCTGGTACTTGCAGGTTGTGTCAGACGACGAAAGTGGGAATTTGTCAATTCGTAGGTTTGTTTTAATCCATTGTAAGCAAAACCCACGAGGCACGAAGGATCACGGGGCCCTTCATGACATTGTTATCGTTTGGTCAAAAGTATTTTTTTTTGTATTTTACGGCGATGATGCGCACTTTAAGGGGCTAGGAGTTCATTTGTAAGCAACACTCTTGAGGCGCTAATGGTCAAGGGCCCTTAGAGACCATGAAAATGATTTTTTTTTTTTCAAAAGTAGCCTATTTCTTTAACTTTGCGGTTAGGATGCACACTTTAAGGGCGATAGAAATTCATTTGTAAGGAAAACCCTTGAGGCAAAACTGGTCATAGGTGGAGCAGGAAAATTTACCGTTTTCTCAAAAGTATTTTTTTTACTTTGCGGTTAAGATGGGTACTTAAAGGAATTCATTTGTAAGCAAAACTGGTGATGCAAAACTGATCATGGGCCCTTGGGGGTCATGAAAATGTATCGTTTGTTCAACAGCATTTTTTTTGCACTTTGCATTTATGATGCGCACTTTAAGGGGGCTAGGAATACATTTGGAAACAAAATCCTTAATGCACAAATGACCATTGGCACTTGGAGATCATGAAAATATGTTTTTGATCAAAAGTTGTTTTTTTATTATTGAGATGCGAACTTTAAGGGCGCTACAAAATTCATTTGTAAGGAAAACCTTTGCAGCAGAAATTATCATGTGCCCTTGGGATCACGAAAATGTGTCGTTTGGCTAAATGTTTTTTTTAATTATCAAGTTTCAGTAAGATGTTATCACCGGTTCGAAAGTTATGCTTGCCTCAGGTTTCCGGATTTTCCCTCCCTCCATCCCCTCTCTGGATGGTCGGATCTGTGAAGTGAATGTTTCTAAGTCATTCTTGTCAGGTCTCGAATGTGCCAGCCAAGTTTCATCGTCCTAGCACATCTAAACCGCAAAGTACAAAGATATTTTTGAGCGTATTTTTGACATTGCAAAACGGATACGTCAGCTGAATTTTATTAGAGCTATATTTTGGTCCTTCTTCTGATAGCTTTATGTAACGTCAAATATTTAGGATAACAACAGCATCGAACTGCCTGCTGTCAATAAACAAACTATGACTCTTTTTAATTTATTTAGGAAATCATTTATTTCAAATTATTTAAGTCCGCAGTCTATAGCTGTGAATTTCGTCTTCTGGGAACGCCGTCCGTATTTTAAATATGGCAACGAGAGTTTGTTGTGAAAAAATGAGGATCCCTCATCAGTCTCAAAATAAGTCAGTTTATTAAAATACAAGTACAACAATACGCTTGCTTTTCAGTTAAACATGAAGAGCGTGTTCCACCCTACTTACCGTAGTTACTACGCATGACGTCGCGAATTTTGGCTTCTTTGCTTCAAGGCTGGAACGTATTTTTCTATTATTCGGCAATATATCACTCCACGGGGTAATCCAGCCAATCACATTACAGAGATCCATAGTTACCACGCTTACTAGCCTCCCGAGCATGGTAAGCCAATAGTTACTATTAGTTACTATTTCGAGAAGGTTGGAACGGTCAGCGTAGTAACTTTTCGTGAGGTTGGAACGGAAATAGCGGAAATAGTAACTAATAGTTACTATTGTTAGAAGGGTGGGTCACGCTCCAAAGGAAATGCATCTCAGATACCAATGTAAGAGCGAGGATATACCTCTATCAATAGTCTTGTTTATGTTGTGATGTATAAGGAGAAGAAGCAACATAGATGCTAAAACAGAAGCGTGGTTTCTCTTTAAGCCTGTTCACAAGCATGCCTACACTGTAAAAGTTTCTCCGAGTAAGGATGAAAGTTAACTGCAGCATTTGCTACTGGGATTAATCTTACTCTACTGGGATAAGGTTTATCCGAATTGGAGATAATCTTATCTCATTAGAGACAAGATTAATCCCAGTAGTAAATACTGCAAGATTTTTTTTTACAGTGTAGCTAAGCACGGATGCCTGGGCACGTGCCTAGCATCACCGTTCACACCCATGCCTAGGCACAGATTTTTGGCCAGGCACGGAGTTCCAGGCTCTAGAAGTAGATGCCTAGCTAAAGGCCCATTCACAACGGGTTTTAGCTAATACTCGGTACCAGCCAGTTCCGGAAATCGCTCTGAGACCGAGAATTAGATGGGTTTCTGCCATTCGCAATTGATATTGGTGCCAGTTTCGGGTACCAGCTAGTCTCGTACCCAAGTTGAAATCAGTTCAACTTTTCAGGGTACTAGCCAATCACATTACTTCGGGGAGTACTTAGGAATGTTTCGATTGGCTCGATTGGCGTCAGACCGAATAACAATGACCTAAATTCACTTTCGGTCTTCAAGACAGCAAGGAGCAGATGGGATTTTATCTATTGGGCTTGTTCTAAACTAGCCAATCAGAATATTCCTCCATATTCTCCAAAATAATCCGATTGGCTAGTACCCTCAAAAGTTGAACTGATTTCAACTTTGGGGCGAGACTAGCTGGTTTCCGAAACTGGCACCAATATCAATTACGAACGGCAGAAACCCAGCTAATTTTTGGTCCCAGAGCGATTTCCGGAACTGGCTGGTACCGAGTATTAGCTAAAACCCGTTCTGAATGGGCCTTAAGCTTGGGCACGTGTCTAGGCATCTGTGCTTGACTAGGCATGCTTGTGAACGCAGTTTTACTGCCGCAAAGCTTCGGCTACTGTTTCTTCCACCGGTTACTCAAGAACCTTTGTTAGATGCCGAGATCTAATTTGTTCAACTGGCGTCTGTCTGTCTGCTGAAAAGTCGGCAGAATATCTAGTTTCGCTTTTCCTGCTTAGTTGCTAAATGAGGGTTCCCACAGTGATAGACAAAAAGTTGAAAGATTAGGAACTTCATTTGGCAGCATGCACGTTGGAGTAATTTCCCTTTTATCTGACCAGACAACAAGCAAAACCAGCTTCAGTAACAGTTAGATCGATCAGTCAATCAATTTATTATGTCAAATAGCTTATAGCTAGAAAAGGCAGTGAGGGTCATAAAGAATATTCATAATTAAGGTTGAAGAGGGAAAAATAAATCCATAAATTCACGAACAAAATTCTATCTTTGTCTAGTGTTTCATCGGGTCTGTTCCAGAGTCTCAGAATCCGTTAAACTGTTCTATGATGGTCAGAAGTTAAAATGTTTTTCTAAAATTCATCGTTTAATTGCCCATGTTCTGTTGATGCTATTTCAAAACGGTGAATTCGCCTTTAACTAAGTAGGTCCGTGAATGAATGAATGGTTTAATAGCCAATTGGCTATACCAAATGCATACACTGTAAAAAGTTTCTCCGAGTAAGGATGAAAGTTAACTGCAGTATTTGTTACTAGTATTAATCTTACCTCTACTGGGATAAGATTAATCCGAATTAGAGATAATCTTACCTCAGTAGAGACAAGATTAATCCCAGTAGCAAATACTGCAAGATTTTTTTTTACAGTGTATATCGCCCAAGACGTCCCTTTTCTAATACTTCATTAAGCATATCTTGATCATTTTAGCTTTATTTCTGCTGTCAAGAGAGTTGACTACTTTAAAAATTGGCTATGCTTACAAAGACTTACACAAGGCTTCTGGTGTGTTTAGCATCTTTCCATGTCCCTTGCCTTGGATGAGAAACTTGGCTAACCGGTCTCCGGACCAGAGCAAACTAACACTAGGGTAGGGAGTAACGCCAAGACTTGGCAAGATTGATACACATTCAACTAGCAGCTATACTAGCACCACTAGCGATAGAGAACGTCCCTACCGAAACTCATTCAGCCGTTCACCAATGCTGGCTCTGATAACTTCATAGTCTGAACATTGCAAAAGAATGATACAGCCTCCATTGTTTCCTTGGTGTGTGCAGACAGCACCTTTCCTTTACTAGAAATTTCTAATCCCGCCAGTTTGTCTCGCTGAAAATGCCGCAAGCGTATTGGGCGGCGCTACGAGTATGACCCGTTTGCAAAGCATGGGAAGCATACGTCTTGGTACTACTCTAGTGTTATTTTGCTCTGCTGCGGACCAATAAACTTCCCTGAAACAGTGATAGAGCCTGACATGTCACGTAAAGAGAACAAACGTGGCAAGCGGGATAATCAGTGTAATGGTAATAGAGGAGATAGGATGCACTCATGAAATGTAGATTCTCGGGAACGAGAATGGATGGAAATACTCTATATGACTAAGTCCAAAACACGCCAGTAGGGAAGAATGAGAAAACGTAGCACTAAGGACACAAACTCAACAACTCAATACTGAGTTAACCAATCACAGCGATGTTTAGGAGCAGGTGTGATACCGCTTCCTGCTCTTCCGCTAGGTACAGGGCGATTTTGCATGGGCAAGAAGAGTTGGTCATCAAGAGTATACTACTGAAGTTGAATGAATTACTATCATAAGTATGACGTGACCTTTAAGAAAATGTCGCCTGGGATCTGAGAGAATTTGTCGCTCGAAGAGAGCCGTCAGCCGCCTGACTCCTAAAATACTTTGATTTTGTTTTCTAGTGGAGCTACAGGAATCTCAGACAACCCTGCTCTTCACCCAGGCGGAACTAGATGGCACTAGTGCGGAATTGCGCGCCGCCAAGCGTGAGATCCGCAAGAGAGATGAACATCTTCGGAATATGAACGAAAAACTCACGGAAACAGCCAACAGCAGGTATTTACTCAGTCAATTGGAGTTAACATTGGAGCAGAAGCGAGGTTCGGTGACTAAAATCAAAACAGGGATCCTGCCTCAGAACAGGGATCCTGTCTCAGAACAGGGATCCTGTCTCAGAACAGGGATCCTGTCTCAGAACAGGGATCCTGACTTAAAGGACCCGTCGTGTCTGTAATGCCAGTGCCACCCACTTCAGTAATTCTTAAGCCCAGAGGCCCAAATTTCGTAAGTTACATTCTAAGCCCGCTAACGATACCTCACTACACTGTGAAAAGTTTTTCCATATAAAGATTAAAGTTAACTGCAGTATTTGCTACTCGGATTATTCTTATCTCTACGCAAACAAGAGTAATACCAAATAGAGACAAGATGAATCTGAGTAGCAAATCCTGCAGTTAACTTTAATCTTTGTACGAAGAAACTTTTCACACTGCAATCACTTGCCACAATTCACTATTTTTCCATGCGCGTCATGCTCCCTACGGGTGTTAGCGTATCATGCCATAGATCCGTAAAACCAGTTATCTGAATTTTGCCGAGTGTTTTGCTAGAAGTCAGTGGGCATGGGAAAAGACGTAAACCAGCCAAAGCCGTGGATAATTTGTTCACAACAGAGCCTAGTTTCACAGTATTAAAATAATGTTAAGTATTGGAACATAAACGGTAAATAGTACGAGGTTTGGCTTAAGGAAGAAGAAAACCGAAAGAACAGGGATGCTGACTTTCTCTTTTTTGGCTATCCTGGTCGTAATTCATTGGTCAATCTTTTGACTTACCGCAACATGTAGCATAAGTTTCACGTCGAGTTGTTCTTGCACACTTTACCAACCCCTCCATCTCCTATAGCCTTCGCAGAACCACCCAAGTTGCAATAACGCATATCTTCTGATACGTACACTGATAACACAAGGATGCGGCGATTCAACAGATAACACTAAGTATGTTAGCTGTTATGATTTTACAAACGTTATGCATTGAACGTTAGAGCCGAAAGGCCACCGGAAAAAAATATTTTCTGACTTCTCTGTTTATCTTCAAGATATCGGAAGAGTCAGCGGATGCTTTTTTGGTGTTGATTGGGATCCCAAAACGCAAGTGGAGGGATACCTATGACTACTTAAAAGTTGTACGTCTGTCAGCACGATAACTCTCGAACGGGTAGAGATATATCTTCAAACTTGGTCTCAGGATCCATTGGGATCCATTTGGGTACTTGGATCCATTGGGTACTTGGATCCATTTGGGTACTTGTCAAAGTTCGTAGATGAGCCCTGTAGCCCCATATTTAGGGGTGGTGGAGGGTCTCAAATTAAGGGACAAAAACAAATGTCTTAAAAAGCCAATGAGATAGTCGCTCTAGCTTATTTTCTTGCGGGACAATTAGTTCGTCGGGAATCCGGCCAAAACCGGAAAATTTGTTAAAAGTAAAAGTTTTATTTGAACTTTGTTAGATGTTTAATTCGGGGGTAAGAAAACATGCTGAATCCGTATATGACAATCATTTTTGATCAGGACAAATAGTTCGCTCGGAATCCGGCCAAAACCGGAAAATTTGTTAAAAGTAAAAGTTTTATTTGAACTTTGTTAAATGTTTAATTCGGGGGTAAGAAAACATGCTGAATCCGTATATGACAATCATTTTTTACCCGGACAAATAGTTCGCTCAGAATCCGGCCGAAACTGGAAAATTTGTTAAAAGTAAAAGTTTTATTTGAAGTTGATGAAATGTTCGATTTAGGGGTAAAAAGACATGCCGAATCTATATATGACAATTATTTTCTACCCAGACATATAGTTCGCTCGGAATCCGGCCAAAACCGGACAATTTTGAAAAGTTTTATCTGAAGTTTATTAGAGGTCCGATGTAGAGGTAAGGAGACTGAATTTCTACATGAAAGTTATCTCCTTGCCGGACAAATAGTTCGCCCGAAATCCGGTCAAAACCTGAAAATTTTTTAAAACCTAAAGTTTATCTCAAGTTGATTAAGATTCTATATAGGGGTATGCTGAATTCGTCTTAAGTTTTAGTTTTTTGCCGGACAAGCAGTTCACCCGGAATCCGGTCGAAACCGGATATTTGGCAGAAGTAAGGCAGGACGTTTAGGTCAGTTTCGTCAAAGTAGATATGTCGTATAGGGGTTAAACACAAATGCGGAATCCATAACTGAACTTGGTTTTCTCGGATGACTAGCCATTGGTATTAATTTGTTTCTAAAATTTAATAGTAAAATGTTCAAGGAGTCTGGCGAAGACCGGATATCTACAAGACGCCATTATCTGCATCATATATTCCATTTTTGGGATCCCATCGAAACCTTTGGTCTTGTTCGGGTCTTCTTCGGAAACTTATTATGCATAGCCTGCGTTTGCAAAATCATTACAGAGAAAATCCCAAGTGTTATATGGTGAAACTGCGCATCCTTGTGTTGTCGGTTATGAGATTTCTAACAGTTTATGCAGTAAATCCTCTATTTTCTCCAATCCCCAGTAAATTGGGGCGTGGTTTACACCTGGCGGCATTGCCCGCCCTGTCCGTACAAGTTGCGTGGAGTCAGCATGGATTGGCCTGACGAACCCTGTTTATCAAAGTTTTTTTTCAACTTGTAATGAAAGTCTGGAAAATCCGGCCGGAATTCCTGATCATCTGTTCGCACCGTAAGAAAAGTACCATCGGATA
Source organism: Branchinecta sandiegonensis (assembly GCA_030848855.1). NCBI lineage: Eukaryota > Metazoa > Arthropoda > Branchiopoda > Anostraca > Branchinectidae > Branchinecta > Branchinecta sandiegonensis. The sequence continues at coordinate 16,650,495 of JAUPMV010000017.1, read as the reverse complement.
CGGAGGCACACCCTGAAAAGAGTCCCTCGTCCCTTGGGACTGGTCAGAATCGTCAGTTCCGAATGAAAAGCTGATTTTTTTTCCACTTGTGATGAAAGTATGGAAAATCCGAACGGAAAAAACCTGGTCGTCTCTCTGCACCATTAGAAAGCCCATTGCATCCGTAAGCTGCTTACGCACCCTCAAAAGACACCCCTCGTCCTGTGTGTCATTACATGAGCTTGGGACTGGTCACTACTCGATGTTGCGTCTCCCCAGTTTTTCTTCTCTTTTCTTTCGCGTACAGATCCTCATACCTTTTTCTGTCCCACATATCAGTTTCAGTTGGTATCCGGCTTATGTAAATAGATCGCGTTTGTTAAGCAATGGTCAGAAAAACACATGCTGAGTTGTTTAATTTTCAATGCAAAACATTTGGTTTATTTGGTATTCAACCGGTTCTCACGAACGTCTGTGGCAACAATGAAATGAGATCACCCGATGTTTTATGATTGAATGCCGGTCGTTTCTATGAAAACAAGAGTGCAAGCGCCAATAGCAAAGTCACTGAAAACACTAAAATATATCAAATCAGACACTAAAATACTGGACGAGTTTGCATGAATAGAAAACCACATACCCAAGCGCCCATGAATGAATGAATTTATTCCCAATAAAGCCCAAGGGCCATGGCGGGAAACATAACGCAATAACAAAAAACAAAATATCAGACACTCCGAAAACAAAGCAAAAATCAACTTCTATAAAAATAGTTCACGGTGGGTCATAGCTAGCTTCAGGAATGCTAGCTTCGGAGCTCACCAAAACATTTACTTCCCATACTTGAAACCAAATCCCTTTCCTCCCAAACCTCCCGACCAAATACTTCCTTTCTTAATTCTTTCAACTCCTCGCAATAACATATCAAATGTTTAAAATTGGTAAAATAAAAGCCCCTTCAGATAACTTGATACATATGTAGTAATACAATTTAATTGACGAGGGCCTTCAAACATGCTGTTTTTGCTTAATTAAGTAAAACAAAATTTGAGCTTTAGAAAAATAAACATACATAAAAGGGTTAGCCTGATACTCTTGATGACTAACTCTTCTTGACGATGCAAACTCGCCCTGTACCTAGCGGAAGAGCCGGAAGCGGTATCACAGCTGCTCCCAAACATCTCCGTGATTGTTAACACAGGATTGAGTTGTTGAATTTGAGTCGTTAGTGCTACATTTTCTCGTTCTTCCCGAGGATCAATGACGTGTTTTTGGTCATATAGATTATTTTGAAAAGCCATATATGTTAAAATTATAACACGTCTCTTGTATTAAAATAATTAGTTATAAATATTCAGTTTGTAAATACGGTTAGTATATTCAAGTTTAATGAGGTTTGTAAGTTCAAGTTCAGTAGGGGGCAATGTAAATATTTAAGTAGTTTTGGGAATATGTTAAATATGTAAAATGTAAATAAGTGCCCGTGCTTTAGTGTAACTTGTGATTTTGACTGGGGTTAGTATCCAGACCTTGTAGCGAATAGTGGAAATAAAGTAGTGTTAGTCTGTCCATGTTTATATGACAACATCAAATAAATCAAAAGAAGACATCTACACCAAATTCACTCTTTTCTTTTCTTCTTACTCTAAATAACAAGAGCTGTAAGCTCATATGGCACTTGCATGGGTTAAGATGATTTGATTGATCAAAAGTAAGTTTCGACTTTGCGGTTGAGATGCGCACTCTAAGGGAGCTGGAACTTCATTTGTAAGCAAAACCCTTGAGGAAAAAATGCATATGGGCTGATAGGCATCATATAAATGCATATATTGCTTAAAAGTATTTTTTTTTACTTTGCGGTCAAGATTGGTACTTTAAGGAATAATTGGATTTGGAAGTAGCAATTTCTAAGCAAATGTTGTTGAGTCTCCAATATTCCTAGCACATCTGGAAGTACCATAACGCGCGATCACGGGAATCCCAGACCGCCCCCCTCCTCCAACTCCACCCACAATACCCGGATCCAATCCGGTTCTGTAAATGATTAATCCAGAGCATCTGTTTGTCATTCCCACGAAGTTCGATCCAGATCACACCAGTCTAAGCGGGTCAAGTATTTTCCGCCCTCCCCCCCAATAATTGCCGGATTTTGGTCACCAGAGAAAAATGTCCTCTGTTTAATTATTAAATTTCAATCGAATCCGATCACCCGTTCCAAAGTTACGCATGACTCAATATTCCGGATTCCCCTCCCTCAACTCCCCCCCCCCAAGATTATCATATCGAGGATTTTTTTTATTCCAAGTCAGTTTGACCGGGTCCCTGATATGCCTTCCAAGTTTCGTCGTGAAAATCCCCCAAATAACGGAATTCCGAGAACCCCCCCCCCCCCTCAAGTGTCCGGATCCAGTCAAATTATGTAAAAGATTTGCATGGATCAGATGTTTGTTCTTCCCAGCAAGTTTCACTCCGATAACATCATTCTAAACGTTTCTCGAGATTTCCGGTCCATCCCCCCCCCCCCAGCTCCCCCACGGTGCCCGTAGCCAATCCGATTCAGTAAATGACTTACCTAGAGCATCTCTTTGTTCTTCCCACAAAGTTCCATCCCGATCCCTCCATTCTAAACGGGTCACGTATTCCCCCCCCCCCCCCAATAGTTGCCGAATCCGGTCCGGATATGAAAAAGATCATCGGAGAAATGTCCTCTGTTCAGTTCTTAAATTTCACTCGAATCCGATCACCCATTCCGAAATTACGCATGACTGAAAATTTCGGATTCCTGTCCCTCCACTCCGCCCACCATTATCAGATCGACAAATTTTTTATTTTGAAGTCAGTTTGATCGGATCCCTGATATGCCTGCCAAGTTTAATCGTGAAAATCCCCCAAACACCATCACCGGAATTCCGGGAAACCCCTCCCCCCCCCCCATAAGTGTCCGGATCCAGTACAATGGTCTAAAGGACTTATCTAGAGCAGATGCTTGTTCTTCCCAGCAAGTTTCACTCCGATCCCTCCATTCTAACCGTTTCTTGAAATTTCCGGTCTCCCCCCCCCCCTCCAACTCCCCCCTGGCTACCGAATCCGGTCAAGACTTTAAACGGGACATTACAGATATATATTCTATTCAGTTATGAAGTTTCATTACAATCCGATCACCCTTTCGAAAGTTACACACTTCTCAATTTCCCGGATTCCCCTGCCCTCCACTCCCCCCCCAAAAATGGTCGGATCAGAAAACTGATTATTTCTAAGTTTGTTTGGTCGGGTTTCTGATATGCCTGCCAAGTTTCATGGTCCTAGCACAACTGGAAGTACCCTAACTCGAAAAAGTGTGACAAAATGCCCTAAATTTTCAAGTTTCCAGCGCCCCCACTCCCCCGCATACGGTCGGATCGGGAAACTGATTATTTCCAGGCTAGTTTGGTCGGATCCCTGATATTCCTGCCAAGTTTCGTTGTCCTAGCTCATCTGGAAGTACCCTAACTCGAAAAAGTGTGACAAAATGCCCTAAATTTTCAAGTTTCCAGCGCCCCCACTCCCCCGCATATGGTCGGATCAGGAAACTTATTATTTCCAGGTTACTTTGGTCAGGTCCCTGATATTCCTGCCAAGTTTCATTGTCCTAGCTCATCTGGAAGTACCCTAACTCGAAAAAGTGTGACAAAATGCCCTAAATGTTCATGTTTCCAGCGCCCCCACTCCCCCGCATATGGTCGGATCGGGAAACTGATTATTTCCAGGTTCTTTTGGTCGGGTCCCTGATATTCCTGCCAAGTTTCATTGTCCTAGCTCATCTAGAAGTACCCTAACTTGGAAAAGTGTGACAAAATGCCCTAAATTTTCAAGTTTCCAGCGCCCCGCACTCCCCCGCATATGGTCGGATCGGGTAACTGATTATTTCCAGGTTAGTTTGGTCGGGTTTCTGATGTGCCTGCCAAGTTTCATTGTCCTAGCACATCTGGAAGTACCCTAACTCGAAAAAGTGTGACAAAATGCCCTAAATTTTCAAGTTTCCAGCGCCCCCACTCCCCCGCATATGGTCGGATCAGGAAACTTATTATTTCCAGGTTACTTTGGTCAGGTCCCTGATATTCCTGCCAAGTTTCATTGCCTAGCTCATCTGGAAGTACCCTAACTCGAAAAAGTGTGACAAAATGCCCTAAATGTTCATGTTTCCAGCGCCCCCACTCCCCCGCATATGGTCGGATCGGGAAACTGATTATTTCCAGGTTCTTTTGGTCGGGTCCCTGATATTCCTGCCAAGTTTCATTGTCCTAGCTCATCTAGAAGTACCCTAACTTGGAAAAGTGTGACAAAATGCCCTAAATTTTCAAGTTTCCAGCGCCCCGCACTCCCCCGCATATGGTCGGATCGGGTAACTGATTATTTCCAGGTTAGTTTGGTCGGGTTTCTGATGTGCCTGCCAAGTTTCATTGTCCTAGCACATCTGGAAGTACCCTAACTCGAAAAAGTGTGACAAAAAACTCGGACCGACCGACAGACCGACAGACGGAATTGTGATTGGTATATGGCACTTGAGCCAGAGGCTGCAAGTGCCATAAAAACAGCAGTGTAATTGAATCGCAAAAAGGATACGAAAGACGGAGTCGAGCTCGAAATAATTGCTTCCGTATTTTCAGGGAAAGGCTGCTCGAAGAGCTCCAAAGGACTCGTGACCTGTTGGCTCAGTGTTTATCCCGAGTTAAGCAGCTCGAGCTTCTTCAGGCGATTTCAGAGGAGCAGCACGACGATGGTCCTGGAAACGGAAGGTAAGCAGATACCCTAAATTGGACAAAGGTCGTAATCATGCAGCAGCCACTGCATGGAAACGAACTCAAATGGGGTCGCTGATCATGCAGTGGCCGCTGCATGGAAACGAAATCAAATGGGGTGGCTGATCATGCAGTAGCTGCTTCATGAAAACGAAATTGGACAAAGATCGTAATCATGCAGCCGCCACTGCATGGAAACGAACTCAAATGGGGTCGCTGATCGTGCAGTGGCCGTTGCATGAAAAAGAAATTGGAAAAGGTCGTAATCATGCAACCGCCACTGCATGGAAACGAACTCAAATGGGGTCGCTGATCATGCAGTGGCCGCTGCATGAAAACGAAATTGGACAAAGGTCGCAATCATGCAGCAGCCACGGCATGGAAACGAACTCAAATGGGGTCGCTGATCATGCAGTGGCCGCTGCATGGAAACGAAATCAAATGGGGTGGCTGATCATGCAGTAGCTGCTTCATGAAAACGAAATTGGACAAAGATCGTAATCATGCAGCCGCCACTGCATGGAAACGAACTCAAATGGGGTCGCTGATCGTGCAGTGGCCGTTGCATGAAAACGAAATTGGAAGAGGTCGTAATCATGCAACCGCCACTGCATGGAAACGAACTCAAATGGGGTCGCTGATCATGCAGTGGCCGCTGCATGGAAACGAAATCAAATGGGGTGGCTGATCATGCAGTAGCTGCTTCATGAAAACGAAATTGGACAAAGATCGTAATCATGCAGCCGCCACTGCATGGAAACGAACTCAAATGGGGTCGCTGATCGTGCAGTGGCCGTTGCATGAAAACGAAATTGGAAGAGGTCGTAATCATGCAATCGCCACTGCATGGAAACGAACTCAAATGGGGTCGCTGATCATGCAGTGGCCGCTGCATGAAAACGAAATCAAATGGGGTGGCTGATCATGCAGTAGCTGCTTCATGAAAACGAAATTGGACAAAGATCGTAATCATGCAGCCGCCACTGCATGGAAACGAACTCAAATGGGGTCGCTGATCGTGCAGTGGCCGTTGCATGAAAAAGAAATTGGAAAAGGTCGTAATCATGCAACCGCCACTGCATGGAAACGAACTCAAATGGGGTCGCTGATCATGCAGTGGCCGCTGCATGAAAACGAAATTGGACAAAGGTCGCAATCATGCAGCAGCCACGGCATGGAAACGAACTCAAATGGGTCGCTGATCATGCTGTGGCCGCTGCATGGAGACGAAATCAAATGGGGTGGCTGATCATGCAGTAGCTGCTTCATGAAAACGAAATTGGACAAAGATCGTAATCATGCAGCCGCCACTGCATGGAAACGAACTCAAATGGGGTCGCTGATCGTGCAGTGGCCGTTGCATGAAAACGAAATTGGAAGAGGTCGTAATCATGCAGCCGCCACTGCATGGAAACGAAATCAAATGGGGTCGATGATCATGCAGTGGCCGCTGCATGAAAACGAAATTGGACAAAGGTCGCAATCATGCAGCAGCCACGGCATGGAAACGAACTCAAATGGGGTCGCTGATCATGCAGTGGCCGCTGCATGGAAACGAAATCAAATGGGGTGGCTGATCATGCAGTAGCTGCTTCATGAAAACGAAATTGGACAAAGATCGTAATCATGCAGCCGCCACTGCATGGAAACGAACTCAAATGGGGTCGCTGGTCGTGCAGTGGCCGTTGCATGAAAACGAAATTGGAAGAGGTCGTAATCATGCAGCCGCCACTGCATGGAAACGAAATCAAATGGGGTCGATGATCATGCAGTGGCCGCTGCGTGAAAACGAAATTGGACAAAGGTCGCAATCATGCAGCGACCACTGCATGGATAAATTTCACGGCCACTGCATGGTATATTTCCGTCTCAAACATTTTGACGAAGTTTCGACGAATAGCGTAGATTAGCACTTCGAAAGCCGTAAATTTCCGTATTTCCAAGCTCTTTCCCCCAAAAATTCAGGTTCGGGTGGTGAGAGGTTTCTTAAAATATGCTGTAGTAGCGTACGATTTTTTATATTTATGATACGGATCGTACGTTACGACAACGGATTTAATGATTTCATTCGGAATCCAGAGGTCGGAATCCGGAGATTGGAATTTGCTGTCAGAATCCGGAGTTTGCAGAGTTCACTCCTCCTTTCCTGTTAGTAAAATAAATTTTGATTTGGAAACTGTTTTAAAAAACAAAACGGATGAAAATAAGGTTTTCTGGGTTCTAAGGATTACCCCAAATCTACCGGAATTACCGTGGACAATTTTTCCGTTCGCTAGATATCCGATGTATAAAATTCCCAAGGAAATATTTTGTATCAAGAGGATATCCGCATCTCCTAAATTTTTTTGGGAAAACTACTCAGCAGTATTTATTCAGTTCAGATCGATAATTATAATCCGATAATAACATTTTTTGTTACAAAAATTAATCGTTCTTAACTGTGTAATTTCGACCAGTCTTTTATCCCTTTATTTATGAACTGAGTGCTTAAAACATTGACACATCCAAAGCTGATTATATGAATTGTAAAGATATATCGGTTAAATCATTATTTTTTTATGAACCATATACGAACAGTCTACAGCAAAACAAAACAAAAAAGTAAATAAGAAAGACACAGTAATGTAATGACTCATCGTCTCTCTCCCTTGAATCACAGTAAAGGAACATAGTAAAGTAGTAGAATAATTTTATTAACAAAACAGTCGAGGGTCTCATAAATAGCACAGCAAAAGCACTGCTTGCGAGGATGTGCTATTAAACAACACAAGAAAAGAAAAAGAGGGCGAAACCATGTACCAGAAAACTCCACACAATTATTTACCCAACAAAAAAAACATTATGTTTTCGAATCCCAAAGCAACAAAAACAAGACCAAAGGTGTCGATGGGATCCCAAAAGTCTAAGATTTGATCCAGACAATTGGGTCTTGTCTTCGTCAGATCCAGTCTTCGCCAGGCTAATCATCAAAGAAAACCGAGTTCAGATATTCCATCTATCTATCAATCTATACCTCTATAGGCCATATCTATTTTGAAGATACTGACCGAAACTTCCTGCTTTACTTCTGCCAAGTTTGCGGTTTCGCCCGAATTCCGAGCGAACTACTATTCCAGCAAAAAAAGAAAATTCAGAAACGAATCCAGCGTATCTCCTTATCCCTATAAAGAACATCTAATCAACATTAAATAAAATTTTGACTTAAAAAAAATTAGGGTACAACCGGATTCCAGACTAATTATATGTCGGGATGAATGAAGATTGTCATATACAGACTTAGCGTCCCTTCTTAACCCTAAATCTAACATCCAATCAACTTCAGATATAACTTTTGCTTATGACGTATTTTCCGGTTTCGGCCGGATTCCAGGCGAACTAGTTGTCCGACGAGAAAATGATTTTCACCAGCATGTCTTCTTACCCCTAAATCAAACATTTAATCAACTTAAAATGAAACTTTTACTTCTAACCAACTTTCCGGTTTTTGCCGGATTCCGGACGAACTACTTGTCCAGCGAAAAAATGTTTTAACCATCGTGCTCAGCATGTCTTCTTACCCCTAAATCAAACATTTAATCAACTTCAAATGAAACTTTTCCTTTTAACAAACTTTCCAGTTTTGGCCGGATTCCGGACGAACTACTTGTCCGGCAAGAAAATGATTTTCACCGTGGTGTTCAGCATGTCTTATTACCCCTAAATCAAACATTTAATCAACTTCAAATGAAACTTTTACTTTTAACAAACTTTCCGGTTTTGGCCGGATTCCAGACGAACTACTTGTCCGGCGAGAAAATGGTTTTGACCATCGTACTCAGCATGTCCCAAAATTAAACATTTAATCAACTCCAAATGAAACTTTTACTTTTAACAAACTTTCCGGTTTTGGCCGGATTCCGGACAAACTACTTGTCCGGCGAGAAAATGATTTTTACCATCGTGCTCAGCATGTCTCCTTACCCAAAATCGGCTATCGCATTAGCTGTTTAAAAATATTTTGTTTGTCCCTTAATTTGAACTCCCACCCCCAAATATAGGGCTACAGAGCCCATCTACGAATTCGACCTTACCCTTGACTCAAACATTCCTCACACCAAGTTTCATCAAAATATCTCATTCCCTTCGAGAGTTATCGTGCTTACAGACGGACGGACGGACGGACAACTTTTGCGGTGTCATAGGTATCCCTCCACTTACGTTTTGGGATCCCAAAAAGAAGAAAAAAAGTAAACAACTTTCCTTAAGCCATTTCGAAAGTATACTTACCAAACAACTCGATACGTAGCTTTGATTTAAATTGATCAAAATTACCTAATTCCTTTGAACTAAAGAAACCATAAACATTAAGCAAAGCATATCTATTTCCCATCGATCACCAGTGCTGATTAATTGCTCATCAGCTAATTAACCTCCTGGTGAACAAGTTAAGGCTCTATTGTCTTCCACCAGAGAGCAATAAATCGGCCTTAAATTTGGACCTCCTCATCGTGTATTGTTTTTACACATACTGGACCTATTAGTAGTCCTGCCTTAGATGGGCATCCATTAACGTATAGTGGTGGCGGCTCGAGTCTTTGTATGACGATATATGGGCTGCGATAGGAACACTTTATGGGTAGCCCCGTGCTGTTATCGTCGGATCCGGAAATTGGAGTGAGTCGCGGATGGAAGGTCGGTGGTGTGTTTTAGCGGTCGCTAGATAAATGAGTGGAATGTCACTTTAATGGGGGTGATACTTTCGCAATACCAAGAACAAATAAGCCAATAGAATCTCCGTCTATGGTCGCGTGTTGTTATCGTCGGGTCTGGAAATTGGAGTGGGTCGCGATGGAAGGTCGGTGGTGTTTTAGCGGTCGCTAGATAATTGAGTGGAATGTCACTTTAATGGGGGTGATACTTTCGCAATACCAAGAACAAATAGGCCAATAGAATCTCCGTCTATGGTCGCCTGTTGTTATCGTCGGGTCTGGAAATTGGAGTGGGTCGCGCAATGGAAGGTCGGTGGTGTATTTTAGCGGTCGCTAGATAAATGAGTGGAATGTAATGGAGGTGGTACTTTCGCAATACCAAGAACAAATAAGCCAATAGAATCTCCGTCTTTGTTCCCGTGTTGTTATCGTCGGGTCTGGAAATTGGAGTGGGTCGCGATGGAAGGTCGGTGGTGTGTTTTAGCGGTCGCTAGACAAATGAGTGGAATGTCACTTTAATGGGGTGATACTGTCGCAATACCAAGAACAAATAAGCCAAAACGCCCCTCATAAAATTCCTCTCGGATTAGTTCTTTTTTGACCGCTAGGTGCGCTATCGCAAAGAAAACCATGACACGTTACTTCTTGGTGTACGTTTATCCAGGGTTGTTTGGCTATTTTCAATTCCTCTTAGGCCTAGCCATGTTTGAAACTGTTTAAAATGCCTCATCCTCTATTTTTGCTTTACCCAGCTCCGTTCTGTCAAGCGTCATCAAGTTTGTCATTTCTGGCTTCCGACTTCAGTGCTGAGTGCTGGCTGACTTTTCAACGGGGCTAATACGCGACTCGATATGAAGCGAAAGCCCAATCGCTTATTCACCCTTCAGATAACTTATAGCAAGATCTCACTTGTGATTGTTCTTGTTCCTCTAGCGCGTCTGGCGGCAATTCGGCATCGGATTTTATGAGGGACGTATAGAATCTCCGTCTTTGGTCCCGTGCGCCGACTATGAATACCCCGACAAAACTGCGCAGAGCTAGAGCTACTTAGCTAGACTAGAGCTACTAGAGCTACTGGAAATTTGCACAGCACTTTCTGCGCTCCTTCTATACTATTTCGTTCTGGTGTCATTCATGTTCTGCGAAAGAAGGAGCTTAGGAAGATGAGATCATGTTATTTAATATGCAAAGCACCTGCTCCACTTGTCGAAATTATGTCATAACCTACAAGTTCAAAATACAAGATGCAAGTGTTAACCTTTTGGATGTTTCCTCGTCGCTATAAAAAATCATGGACAACAGGGCCCAACCAGCGCACGACGCAAGGCCGTATCCAGGGGGGGGTAGGGGGTTGAACCCCCCGAAACCTACAAAAATAACCGTTTTATAGGCTTTTCCCTCTGATCTATGTCTTTTTCGTACTTTTTTGTCCGACCCGCAGGCAATCGCCCCCCCCCCGATAGGCGAACACCCCCCCCCTCGAAATAAATTCCTGGATACGGGCCTGGGCATGGCGTTATCCACTGCTTCCTGGCCGAAAATTGAAAATCAAGTGTCTTTTTCTATGTTTTCATGTGTTTTCAATCAATCAATCAATTTATTTAATTCGTGATATTACACATCACATAATAAAATTACACTAACACATGAATTTTCTTACTAAATATATACAATCATTTTATCCAAGTCGGTAGAAATGTCCAGAACGGCATTCTGCATTCTCACGAATTGCCTTTAAAAGTGGATTATCGGAAACTTCTAACCTTGCAACAAAACTAACTATCGCTTTCCGTCTCATAACATCAAAAGATTCAGTTTCATTTTCTAAAAACATTTGACTAGCAGAGTAACGTCGATTTTATGAAATACAATCGTCGATTTTATCTATTTTCTTTCGTTTACTCCGCTTTTTCAAAATGATGGGTTATAAATAAATCAATTACTTACTTACTTACTTGCTGAGCTTTAAGTTGACGCCCATCTACTTCCCTCTTACCCGCTGCTCGTTGAGAGGAAAAGAATGTAGCATATGTATATATTTTATTTATAGCCCGCCAAATACACAATTGGTAGCGGAGTAAAGAGAACAACGAAAAACAACACAAGATAAATAACAGTATAAACACACAAAATTTAGACGTAATTTCTAACTGGGCCTGAAAGATTCATGAAAACATCATGTACTCAATGACCAGAATGACGATCTCATCTTTTTTATCTCCTTCTTTCGCAGAACATAAGTGGCACCGGAACGAAATAGTATAGAAGGTGCGCAGAAGGTAATGCACACTTTTTCCAAAGCTTTACGATTGTAGCGCCCCCGGTTGGGGACGATGCGCCCGTAGGCGCTACGGATAACTTCTTGAAGAACCGAAGAGCAAAATTTGACAATGGAGATTTGAATGTTATGCCAAGCCATCGTACAGTCTGTCGACTTGATGATGAGCGATCCAGGAGAGATAGAAGCTTTGGATGCATTTGAACCATTTGACTCACATTTTATAGAGGTTTAACTTCAAGGACGAGTTTGAGAAGTTCCGACGACAGCTTACTGACATTTTTGGTGAGTGTGGATTGGCTACGGCTTACTAAGAGCAAATCGTCCGCGTAGGCTATGTAGCCGAAGGGATGGTCTTTATAAAAGTAGGCAAGGTGTAAAGAATCGAGACAAGAAGATATGGCCAATTTGGAGATGTACGGAGATGGCGAACACCAGTTCGGACAGGAATAATCTCTGACAAGCTACCTTGCCATTTGAACCTTACTAAACAATGACCATACCAAAATTTTAACTGATTGAGAACAGACAGATTCACGCCAGACGTAATGAGAGAAAATAGGGCCTGAGAATGCGTTATATTGTCAAAAGCACCAGCTATATCTATAGAACATATATGAATAGCAGACTTTTCGCGGGTAGCCCGCTTCACCATTTTTGTCAATATGTGATGAGCGTGCGCACAACTGGCGCTCGAACGGAATCCAAGCTGCATTGAACCAAAAGGACATTTTCAACTGATTCTGGGAGGAGCAGTATTCCAAGATGTCGCTTATGGTACAAGAAACTGTAAATTTATTTATTAAATGATAAATAAATTTTAGTAACAAATAATTGTTAAACTAGGGGAGCTGCATAGGAATCTGTCGGTCGCGGCGTTTTCTCCGCATCACGGTCTTGTCCGTTTGTTTGAAATGTAATCTGTTCGAAGCGTAAATTTGTATTCTAATTTAAGTTGTGTTCTTTCTTTTATCTCTGTACTCCACTATTTCTATTTTATAGAAGTGGGTAAATAAAAAGATTCATTCATTCATTCATAGCTTTTGCAAAGGTCTGTGTCTTTCCGTCGCTTGACTTTTAATAACTTTGTCTGTGGACGGCACTTGCTGCATCCGGTCGGTTCTTGAACCGATTTTTTTTTATATAAAGTAATAAACAGATCCCAGTTTGGAGTACCACCGCAACCTTTGATCTTGCTCGTTGCTGGACAACGAATTCGTGCATCATGCGTTGTTCACTGTCCTAAATGCTTCATTCCCCAAAAGACGGTAGGCGGTACCCCGAATAATAGCTTCAACTCATAAGTTGGTTTTTTACAATGCAATTATGACACGAACATAAACTTCATATCCTCCCGGCATGCATTGCCTTTTACGTGGAAGTCCATTCTCATCCTGATTAAAACAGTGCTAAATCAAAATGGCTAGAAGGGTAACCTGTGCCTGCTCTAGTAAGATTAAGACTTGCGGAATTTTATGACAGGGAAGGGGTCGAGAAGTTTCAACCAATCAATTAATCAATTTAATTATAACCCGAGTAGCATTAGTCTAGTATTTGAGGAACTGGGGAGACAGTCATGAATATAAATATTCTTTGAGCCAAAGCTGACTTCGAAACATTTATTCAAACAATGTTTACAACGGATACGTCAGCTACGATTCTTCATCAGCGATATTTCGGCATTTTCGGCCCTTCTTGGCAAGGGTCCTTGTCAGGCGGTCAATCCTCTGGGTCAACGTCGTGGAAGGAAACAAACCTGTAATAAATAACTGAAGCTTCTACCGACTATAAATATTTTATTAAAATAAATTACCTTCAAATACCACTTTAGTGAAAAAACTAGTCCTGAGATTTAATTTTTGACACGGACGCTTAAAGAATCGCAGCTGACGTATCCGTTGTAAACATTGTTTGAATAAATCATGAATAATACGGGCAATAAGATACGATACGATAAGATAAGATTTATTCCACTAAAAGCACAAAGGTCATGGGAAAAATAAACACAAACAAAAATAAAAACCAAAAAGCAAATAAATGATAAATATTTTACATATTCCTTTACAAAAACCTTTCTCTGTGGTTCATAGAAACCGAAAGGAATCTTCCCAACTTTTCAGCACCACCAAACAATTTACTTCCCATTACTTTTACCAACCAATCCTCCCCCCAATTACTAACACCAAAAATTTCCCCACGAAGATCTGAGTTCTCAGGGCATACGCACATTAAGTGAAAAATATTTTCATCCAATTTTTCGTACATTGGGCAAAAGTAAGGACCAGACAACCCTCTTACCTTACCCGAATATCTTATACGACTTCCTAAAGGTAGACAATCACCCTGTAAACTCATTAACAACCTCAAACGCTCTGCTGGAATCCCCACCTTAAAATAAATAAATAAACACAAACAAATATACGAAAAAAATGAAGTTTATTTAGAGGTTTAATACTGCGAACGCGCGATCAGGATCGGGTGCTCGCTCGGTCGAATTCCTGTCAGGCTTTTCTTTACCAACATCAGTTCCGTCCAGAGAATTTTGAGATTGTTCACCTTATTAATAAAAGTGTAAAGATTCCGGCCTGGAAACCTGGCCACCAGTCCGTGACATAGAATCCAGGCTTAACATTCCGGATTTTCTTCCGGGTCCTGTTCCTTTTTCATCGAGGTGGAATCGGAAAGTGAAGACTGTAAGTCCCTGGAAGCTTTAGCCTCCCCCGACTCCGGAATCTGGAGGGTATCATAGAGGCAAAACGTTTGGGATGAGGAAATATATATGCAGAAGGATGATGTATGGTAGGGTTAGCGGAAGAAGGAGACTGATTGAGATTTCTGTTTTTTTTGTTTTTTTTTGAAGCTTAAGAAAATATATCCTGGCGAACATTTGCAAATAACAGGAGGAAGATAAATATTCACAAAAAGGTTTACTTTAAAGCACACACCTCTTACTAGAAATGATGTTTTCACTATGAAGTGGATCACAAGAACGTTTTTCGCAAATACCATTACTTTCCACCTGAATTTAGCAATTTTCTTGTTAGCGCTTGTCGATTCTATCCAGCCTTTCTGCTCTCCGACGCGGCTGGGCGCAAAATATTTGAAAACTGAACGCGCCGTGGTTAAGAAGTGAGAAACTAAGCAAATAAGAGAAGTCAAAAACAGACGATTCTCATATCCTTGTGTGTAAAAGAGTTCTCAGCGGACACTGAAGACTCAGGCAAACTTTGAGATGCGTGACGGGCAAAACTCGGCATGCCGGAAAAAGCGCTAAAAATTCATAGAAACAAAACGAAACAATAGAGAAAGGTAGGGATTTTAGAAGCTTATAATTTCATAAGAGAGCTAGGTATATTATAAAAGACAGAATAAGCAAGAGGGGTCCTTTAAAGTAGCAGTTCGAATGTTGAACAGTGAACCATCGTGAACCATCACTTCCTGTTCGGAGCTGCACTGTTAGAAGTTTCATAACAGATAACACAAGGATGCGCGGGTTCAATAGATAATGCGTAACAGATAACACTTCGGATGTTGTCAGTTGTGTTTCAGAATGTTATGCATAATGAGCATTACCATCAGGAAGAGCCGAAAAACCGCCGAAAAGCATCTGCCGAATTTTCCGCCATCATGGCGACAGACAAAAAAGTCAGTAGATGCTTTTTTGTCTGTTTTTTGGCTCGTCGTAACAAGCTTGTTATGCATAACATTTCATGCATAATGTTTTCAAACACAACAGATAACATCCCAGGTGTTCTCCGGCTCCCTAGATGGCACTGAAACAGAGAAGTCATTGCTCGATTTGGACTAATAGATGTGCCCTCTCGGATTCAGGCTTCGAATGAAGACCTATGTAAAAAGACCATTAATTTGATTCATTCTTACGTTATTTTTCGTTATTTATCGTTTTGCTTCTTTCATAATACTCCGTATTTTTACGGGTAATAAAGTTCATTCATTCATTCATTATCTGTTATACATTGTCTGTTGAAACCGCGCATCCTTGTGTTATCTCTTATGAAACTTCTGACAGTGTGGTTGTTTCAACGTGACATTGTCCTCAAAGTATGTTTTATCATTCTCATCAACCTCGAAGCTGTTATTGTAGACGGAATCACTCAATTTTGAATAGTTTGCGTCACTGAAGCTTTGGCGGAGCTCTTGTCATTCACGGATCACAGATGGCGTAGTAGCCTACTTGCGTCTGACGTAGCCATTTCCTTCTTCAAGGTGCTTAGCTGCTGCTTCACCATACTCAGGCCCGTATCCAGAAATTTATTCCGGGGGGGGGGGGGGGTTGCCTGCGGGTTGGACAAAAAAGACATAGATCAGAGGGAAAAGAGTACAAAAACGGTTATTTTTGTATGTTTCGGGGGGGGGGGGGGGGTCAACCCCCTAACCCCCCTGGATACGGCCTTGATCATACTGTTCCTTCTTGAGGGATCAAAAGACCCGCAAATCCATTTGTATCTACAAGGGATCATGAGCGACAGTTATTTTTTTTCTTTTTTGGTATTTTTTCTTTTTATATTCGGTAGTATCTATTTCTTTTCATAATTCGTTTTTTTCATTAGCTTTGCTATTCTATTCATAACTTAACATTTAATTTAGTATTTTCACCGTTAATTTTTACAATAAAAAAAACTGTTAAGAATCAAAATAAATGAAAAGCATTCAAAATGATTATTGTAACATGAAAACGAGTCAAACACGCAAAAACCGAACAAAACACAAAACATAAGAGCACAACCCACCCGAGAGGTGCCCTTCTGCCATAGGGCACGTCTACTGTGGTGGCAAAAACAACTACATCAAGAACAAAAACAAGACTCATTCTTTTACAATAAAAAACAAACACACCAACCTCCCAACTTTAAAACTTTACACTAAATCAAAAATTCTATTTAAATTTCCCATAAACAAACAAAATGATCTCAATGTGCTCTATTATTACAAAAAACCAAACATAATTCGTTTTGATGTTTCTATGTCATTTCTGCTTAATAATCACCGCATTTACAAGAAGAAGGGAAGTGTCTCCTGAGTTAAATCAATACAATTTGATTAAATAAAAAATTAAGTAGTGTGGATTGTCTGACTTGTTACTGTAAGTGGGGAATTTCACTTTCTACTTTTCTGAATAACGTTGGCCGGTAAGAGGATTTTACAGAAATAAAAGGTACAGTTGTGTTGACAATAATCATCCGTACCGACTGGTAGGCTAATGGTTATCTCCCATTTTCTACCATATGAATCAACTTGCTGGCAGAGGCATCAGGCATGGTTGGAGGGGGGGGGGGGGGGGGGCGGTATTATCAGACAGACAGTCTATTTTTTTAACATAGTCGATTTTTTTAAACACAATCGATTTTTTTTACACGCCGTCGATTTTGCTGGAAAACAGTCGATTTTTTTTTAAACAGTCTCTTTTTCTGGAAAACAGTAGGTGAAAATCACTAGCCAGTTGGTAAATACCTCCCCCCTCCGCCAAAAAGATTTTGGCTAGTAACGCCTCTAGCTTCTTCGCAGCTTCGGATACGTGTCATCTCAGTGTAAATCATGATTAACGGGTTTCATCACTTTGCTCGTGATCTCATAATTCATGAAGCAGCTCGGCTTTTAACGAGGTCTTACAGTACTGATAGCTGTTTCGCAAATCACCTCCTGAAGTCTAAACAAAAGAAACATGCCTTTCAACTTTTAACACATCGTCAGACATGATATTAAACACTACCTCCCAATTACATTCGTGACTTTTGTTTTTTGGTCGTGGGAAAAGCTTGCCGCCTGATCAGCTTATCGGTCATGGAAAAAAAGGGAAGATTAAAAAGAACAAATACAACAGTCATCTGAAGCGGTTTTGGGGCTTTTCAAGCCTATGTTCAGATCACATTGATATAGCCTGCACGATTGTCTCATATCGTCTGTGCAACAGAAACCCGCGTTTTGCCTTTACAGTTAGAACGTAGCGTGTAAGGTAAGGTAAGGCACAATTTCAGTTTTATCCATATTCCTTCAGCCCCAGCTGACTGGGAATCATATTTGACAGTGCAAAACGGTTTTAGCATAAGTTAGTTTTTCGAAGAGCCTGAAGAGGACCCTTGCCAAGAAGGGCCGAAATATAGCTCTAATAAAATTCAGCTGACGTATCCGTTTTGCACTATAAAATATAATTTTTGTTCACAAATATAAATAAACATCATGTTGCTTTAAAGCGTCAGCCATCCCAGTGGCACAAAAAAACGATGCTTCACTAATTCTAATTTGTTTGTAAAAATTATTAATAAAATCCTAGCCTAAGGCGTTATAAAGAAAAAACAAACAAACAACTAACAGACATCAACGCAAGAATTTTAGGACAAGATCGTTAATAACTAAAACAAACACAAATATCAACACCAGAATTTGCGACAAGAACACAAAAAAGAAAAAGAAAAAAGGCTTGCGGCAATTGTCTGATCTTCCTCCGAGCAAAAAAAAAAAAAAAAATGTTTCTGAAAGTATCCCGTGTCTCTCATTAACAACACTTGTGACAGAGAGATAGTTAAATTTGTATCAATAAGGTTATCAGCAAAACAAAATCGCTTTGTTCATTCTTTAAGTGTGGGGGGGGGGAGGTCATAATAATGAGAAAACCTCACATACGACCTTGTTAAGAGTGGTTAAAACGAATTTTTAAGGATGAGTGTTTTGCTGGTATAAGGAGAATCGGGCGATTTTTGAGGCTAGCAATCAATCAATCAATCAATCAATTTATTTAATTCGTGATATTACACATCACATAATAAGATTACACTAACACATGAATTTTCTTACTAAATATATACAATCATTTTAACCATTCGGTGGCTCGGGGCAATAGCACAGTCGACGGAAAAGTCGGTAAAAATGTCCAGAACGGCATTCTGCATTCTCACGAATTGCCTTTAAAAGTGGATTATCGGAAACTTCTAACCTTGCAACAAAACTAACTATCGCTTTCCGCCTCATAACATCAAAAGATTCAGTTTCACTTTCTAAAAACATTTGACTAGCAGAGTTACGTCGATTATATGAAAGGAGATGACGGAATGCATTTTTAAAACAAACTTTTAGTTTACGCATCGTCGTCTCAAGATAGTTGGAACACAGAAGTAGGTTTTTGAAATAAGTAAAACAAATTAAAAGGAAAAGAGTATTATTATATATTAGTGTTTTTTGTGTGTTTTTTCGTATGTTAAATTTTTGCCATGGCCCTCGGGCTGCTTACTATCTATCTATCTATCTATCTATCTATCTGTTCTGGAAACAGATTCTCCTCTATCTAAGATCTATCTATCTATCTATCTGTTCTGGAAACAGATTCTCCTCTATCTAACATCTATCTATCTATCTATCTGTTCTGGAAGCAGATTCCCGATTTTCTATTCCTCAACTTGTGGATGTTTGTCACAAGTTTTTATAATGACACTTAGTCCACTTCTGGCGCTGATCTGGAATAAGGCGAAGTACGGGCTATTGACGGAGGGACAAGTCGAATGCCCGTTTATTTTGGTACAAAGAAATAAATCGTTGAAGTAGACCTAACATCGGTTCATTAATTCCCCTTCATCTAGTATGGTACTTGCCAGGCCCGTATCCAGGAATTTCTTTCGGGGGGGGGGGGGGGGGGGTTGCCTGCGGGTCGGACAAAAAAGTACAAAAAAGACATAGATCAGAGTGAAAGGCTTATAAAAATGACTTTTTTTGTATGCTTCGGGGGAGGGGGGGGGGTCCATTCCCTTAACCCCCCCCCCCCCCCCCCCCCCCTGGATACGGCCTTGGTACTTGCCATCAATACAGTAGATTTTTTCTTCAAAATAGTCGAATTTTCTGAAAATCAGTCGGTTTTTCGTAAGAACTCTCGTTTTTTCTGCAAAAACAGTCGGTAAAAATTACCAGCAAGTCGGTAAAAATTACCAGCCAGTCGGTAAATACCTAGCCCCTCCCCCCCCCCCCCCCCAAACATTTTTGCTAGTAACGCTTCTGTAGGCAGCTCTCAAATTTCGGATCTAACTGGTCAAGTAATCTAGCCTGATGAAACTCGTAGATTTCACTTGCGAGCTCTCGTTCAGTTTTCTTATTCTGCGGTAACCGAATGCCTTTCTAATTTAGTCAAGCATAGTTGCGGGTGCACCAGAGAAGCAAAGAACAGTATTGCAGTTCACTGCTCGTTGGAAAAAGATTTCTGTTTCGTTTACTTTTGGACTTTCCTTTAGTGTTACTTCGAGTTTCTTAGTTCCTTCGAGTTCTTTGAGGCCTACACAGTTGTCTTCACCTTGTAGGCCGGTAAATCAGGTTGCACAGTATTGTAGCATACGTAGTACGTCATTAAACTCTTGAGTGTATCTTAACTGCAGAAGTTTCAGTAATAATAATAATGACAATCATTTATTTCTTACCCACAAATTCCAGAGGAAAAACATGTAGAGTACATTAAAGAAAAGGAAAGGAAGAAAATACTAAAATAACTATACATACAAAATACTAGCACATAAACAGGGGGGTAAGGGGCTGGTGTGGTGAAAACCGAGAGTAGGCTGAACCCGACAGCTTCCTGTGTAGCATTTGTAATTTGTCCGAAATATCTGGAACATCGAACTAATTACTCTATTCCGTTGCCAAGGGGGGAGGTAAAGAAGGAATTTACAGTAACGAAAATATCTTTTTCGGAGAGAAAGAAGGTCTTTCTTTTTAAGAAGAGGATAAAGTCCAGAAACATAGAAGATAGAATGGTCGCAGAAAGTTGAATACAGCCGACCAAGAGCTCGTCTATTATACCGCCCACGGTTAGCGACAATTTTCGAGTAAACAAATTGTATTTTTTAAGGACAGTTTGTGGTCGTAGAGACGGTAGAGAATTAATAATAGTGTAAATAGCAGTAGTAAGCAGTAGTAGTAATAGCCCAGCCACCTGAAAGAAGTAGCAAGGGGGATAGTATAATTTTTACACACAAGGGACGACTGAGAAGAAGAACGATAATGGCATGTTATTTGCAAAATGTCCGCTAGTCGAGATCCTAAAACGTTAGGGACGGGATACCTATGCCTTTGTAATGTTTGTCTGTCGGTCTGTCTGTAAACACGATAACTCTAACCGGCATAAAACTAATTCTGCGTAATTTTAAGGCCCCATTCACAAGCATGCCTAGCCAAGCAGAACTGCCTAGGCACAGATTTTGGTCAGACACGGAGTTCTAGGATTTAGAAGTCTCTGCCTGGCTAAAGCTAAGTGCACACACGGTCCGGTAAGATTCCGCACGCGAAAACGCGCATACGAAATTCGCGTCCCGATGCCCAACAGGTTTTTCAGATAAAACGAAATTCAGACGTGAAACTTGGCCCCAGGTTTGAAAAATCCACTGCTTAGCCTACAGTCAGATGATGCTGATTGATTGCCGAATGAATGAATGCAGCTGACATTAAATAGGTC
This sequence comes from Branchinecta sandiegonensis, assembly GCA_030848855.1. Classification (NCBI taxonomy): domain Eukaryota; kingdom Metazoa; phylum Arthropoda; class Branchiopoda; order Anostraca; family Branchinectidae; genus Branchinecta; species Branchinecta sandiegonensis. The sequence goes on along the minus strand of JAUPMV010000017.1, from coordinate 16,629,324 downwards.
GTATAAACAGTTGAAATTTCAAACACAGCTTCTAATTTTTGAATTCTCAGGGCACAATTTCGCATGCGTTTAAAATTCGCTCCGGTAAAAGTAGAATATTTTCTACTCAAATCGGAACGAAATTATCGGACCGAATCCGCATGCGATGCGTCAAAATTCCGGAGCGGAGAAGCAAATTCGCACCGGACTGCGAAATTCGGACTGTGTTTGCACGCTACTTAAGCCTGGGCTTAAGTAGCGTGCAAAGGCATCTGTATTTGGCTAAGCATGCTTGTGAAGCTGGAACGCGGCTTAACCGATCGGTGGTAACAAATAAAATGGAAGTGTGTTGGTGCTATCTCGAACTTAAAAATTTATTAGCAATCACACGTAATACAATAAAAAGGAAGATAAAGAGGAACGAACTGTGGGGAAGAGCTGTTTAAATTTTAAATTTTAACCGAATTGGGCTGAAATATGATTGTTTAATAGTTTCTTATCACTTCTTGCCAAGAAGGTACAAAATATCGCTGTCAAACATCGTAGCCGACATTTCGTTTTTAGCCATTGTTTAATTTAAATCACTTATTCACTTGAATAAGCTTGAAGACGCGATGAAAATGCGTTACTTTGTCGCTCTGCTATTCATATAATCTATTTTCATCGAATGAAATTTTTATTTTGGAGTTGTGGTACCTCTGTGTGCCTGTACCTCCATGCCTGAAACATTTAGCAACTACAACGGTAAAGGATTGCAGAAAAATAAACTTTTTGGGGCCACACGCAATATGGGCTTTCTTCAAAGCTTAGTTTTATAGTATTCAGATAGTTTTAAATATTGGAACATACAAAGTAAATAGTACCAAGAACAAATAATCAGATAGAACTTATGTCTTTAGTCGCATGCAGCGACTATGACAACACCGACAGAATTGAGCGGACCTAGAGGTATTTACTCTAGCTTTGAGGTGATGTTGATACCCGTTTACTCCTCTTCCCTCTTGACCGTTGCTTATCGCACAAGACATATTGAAGGAGGCTAGCAGGAGGCGTACTCCGCGCGCCGACCCGCTCTGGACCGCGTCCATAGAACCAATCAGCTTTGACTGCTAGATTTCCTCTTCAGCGACTTAACGGCGGTATAGCTATTTGTAGAGGTAACGAAACGTGATGTGGCACGAAGGCCACGAAGCTAGTAACCGCCGCTCGTTTGCGTCGGGAGTCGGTCGTATTTTACTCGACTCAGCATGTTTGTATGACCGAGACAGGGAGACAGCAGTTCTATCTCGTTCTTTGTTCTTGATAGTACGACGTGGGCTTTAAAAACTCGCCGTCACCTTCGTTAGCCGCAAGTGTATCCATCTCGAGCCGGATCAGTAATTTATACCTGTTATGTGAGATTTCCTAATAGGCACTTCTGTTCAAGGCAGTTGGAGTTCTTTGTTATTTGCATGTATCAGGGACCCATAAATTTCCTTGAATGTCTCGCCATTCAGGGGGCTTGTCAATAAGAGATTTCTGATGCGCTCTTGACCGAGCGTCAGATAGTTCGAGAAATACCCACGGCGATAAAATACCCGATTATCCAGATAGACAAAATTTTTCGCAGCTGTTGTGCTGAACTAGGAATATTTCTCTGTAATGGAAGAGTATCCTTGATCTTTTGTCCTAGCTCAGGTACCCGGTGGCATGCTGAATAGTCCTGACTGAAGATGGCTATCTATATCTATCTGAGCAAGAACGCCGATTTGACCCAAGCGGAATTTTTGGAAACTAGGTGAGGCTCGGGCAACATAGCAACATAGAAGCATGAAAAATGACAAGCCCCCTGAATGGCAAGTCATTACAGGAAATTTATGGGTCCCTGCATGTATGAAGAAAAGGATAATAATTTTTTTATAACCCATAACCATGAGGGGAAGACGGGAAAAGTTTTTCTTATAAAAATAATAATAACACAAAATTATAAGAACGCCAAGCGAAATGTTTCATTGAAGAACAGAATAAGAATGTCGTGGATCGGCAGGGCAAGATGCTCGTGGGGGACGAGAAGATTAGATCTCCGAATAAGTGTGTTGTTGCTTTCTTGAATGTTGAAATTTGGTACCAGTCGGACACAAAAAAATAAAAGGAATTCGCTGGGGACTAAACTAAACCGCTGTTTAAATTTGAAAAGTCGTCAGTCAACGTCTTCACATACGTCAGTACTGCCATTCATTTAGACGGGGAGCAATAATAACGTTATTGCTTAAAAGCCCGAGGGCCATAGCAGCGAACAGTAAGGCAAAAACATAAAAAATTAAAAAAATCACTGATACGCTACAAAACATCACGAAATTGCTTAATTCAACTCCAAAAATCTGTTTCTGTGCTCATTGCTAGCCTGAGCGACCGACCATACCTTTTCATACGTGCAAAGCATTCGTCGCTAATTGTACTAACTAGCCACCTCTCATCAAACAGGCATGTACCAAACAATTTATGTCGCAATTCACTCAGCTCAACACACTCACGCATCAGATATGACTCACGCTTTAATTCATATCTCCACACATTCATTCATTTATTCGTACTAGTAAGACTACATAATATAAATATAAAGCAAGAAACAAGACCCCCTGAAGCTATCTTGTTGGGGGTCCACTACCTATACACTAACCTACACTACAAAATTCACATTACAATAATTACATCACATTACAAGCATAAATAAACTACACATACAAAAAAATTTTAACGGCAAAAAAGGAAAAATATGCATTGAAAAGAAAAAAAGAGAAATGGAAAGAAATAATAGACAATAATAGACAGCGAAAAGCTTAAGGGTAAAAATAAGGACCTTCCCTCCCATGCCCCCTCCCTATGTACTGCTTTCTTCTCCCAAGTGGTAAACTATCAGCTCTCAATTCTAAAATGTATTTTAAATGTTCCTTACTTAGTTTCGCCTTGAAAAATTTACATTCACCCCATGCCCTTCACTAGGCGTAGGGAATCTGAGAGGCTTCTACTATATTGCCAAAGCTGTACCTCCTGATCTCTTGAAATATTATCTACCATTTTTGCTACATCCTCGTCAACAACTACTCCGTTATTCAACATCTCCCCCACTCCACAATCTTGTAAAATCCTCCTTACCTGATTCGGCCATGAGTAAGGAGACTCATCACCGAGAGCTTCCAACTAAGTTGACTTAAAGGACCTGTCTTACCTATAATACTAACGCAACCTACTTCCATAACAACTGCAAATATTTCTAAGCCCGGAGACCCCAATTTCGTACGGTACGTTCTAACCTCTCTAACACGCTGATTTTCTCACTTGCCGTGCTTTGCTACCTTCGGTGTGTATCACGCTGTCGACGGTTGTCTGCGAGAAGTTTTTCCATCAGAAAAAACCGATATGTAAATTGTTTCCCTGTTTTCGCTATAAGTCAACGGGTCTCCGAAAAGGCTTAAAACATCCAAAACCGTGGGTTATTTGTCGAAAGCACAGCCTTATAGTTTTAAAGTGTTTAAATATTTTAAATACTGTAAGTTGAAGAGTAAATAGTGCGAGGGGTCCTTTTAAGTATACGAACCAAGTAACACACTTGTTATACGAAATTTCTAAAAGGGCACTTCTGTTCAAGGTAGTTATATATATATGTATAAAGCCAATTGGCCATAGCAATGTAAAAAGAAGGGTCATTAAACAATGAGGCAAAAACTAAACGCGCGGTTTAAATTTTAAAGGTCATCAGTCAACGCCTTCACTTAAGTTAGTACTACCATAAATTTCAAGACAGATCAGTAAAACATATGTAATGTGAAACTTCTCAAGAGGCACTTCTGTTCAATTCTTTATTGTGTGGATAAAGCTAGTCGGCCATAAGAAAACGAAAGACATCAGACACTAAGGAAAAACAGACATTGGTTTAAATTTAAAGCTCATCGCTCAACGCCTTCACACAATGGGGTACCATTAAGATCAAGCACAAATGAGTGATGTGAAATTCTTTAGGAGGCAGTTTATATATTTTCCGTGCTCCCACAAACAGTTTGTTGGTCAATTGTAGCTCCAAAAAATTGTTTCCGCGGTCTTTTGTTCAGCCCACAAATCTGTGGCGTTTAGCCAAAAGGGGATAAGTCACCTTATTCAAATTTTTCAGGAGATCAAATTTAGTGTTCAACTGTTTCCATTAAATCAGTAAATTGCGAGGTAAAAAATGGGAGATACCTACTTAGCTTGGTTTTTCATAACGAATCGAATGAACTTACTCAAACCTGCCTAGATGAAAGGACCTTGAAGATACGGAATAATCCCATTTTGGCATATTGCTTTTCTGAGGCAGTTGTCATATCTCAGCCAAAACTGGACTTATTACCCTAACGATTAGACCAAATTGTAGATCTCGAGGAGAGAAATCGATTGGTGTTTGTAACTTATTTTCGCCAAAAAGGTGACTTATCCCCTTTTGGCTAAACGCTACAGAAATGTGTTTCCACGACCAATTAGACTTTCGTGGCTTGAATTCGACCAGCCGAGGTGATTGTCGATTCTGGCGGGAAACTCAAATTTCGCAGCAAAATAATATCTAAGACACCCACTCTTTACGTTTCATCCTGGTCGCACTTGGAACAAAGAAATTCAAATATATTACCACCATCATCACTCATGGGTAAACAAAAGTAGCTGGAGTCAATGACTGTGGTCTGTGATTGGTCCAAAGATACGTTTCAAAATGGCGGAGATGGATTTTTCCATCTCAACTATCTTACGTTTTCAGCGTCTTTTCTCCCCAACTTCGACCGAAAACGTTCTTATCACCGGCGTTATTACCAGCTGTGACTATAGTGGGGACCAGGCATTAGTGTCTCCATCTTTTCAGTGGATTTTTATACGGGAACGACTCGGTGGTTTTATCATAGGTGTTGTTGAAACGGATGAATGCCACATGCAGTAAATTACAAAAAATATGCTAAATCACAGAATCTCCTTCACTGTCAATTCAGTTCTCCCTATCCACCCCACTAACTGTTAGATTGAGTGATTTCGCGAGATAAAGTTCGTTTTTCCCTACTGTTGTAGTCGGACACACTGTGGGTTAATGCAAAAAAGTTAACAGGCTTCCTCAAAGTGAAACATTAGCATATTGACTACTGCTATTTATCTAAATCAGCAAAATACACAAGGCAAATGACACCAGTTGTGTTTTATCTTACCACTTTAAGCTGTGCTGTACATCCTTAGAATTTATGCAATAGTATTGTTGTCATGTCTAGATATCTGGTGTAATATATAGGCTATGGAATTGTAAGAAAGATAAATTAGCGGCTGTTACGGCTGTGTTAGATTGGGAAGAAGGCACTTAGCTAACTCATGTGATGTGTTTGGTTAAATTGTCTGAGAAGATAAAACAGAGAGAAAAAAGAAGATAAACTGAGACATTGTCTCATTGTAGTTTTTTCCGAGCAGTGCATTTGATTGCATTTACGTCTACGTGAATTGTCCATTATGAATCGGTTGATCTGCTCGTTCAACTGTTTTTGGACAGCAAACTGATAACCAACAGAAGCGACATAAATGTAAAGAGAAATCACACGATGGACTTGCTAACCTTGTCAATGAGGTTGAAATATTTTTTTTAGTGACTTATGTACAGACTACTTTTATAGTTAGGGTTTTAACTCTAATCAGTGATCAACTCTGATTTGGATGCGAAAGTCTTTTGTGTTACAATATGTATTAGGAGTCCAGAACTGTTGGAGGTGCTCTCTGCATCGCGCATTATTTACCTTATGCAACATAGTTTGCATAGGCTCCTTAGAGTGTTTTGGTCTGTAAGGCTTGATGGGAGGCTGATAGCCTAGTGTGGGTCCGGTCTGGAAACCCATAGTGTAAATTGGTTGCTATTGATGACGGTATAGCACCTTGCACTTCACCATCTTCTGTCCGGTTGCGACACCCCTCGCAATACACGTGGCTAAGAAGGCACAAGTCTTCAGCACAGAAACTCTGTCGACGTCACAGAACTATATACGCCAACGATTGTATACTTTGTATTTCTAGTGCATAGGCTCTATCCGACGAAGATTGTCGGCGTAACAGAATTTCGCAATATGCGCTAACGATTGTTGTATATTTAGTGCAGAGGCTCTGTCCGACGAAGCTGTCGTCGCAACAGAACGTCGTAATATGTGCTAATGTTTGTATACTTTGTATTCCTAGTGCAGTGGCTCTGTCCGACGAAGATTGTCGTCGTAACAGATTGTCGTAATATGCGCTAACGATTGTATACTGTGTATTTTAAAGCAGAGGCTCTATCCGACGAAGCTGTCGTCGCAACAGAACGTCGTAATATGCGCTAATGTTTGTATACTTGTTATTTCTAGTGCAGAGGCTCTGTCCGACGAAGATGGTCGTCGTAACAGAATGTCGTAATACCTAACGATTGTATACTTTGTATTTCTAGTAGAACGTCGTAATATGCGCTACTGTTTGTATACTTTGCATTTCTAGTGCAGAGGCTCTATCCGACGAAGATCTGTCGTCATAACAGAACGCCGTAATATGCGCTAATGTTTGTATACTTTGTATTTCTAAAGCAGAGGGTCTATCCGACGAAGCTGTCCTCGTAACAGAAGGGGTCGTAAAAGCAGGTTATGATGAATGATTCAATGGGTAAAAAATCATCATGGCCTTACATAATTAAAAATATACTGAACACAACAGGCTTTTCTTTTATTTGGAATGAAGGCCTAGGTCCGACAAATGACCCTTCCGATTTTTACCGAAGTTTTAAGACACGTTTAGATGACCAAGAAATTCAAAATGGTGGTCTGCATTAGATGAGTCACCGAGTTTAGTTTTTTTTTTACAGGCAAGATAAAGAGTCTTTCGATAGTAAATTTTATTTCAAGTTAGGAATGCCATTTAAGTTTTTGAAGTGTTGGATTCAGGTGCGAGGAAACTGTTTACCTATGTGGTGGTAATTCGCGGAATTCTAGTTGTCCGGAGGGAGAACGTTTTTGTCCTCTTTGCCATCTTGATTGGAGATGGTCTGGATCATTTTCTTTTCAGGTGCCAGATCGAGCTTTCGCACTTAAGGGGTTCATTATTTTCTGGGAATGGTGGGCAGCTTATTGGTATCTTACGCTCTACGTCACCAAGAGTGATCGTTTCTTTTGGTAATTTTGTGCAAAAGCACTCGAGTTGAGAAGTGCTGTTTCTTAGTTTGTTATTTTGTTTAGTTTCCTATGAGTTGTTTGTTTATCCTGTATATGGCCTTTGGGTTTTTCAATACAGATATATACATATATATGCGCTAATGATTGTATACTTTGTATTTCTAGTGCAGAGGCTCTATCCGATGGAGCTGACGCCAACGAGCCCCCGAAAACGGATGACAGCGGGTTGTACTCCCCGGTCGTGAGCGACAAGGATGAACAGGAAGGTGGAAGCAGATCGCGGAGCAGGTCACGAGAAGCGCTATCTGGTGAGAATTAGACCTAAACGTTACTTAGACTACGAAAACTCTTGATGACTAAATATTCCTTGAGCCCAAGCTGACTTTGACACATTTATTCAAATAATGTATACAAAGGATACGTCAGCTACGATGCTTCATCAGCGATATTTCGGCCATTCTCCGCAAGGGTCCTCGCCAGGCTGTCAATCTTCAGGTCCAATGTCGGGGAAGGAAACAAACCTGTTCAAGTTCAAGTTGTTTTAATTATACATCTGTACTGCAAGTGTGTAAAGGAAACAAACCTGTTCAAGTTCAAGTTCAAGTTTTTTTAATTATACTTACTGTAATAAATAACTGATGCTTCTACCGACAATAAATATCTAATTCGGGCAAATTACTTTCAAATACCACTGTAGGGAAAAAACTAGTCCTGATAATATCGCTGATGAAGGATCGTAGCTGACGTATCCCTTGTATGCATTATTTGAATAAAAAACGCTTGATGACTAACTTTGTACCGATGAAGGATCGCCGTGAGCCAAACGAAGAACCAGAAACGAATAGAATAGAATAGAATTTTATTTTTCAAAAGTACCTGTCACAGCGTTACCGCCGAAATCGACCTTTTTGTCATACAAAATGAAAAATGCATAACACTTTGTAACAAATAATAAAAACAAAAAAAAAACGCTAAAAGGGACTAACTTATTGGTTGTTGTACAACTCAACAAATGCTGGAACAAAACTCCTTCTATATCTTTCATGAAGAGGGGCCACAGGGGCTAGTTTGGGGATTTTCTGGGATTTCTCTCGCAGGGGTCTAATACGTATTGGAGAATAGGGGGGGGGGGGGGGGAGAATATTACGTAAACGGGGAACAGATAGGGTTTTAATACCGAAATCGATGCTAAGGCGGGTTCGTCTCTCTTCCAGGGTAGCCAGCTTGAATCTTTTTAGTAGGTAACTGTAAGGCACTTTACCCTCCCCGTTTATAATCGTGAGGGCCCTTTTGTCAATGTTCTCGATACGGTATGTGTGTTCTGAAGAGAGCCCGAAGTGCCAAACAGGATGCTGTTGATTGGTTTGCATAGGATTTGAGTCAGTTTTGAGGATTCGTTTGGATGACGTTTTTGTTGTTCCCTTAGGTCACTATAGTGTTGTTCCTATAGAGTGTATATAGAGTGGTCATATAGGCCGTAGCCCCATCAAATGTTAGGGGATGGTTGCTTGTGATGAAGATCTTGTCTGAAACTATCGCGCTGGATTTGTAGACTGGATAACTGCAATAGGCGTATTCTCGCCGTTCCCCGAGGTCTCCTCGGGGAATCGAAGGGAACAGCGAGAATAGAGGGAGTCCGTCCACGCGGACTCCGCGTATAGAACACAACAAGAACACGGGGAATGCTTCCAAAATGGATTTTGTTCGAAAAAAAAGACATGCAGTTGACGAAATTGGTATGGATCCACTTTATTTTTAGTTTTGTTTATTCTGATTGTTTTTAATTAATTTTACATTGCACCGATCTGGCAACACTGTCTGAAAAAAAGTACTGATTTTTTCAGTGAACAATAATAAAATCCGAAACTTTGGAAACCGGACACAACTTTCAGAATTCGGACTATTTGAACGAAAGTACAGGTGGTGAACAATCGCTCTCAAATAGCGGTCACTGATCAGCTTGACGCTCCATTTACCACGTTCCATTACCGTGGAATTCACGGCCCACGTGGCGAACTGGTTTTGAATATTGCGCGTTCCTCTGACAGCGTTGCCACCTGTCTGAGTCGAAAGTAGGATTACGTTTGATCTGTCTACATTCTTCTGCGTTTTTCGCCGATTCGGATCACGATGAGTAAAAGGCAGCAGATACAAGATACAGGGTCCAACAGTGAGAGAGACCCGATCGCAGTCCGAAATTAAGTTCAGCGGAACTGAAACAATTCAAGAACAATTGATAATTGTGACCAACGAAATGAACTCCCTCAAAAGTAAAAATAGGATGTGGCTGGAACGTTTCGAAAAGTTTGAGAAATCACTTGATGTGACAGTTGCGGAAAAGGTTGACACGGCGCTAGCGGGACTGAACGTGGGACTCAGTGAGGATAAACTGGAATCCATCAAGACTGAAATATACAACAGTATTTCAATGGACCTAGAAAAACTGGTCAACGACCGACTAGCAAACATGGACTCGCGTTTGAGAGCAGTCGAGCAGTCAGTATCCGCCATCGAAGTTTCCAATGCTTCTCTCGACAAGACAATGAAAGGAATTGACCATCAAATCCACTCACAGACTGACACCGCAGCCCAGAGTGCCCTAGGCAACCAGATTATGGTCTTCCGTCTAGATGAAGATTCAAGTGGCAATGAAAACACTGAAAACAAGTTTCTACAGCTGTGTGGGTCGCACCTTCCTGGACTTCCAATTTCTTCTGAAGATATCATTAGTGCGCGCCGTCTAGGCAAGAAACCAAGTGGCACACCTCGACCCGTCATAGTTACGTTCTCCAACCTGAAGCCCCGAAGCTTAGTTCTGAAGCACAAAAAGGACCTAGCTGGCTCTAAGGTCTCCGTCACTGAGTGTCTAACCAAACCGCGGCTTGAACTCTTGGCTTATGCTAAGTCCCGTTTCGGTCTGAAAAAAGCTTGGACCATCGACGGCACTGTCTTTGTAAGAAACGAACAGGGTGGTTCTCACAAGATATTCTCGAAAGCAGACATTGACTCGTTCTACGCTGCCAGTGAAAGGAATGGCGTTGCTAGTGTAGCAGACATTGACTCGTTCTGCGCTGCCAGTGAAAGGAATGGCGTTGCTAGTGTATCTGCGTAGCCTAACTATCTGCACGTGCTTTGTGTATTTTTTCGTGGTATTATGCCTACTTCCACCGCTGATCCTTTTTCTTTTCTATCTAGTTCTCTGTTAGACAGTGTTCGTTTTAAACCCACACATGATGATACAGGACCAGATGATCCTTTCCTACAAGCAGCTCACTCTGCTTCTTGTGCTTATTACAGACTTGACGAGTATACTCAACAAATCCTACCTCATATTAATTCGCAAGATACGTTTAACGTTTATTGTCATAATGTCCAGGGAGTGCATTGTAAATGGGATAGTTTGGTAGATCTAGTTTCTCCTGAACATGGTGAATCTCCATTTGGTATTGTTGGTTTTACTGAAACTTGGATGTCCCCGAACGAGCCATCCTCGCAATTTTCGCTCCCAGATTTTCGTGCTGTCCACGTCCCTCGCCATGTTACAAAGTGCTCTGGAGGCATTTCTCTATTTATTCACAAGCGGTATTCATTCGCAAGAAGGCCTGATCTCGAAGCTATCCTTGGTAGTTCGGTAGAAAACCAAAGAAAAGTTTACTGTATTGTAGTTGAGGTGGGCTGTGACTCCTCACCATTTGATTTCATATGTCTGGTATATAAACCACCCCCATTCCCACTAAGTAGTTTTATTGAAAATATTGAAAAACTTTTATTAACAATTCAAAATTTTGGCCGAAGTAAGAATATATGCCTTATGGGAGATTTCAACATTAATCTCCTGCATATTGATACTAACCCACATTGCGCGGAATTCCTTGATTCCCTCTTCAGTTCTGGATTACTACCAACTGTTTACTTTCCTACTCGGTACTGTCCTACTAAACAGTCTGCCACATTGATTGACAACATCTTCATTCCCCCACTGAATCATTCAAATTTTTCATCGGGCATAGTATTTACAGACGTATCGGACCATTTTCCGACATTTTGCAGTGTACCTTGGAAAGCAAACCTGACGTCTAAAGGTCCTTCGAGTGATCGGTGCACAAGGGTATACTCGAACCAAAATATATGTCGCTTCGTTTCATGCCTGAAAACAAATGATTGGTCATCTGTCATTTCGTCAAATGACACTGACGAGGCTACTGATTTATTCCTTAGAAGACTAACAAATCTGGCTGAATCCAATTTCCCACTTACAAAAATGAAAACAAAGAACATACCAAAAATACCTTGGATGTCTCATGGATTGATAAAGGCTACCATCCGTAAAAACAAACTATATCTGATTGCTTGCCGTTCTCGGTCACAGCGAGCCCAACACGAGTATAAGGCATATAAAAACGTCCTGACATCGACAATCCGTTACGCAAAAAAACAGTATGTGACCCGAAGGATTGATGAATGTAAAAACAACATTCGTAAAGTTTGGTCGGTGATTAAAGATGTAATCAGTCGTAAGAAATCCACTTCGACCATACCAACTAATCTAAAAAATGGTGATGGATCAATTATACAGTCTGAAAGTCGTCCAGATGCATTTAATGCTGTATTCAATACATTGCCAATCCCCACAGATACACCTCCGCCAAAAACCTCGCCACAAAACGATTGCAAATCAAATCTTTTTCTAGCACCGTGTACAGAAAAAGAAATACACATCTTAATTCACCGTCTTCCCAATAAAATGTGTATAGACAATTCTGGTATTTCTAACACACTCCTAAAAAGTTCTTCCGACCACCTGTTATCACCATTAACTCATATATTTAATCTGTCACTGGCCCAAGGTGTATTTCCTAAGTCATTTAAGACAGCGAAAATTATACCTTTACTTAAAAAAGGAGACCCAGCTCTGATAACCAATTACCGTCCAATATCCATTCTGCCGACAATTTCCAAGCTTCTTGAAAGAGCTGTTTATAATCGTGTTTATTCTTTCCTCGAAGCCCATACAAGAAGTGATGGAAGTCCGCTGCTTTCAACCCAGCAATTTGGCTTCCGTTCCAAGCACTCCACTATCCACGCTATCTTAAACTCCGTTGAATTTGTGCTGGAGAACCTTCAATGCGGCAAGAAGGTTTTGGGGATATTTCTGGACTTCTGCAAAGCTTTCGACTTGGTTTGTCACGATATACTTCTTCAGAAACTGCATCGATTTGGTATCTTTGGAGTACCACACGCGTGGTTCAAATCTTACCTCAGTGACCGAAACCAATATGTTGAAGTAAATGGAAATAAATCATCGTTAACCCGTGTTGCATCAGGTGTGCCCCAAGGCTCAGTACTTGGTCCGCTTTTGTTCATCCTTTACATAAATGACCTTGTTAGTACAGTCGGATCTGAAGCTCGAATGGTCCTTTACGCTGATGACAGCAACGCTTTTGTTGTGGCTGATTCGTATACGGAACTCGCGACCAAGTCACAAACAGTTATCGACCGGATTCAAAGCTGGTGCTCCACCAACGGGATGAAAATCAACGCACAAAAAACCGGCATAGTTGATTTTAAGAGTTGTCGTAGCTGTTCACACCCGGAGTTCACAATTTATACTGATGGATGTGCACTGCCGTTTCTACATTCCACAAGGTTCTTGGGAGTGATACTCGATGAGAAATTATCGTTTCGCCAGCAGATATCGCATCTGGCGTCAATGGTCTCCAGGCAGTCCTCAATGCTGCACAGAGCGAATCAGGTCCTTGCTCCAGACATCATGTTAATGTTATACAACGCTTTTGTGGTACCATACCTCATGTACTGCTGTCAAGCTTGGGGAAATACGTATAAATCTTACTTAAAGCCTATAATGACCGCACAAAACCGTTGTGTCAAAGCAACATTTCGCCTTCCTAAACTGTACCCAACAGATCAACTATATAATGACACGGGCATCAAACCCCTCAGCGAGATAATCACCGCTCAGACTCTTCGCCTGGCCCACTCTGCTTCACTCGATAAATTACCTGCTTCTCTCCAAAATTATTACGTACCGTGCCGTACTGTACACAAAAATCGTTTCGTAAATCGTTTCCCTACTCTCCATCAATTTATTCTTCCTTTAAGACTGACAACTGCCTACCGAAATTCTGCCATATACAAAAGCATTAAACTATGGAACAGTACACCCACACATCTACACCAATCAACAGATTTCAACACTTTTTTCAAGAACACCCGTACACACTTACTCATTTTCTCTCAATAAATCTTCCTCTTTTTTTTTTTTTTTTTCTTTTTTTTTCTCTCTTTTTCTTTTTTTCTTCTTCTTTTTTGTTCTTTTTCCTCTTTATGTGTCTTTTTCGGTTGTGTTTCATTTCCTTTAATCTTTAAGTTGTAGTTTAGCTAGGCCTACACAAGATTATTTTCCTTCTAGGCCAATAGACCAAGTTGTCCAGTGTTATACAATTTTAGTACGTAAATAAATACTTGAATACTTGAATACCAACACCAGCAAAAATTGATTCCCCTCCGAATCAGAAAGGGAGTTCTTTTGATGATGGTGATGATAATCAGAGCATAATTCGTCCGTGGGAACTCGTGAGAATACGGGGACAAACAAAAACGCGGGGACTCCCCAAGCGGAGTCCTCGGGGAATAGCGAGAATACGCCTCATGTCTTTTTTTCTCTAGACTTTCCTGTTGACGGCATCCATTTCCGTTTCTTAAAATGACCTTTCTGTCGTTCTTTTCCGCCGTTTGCGACTCAGGGTGTCATTTCTTTTTTTGGTTTTGAACTTTTTGGTTTGGACTCACGGGTACTTGTTGCTTCGTTTATGAAATTTGAACCCCATAAACCGATTATGAGCGTACACTAGGGGTCGCAGTACAGTAGGGGTCGGACAGTCGGACTTCGCCTAATTTGGGTTGGCGCAATAGACTAGGTGCGTTTTTTTATGTAGTTTCGGTGTCGTTTGCGTACTTTTGTTTTAGTTATGAAAGTACAGTATGTGGAATAGACAAATAAAACGGTACACAGACTTTACTTTCATAACTGAAACAAAAGTACGTCAAACTACAGCGAAACTGCGCCGAAAGTACATAAAAAAACGCACCTTATTATTGAATTCAAACCTACCAAATATTTATGGACAGCAATGAGCGCAGATTGTAGTTTAAGTAAAATAAATTCAAATTAAGGCCGATCGTTTCTGAATGTTTTGCCTTTTTCGCTCCGTTGCATTCGCATGCCCTCACGGCTAGATTGCGGCTTCCGAAGAAAGTTTTTTCGTGATCCATGATCATTATTAATGTTAATACATTTGAGTTAATCATAGCTATTGCAAAACTAGTTGGCGCCTTGTTAAAGGACACCTGAATGAAGAGTACCAAGTATCATCCCTATCTGTATGATTTCCGTTAACATTGCCTGCAGAAAACCCAATCCAACTAATGTCTCCAATCAATCCTTCTTCTGGAATATTTTTTAACAAGTTAAGGCGAAACGTATATCTAGAAAAAATTCCCATACGATCCGGCCAGCGCTCTCCAAGATTTGAATGAATTGCGCTTTTTGTCTTGGAGTCTGCATGTGCAAACCTCCAGAAACGAACATCCTTATTTTGAAAACGTCACGCTCGGGAGAAGAATGCTCTCCGTGGCCATGTCTGTAAATGCATTCTCCATGGTGTGTTCAAGTATGGTTTCATTGTTCAGGTGTCCTTTAATCGGTGAAGTTGACGTTGCAAAAACAAGCCTCTGAACATCCAAATTTGTTAAATAAATCTCCCAAGACTTAAGGAAGAAGATGAAGAAAACTAGAGCAGTGCTGCCGTTCCTTGTTTTTCGCGGCGACTTGCCGCGAACTTTCTTGATTTTCACGACAGTCCGAAGGTAGTACGTGAAAGATTTATAAATATTCCTTCCGACCAAGCTGACTGCGCATCGTTTTGACAGTGCAGAACGGATACGTCAGCTGGATTTTATTAAAGCTATATTTCGGCCTTTCTTGGCAAGGGTCCTGTTCAGGCTCATGCTGGAGAATGGACATGTGGGAAAACGAACACATAGAGTTCATTTTCCAGCTTGAACGGCTTGAGCCTGAAGAGGACCCTTGACAAGAAGGGCCGAACAAATTCCGCTGACAGATCCATTTTGCCCTGTCAAATGCGAAAGATGTGTTTCATTTGAAAGGGACCTTAATGGTTATGGTTTGGAGGAAGTATGAACCAAAGACAGTAAAAGTGGGAAAGACCGGAAACTCCCGTAAGCCCCGTGAGTCACAACAATCAGCGCCGTTTAGCGGATGTTCTTTCGTTAAAAAATTGCTCTGCTGACATTTTCTTCCATCGCTCACCACAGAATCATCATCAAAGCACGTTTTGTTGATTTTTTTTTTCGTTTCGTTTACGATGAGCATCCTCTCTCCATTCAGATTTTCTATTTAATTGGAATAAAAAAAAACAAGCAGGGAACGAATAAATCGCTTTTTTTATGGAAAAAAAAATGTTGAATTCACGGTTTCGAATCAATTAATGTTCATAGACATTGCCTACTAACGCCCTCTTGCTTTGATTATATTACTCGTCTACCGCTCGAAATTGGACAAAGTCCAAACGCTAGGTAGTGTTCCGGTCGATTTTCAGAGACCCTATTTTAGCGAAGTCACCGTTCTTTCCCACTATTATTGTCTTTTATGAACAGCTGTTTCAGTCGAAGGGACTTCCGAACTTGCATAAACGACGACACATAAAACGTGACTAACTATGGAAATTAAACGAAAGAAAACAGTAAATGCTAAGAAACATGGTGCAAGAAAATGTAGTTACCGCATAATTACCCACTTTCATCTCACTGAGCGGGAGGTGTGCGTGCAGATTCAAATCCTTTGCCAAATATCACCGCATACAACCCATTGAACCAGCACGGCTCGGCTGAAGTACACGAGTTCCGGATGTACTACATGGCTTTAATGGACTCTGATACAATAAGTCTGATCACCAAATAAAGCATGTTGGATTGCATGTGGAATATTTATAGGAGCGTGCTGATCAGTCAGGGGTAGGGTAGTTATGTTGAGCCCAGCCCTGTCATTGCCACTATTGTGTTGTTGGTGAAAAGAATAGGGCTCCTTTAAAATAAGTCAAATAAATATAAGCAAACTTCCGAATCTTCGGTTGTTGTCGCCAAACGGATAGGCTGACACTCGCGGGTTCATTTCAGCGACAGTTTGGCCCTTCTTGGCAAGATCCTGTTCAGGCTGTAGTAGTAAGTCTTCAGTACCCAAAACTGTTGTAGCTAGAGAAATCTGGAAAAATGGATCTGGCTACATACTAGAGAGGGCCTTTGCTAATACGGCCCGAGGTGTCGCTAGATTTAGAGCGTGTTCCACCCTTCTAGAAATAGTAACTATTAGTTACTATTTTGTTCCAACCTCGTAAAAAGTTACTGCGCGGGCCGTTCCAACCTTCTCGAAATATTAACTAATAGTAACTCTTTGCTGACCATGCTCGGGAGCATAGTAAGCGTGGTGGTACGTATCTCTGTAACGTGATTGGTCGGATTCGCCCAGGGCATGATATTCTGCTGGAAAATAGAAAAATCGTTCCAGCCTTGACTGCAAAAAGCCAGAATTGCCATACAAATATTCACAAATTTTTCAGTATTTTCGGAAAGGCCATGTAAATATTTGAAAAAAATACGGCAAATTTTGATAAGGCCAGATAAATATTTACAATTTTTTCGGAATTATTTCAAATAGGCCATGTATGTATTTACAAATTTTTCAGCATTATTTCGATAAAGCCATATAAGATATAGGATCCGTTTTACAACTGTTCAAGGTAAACAGTTTTCATCCATACTGACTCTTAAGTTTCGAGGGTTTCACTCTTTTTTTTTGTTCGCCCAAAATTTTTGCTGCATGCCTTTTTATTTCTTCATTTCCGATACTGTAGTTTCATAACTAAACTTTTATTGGGTGTAGTTTCGGTCAAGTTTCACTCCTATGTTTTCATTCGTCCAAAAGTCCAAAAGTTTTGCTTCATCCTGACTCCGTAACCTTTTATTTGTCCGTCCGGATACTGTAGTTTCATACATAATAAAGTACGTCAAACTACAGTGAAACAAAAAAACACAACTTAAAACAAAGTACGTCAGACTGCAGTGAAACCACACCGAAACTAAATCCGAACAAGAGCTACGAGTTCATATGGCACTTGATACGAGTAGGTGGTACAAAAAAGTAGATGACAAACCAAAATACCCCGCCATCCAAAAATGCGGTTCGGACCTAGAAATACGATATCTAGTTTCACTCAAGTCTGAGTATTTCCGGCATCGCCTCGGATCACCTAGGGCAAATGACTTTTCTACCTTCCAAGTTTCAACCCAAAAGATCCACTCGTTTGGTCCCTACACATGCCACACGGTTTCCGCCCCCCCCCCCCCCTCCAACTTGCCCTACCGAGTTCGGATCTGGTTCGTACTTCTAAATGGATCGTCTGAAGCATTTTCTCTTACCACCTATCAAGTTTCACTCAAATCTGGGAGTTTTTTGGGAACTTCCGGTAACTCCCCCCCCCCCCCCAGCGTGGTCGGATCCAGCTCGGACCCTAAAATATGTCATCTAGAGCATGTGTTCTTTCTGCATTTTAAGTTTCATTCGCTCCACTTGTTTGAACCCTATGCGAGCCAAAACGTTTCTGGGAATCCCCTTCTAACTCCCCCCCCCCAATGTGGCTGAATACGACTCGGAAACGTCAACGTCGCATCTCTTACATCTCCTATTCCCGTCCATCAAGTTCGACTGGTACCGGAGCATAGCCTGTCCACAGTTCTCCACTGCCCACTTCGACCCCATTCCCACCGTGGCTAGATCCGATCCAGACACCAAATAGCAAACCATGGCCGCATTAACTCGGAGCTGTCCAACTTGCATCCCATCTTGTCCCCCCCTCATGCAACTCCCAACCGTGGCCGCATGTGGTTCGGACGAATATTTGGCTTGTCTAGGTCACCCATAAAGTTTCACCCGAATCCGACCACCCGTTCGCAAACCTGCGGAAGCCAGTGATTTCCGGATTCCCCTTCCCTCAACTCCCCGAAGATGGTCGGATCCAGGAACACAAGTTTCCCAAGGGCATTATGTCGGGTCCTTAAGTCATTAATACGCCTGCAAAGTTTCATCGTCCTTAGAATAGCTGGAACTATCCTAACTGGCGATCACCGGAATTCCGGAAACACCTCCAACTCCCCCCACAGAGCCCCGATACGATCTGGTTCTGTCAATTACGTATCTAGGGCTAATACTGATTCTACCCACCAAGTTCCATCCCAATCCCTCAACTCTAAGCGTTTCACAAGATTTCCGGTGCCCCCCTTCAACCTCCCCCCCCCCCCATGTATCGGGTTCGTACAGGATTAGACATGTAACACCTGAGACGATAGCTCTTTCCACTTGCCAAGTTTCAATTCTGATCACCACCAGATTCCGGGCTCCCCATTTCTTCACCCCCCCCCCCCCCCATGGTGGTCAGATCGGGGAAACGTCTATTATCTAGTCAGTGTGTTCGGATCCCTGACATGCCTTCCAAGTTTCATCGTACTAGCACATGCAGATGTTTCCGGCTCCCCCCCCTCCAGCTTCCCCCAAAGTAGTCGGATCCGATCTAGATTTTAAGCAGGTTCTCTGAGACTTTCCAAATATCAAGTTTCATTAAGATCCGATCACCGGTTCAAAAGTTCTAAATACCTCTAGATTCCTGATTTCCCTCCCTCCACTCCCCCCACGATGCTCGGAACGGGGAAGTGACTATTTCCCACTTAATCTTTTGGGGTCCCTTATATACCTGCCAAGTTTCATCGTCCTAGCTTATTTGGAAGTGCCCGAACTAGCAAAACCTGGACAGACCGACCGACTGTCCGACGGACGGACAGAAATTGCGATCGCTATATGGCACTTGGCCGAAGGGCAAGTGACATGAAAACGCAACCTTATCTGCTTTGGGGTGTAGGCCCGGGCGCAAGTTCGTCATCTCTTTCCGAAAGGACCCAGTAACCGCTAAACCTCTTTCGTGGTAGGGATTGGGAGCTGCAAGGATCCTCATGAACCAGGAATCCCTAGTAGGTGCAATTCACTAGCTTGCGTGGATGACGTTATTGTTCTGTACACACTGGGCGCAAGGCGCAAAATAAGCCGATCCCGATGTTTTAAGGCGTATTCTCGCCGTTCCCCGAGGACTGCTCGGCGAATCAAGGGGAACGGCGAGAATAGATGGAGTCACTCCGCGCGGACTCCGAGTACGGAAATAGCGAGAACACGGGGAATGCTTCCAAAATGGATTTTGTTCGAAAAAAAATATGGAGTTGAAGAAATTAGTCTGGCTCAACTTTATTTTTGGGTTCGTTTATTCTTACTGTTTTTATTTAATTTTACAATGCACAACACAAGCGAAAATTGATTCCCGTCCGAATCTGAAAGGGAGTCCTTTTTGGTGATGGTGATGGTAATCGGAGCATTTCCCGTCCGTAGGGACTCGCGAGGATACGGGGAGTGAGTCCCTCGGACAAACAAAAACGCAGCGACTCCTCAAAAGGAATTCTCGGTGAACGCGAGAACACGCCTCGAAGTAGGACTGGGAAGAGGTAAGAGGGGCAGTGCCGGATGGTGATTTTGACTGGGGCGGTACATCTGTCAAATGATAACGCAGGTGTCCTCCCCAAAAGGAATCCTCGGGGAACGCGAGAATACGCCTCGAAGTAGGACTGGGAAGAGGTAAGAGGGACAGTGCCGGATTGGGAGTTTGACTGGGGCGGTACATCTGTCAAATGATAACGCAGGTGTCCTCCCCAAAAGGAATCCTCGGGGAACGCGAGAATACGCCTCGAAGTAGGACTGGGAAGAGGTAAGAGGGGCAGTGCCGGATGGGGAGTTTGACTGGGGCGGTACATCTGTCAAATGATAACGCAGGTGTCCTCCCCAAAAGGAATCCTCGGGGACCGCGAGAATACGCCTCGAAGTAGGACTGGGAAGAGGTAAGAGGAATTGAAGTAAGATTTCCACCCATGAATTGAGTTTTAATGCTTGAGTTCTTAGACCTTTTTTCGCCCTAGAGGACGATCTCTGGCATTCTCCAGAGACTGATTTCGAAGTCTCAACCAACTGTACTAACTCCACAGTCCGCGATGTCAAACACGATGGCATCATCAGGTCGCTTGAACAGCAAATTAACACACTTCAGAAGCAACTCTTGGAGGTTCAGGTGGACTGGGAAGAGGTAAGAGGAATTTGGGACTGTAAGCTTCCATGCTTCACTTCCCAGCTTGAGCGGCTAAAGCCTAAAGAGGACCCTTGCCAAGAAGGGCTGAAAAATCGCTCTAATAAAGTTTAGCTGACGCATCCACCATCAAACGCTTCTGCCAAAATTTCCCAGGCATAGAAACTGTCGAGTGAATGTATCAGGGGTACAAATCAAGCCCGGACATAGAGAACCAGCGCGCCTACACTGTAAAAAAAAATCTTGCAGTATTTGCTACTGGGATTAATCTTGTATCTCCTGAGATAAGGTTATCTCCTGGGGGGGGGGGGGGGGGTAGGCAGGGGCGTCGCAGGGGGTGAGGGGTGCAGCACCCCCCAAAATTTTGAGATTCTGTAAAATTTTGGGCCGGAGCCCCGGAGATATATATATATTTACGGGGATTCGGTAGCTATACAGAATCCCGAATAGGATGTCGGTAAAAATCTGTTCTGTATAATGATCGGGATTCGGTAGTTATCACGAATATGGTGAACGAATTTACTGAAATTATTCGGTATTTTTTTTACGCCAGAACAGTTCGGTATACTTATGGAGATTCGGAAGTTACACAGAGTCCCGAATAGGCTATCGGTCCAAAATTATTCGGTATCATGATTGAGATTCGGTAATTTATCCGGTATAATTGCCAGGATTCGTTAGCTAACACGAATCCCGACTTTAGGTCCAGTTTCGACGAAATTGCACCAAATCCAAATATTATTCGGTAGTTTTTTTATGCCAATATTGTTCGGTGTACTTAAAGTGATTCAGTAGTTATACAGAATCCCGAATAAGCTATCGGCTCAAACTTATTCGGTATAATACTGAGATTCGGTAATTTATTCGATACGATGATTCGGTAGTTTATAACGAATCCCGAACTTCGTTCCGGTTTCGACGAAATTTTGCAAATTCATTCAGTATAATTGGGACTCGGTAATTATGCAGAATCCCGAATCGGCTATCGGTCCAGAATTATTCGGTATAATAACTGGGATTGGGTAAATTATTCGGTATAATTGCTCGGATTTGGTAGTTACCATGAACCCCAAACCTCGGCAAGATTTCGACGACATTTTCCCGTCAATCTCGTCCCGAACATCAGCCCATAATTATTCGCTATATAGTTATCCCGAATTCCGAACTTTGGTCCAGTTTTGGCGTCAATCCTAAAATCCGATGACCCTCCCCCCCCCCCCATGCTGCAGAGAATCGTACTCTCAGTTGAATGTTCTTGATCTTGTCAGAATATCCGCCGGTTGTCAAGAGCTTGCACAATGACATAAAGATTGCTACCAAACTTTGAACTTCATTGTCCGGTTGTACCAAATCTTTCCAAAAGCGGAAAGAGGTAGTTTTCCGACGACGCATAGTTTCACAATTTTGTGGCCCTGTGCATGTCAGGTGCATGTCTGTGTTGTCAGGCACGCTTTGTGATATGTATTCTTACCTATCTGACTGCTTCACCATACGTTCCAAATCATTTCATCATCTTCATTTCCAAGGTTTCGTCCGTTTACTTTTTCGACAGTTGGACCACCCGATAGTTGACCAACTTGTCAGTTGAACTACTCGTCATTTCGCCGAAAAAATCCGTCACTTCATCCACTTTTTCCGATAGTTCGACTACCCGTCAGTTGGGCCATCAAAATACGTCGGTTGACCCGCGGTTGACCCACCCGCTGACCCGTCTGTCTTATATGACACATATAGTTAATGAAGGCTGTCACCGTAGTTCCAACCCGTCAATCATTCATACGGATGGGAAGACGAGGTTGTTGGTGTGAGGTTGGAGCATACCCACGTTCAACCTCCATAGTTGCGTTTTTGCAGATACCATGGTATCTGTTACCACGCGAACTTGCAATTAGTCGTTTTTGCAGTTACCGTTGTATCTGATATACTGATATATATATATATCTGACATATATATTGCCGAAATTGCGCTTTTCCAAGTCATCCCAAAAGAAAACTGATATTCAGTCATATCACTAAGTGCCAGACTTCTTTTCCACCAATTTGACAAAAACTGATGAAAGTGAGGTGACGTTTTCAGATACTACGATCGTTTACCACGGTCGGACCGTTGTATCTGAATATCAGGTACCACGATAACTGTAAAAACGCCTTTTGACCGTGGTATCAGATACCACGATAACTGCAAAAACGACTTTAGACCGCGGTATCAGATACCATGGCATCTACAAAAACACAACTCATGTTAACATCATATTCTCACATTTTAGGAGCGCAATCTCCTGCTCGATCGCCTTAGCTTGTCGGAAGAAGACCGGATGACTTTGTCCAAATCCCTACAAGACGCTCGGTATGAATCGGATAGACTAAAAGGGATTGAAGATAAACTGATGTCGGTACTTCGAAGCATGGCTACATTACACACAATGGTGAGTTCGAAGGTTGAGGTCAGATATAATAATTGTTTATTATCCCCACTTGATAGTAATTATTATTATTGGTTTATTAACCATCATTCTTCGCAATTCTTACAAAGACGGAGTAATCAAATAGATAAAAGAGAACAAAAGAAAAGAGAAGAAGGAACATACATGAATGGCAATAAGAGAAACTTGAATGTAAAGTACGTCATTGAAGAAGAAATGAATAAAGTAAGTGCACATATTTGTTAAAGGACCTGTCTTACCTATAATACTAATGCAACCTACTTCCATAATCACTCCATATATTTCTAAACCCGGAGACCCCAAGTTCGTACTGTACATTCTAACCCCTTTAGCAAAACCACGCTGATTTTCTCACTTGCCGCGTTTTGCTACCTTCGATGTGTATCACGCTGTCGACGGTCGTCTGCGAGAAGTTTTTCCATCAGTAAAACCGATTATGAAAATTGTTTCCCTGTTTTCGCTACAAGTCAACGGGTCTCGGAAAAGGCTTAACACAGCCAGAACCTTGGGTTATTTGTTGAAAGCACAGTCTAGCTTAAAGTATTCAAGTATTTTAAAATACTGTAAGTTGAAGAGTAAGTAGAACGAGGGGTCCTTTAAAGAATAGTCCCGTCTTAGTTTAATTTTAAATATGTGATGTGGAAGATCGCGGATTAATTATTGTTTGATTGAATTATTAACTATGTGCTGCAGGTGTGGGTCGCGTTACTCCATACTCGCCCTAAATATGACCCATCGTATCTATAGTGCCAATGGAACCTACCATTGAAGTACAGTCATTAATTCTTAACTGAAGATAAGATTTAAGAGCCTGAAGATCTAAATTTCATATGTTACATTCTCAACCGGCTAACGACACCACACTAATCTTTGCACTTGCCGCGATTCGCGTTTTTCCATGCACATGCGCTCCCAACGAGTATTCGCGTATCATGCTACTGATGCGTAAAACCGGTTATCTCAATCTTGCCGAGTTTTTGCTAGAACTCAATGGGTCTGGGAAAGGGCTTAAAACAGCCCAAGTCGTGGATAATTTGTTGAAAGTTGAGCTTAGTTCTACAGTATTCAGATATTTTTGCATATTGGAACTTAAACAGTATGAAGTGCGAGGCGTGCTTTAAACCTTATGACCCCTAATGTGTTGCGACACGATTTTGTCTTTGATTTTTTCGGCGTACGACAGAATCGCATGAATGACCCTAGGAATCATCCACCACAAGGGAATCTTCAGTCAAACTTCTTACGGTATCGAGTTAGTTTAATAATAAGAAAACAATAATTTATTGATGACCCATCATACACCACAAAGAGAAAGACGGAGTATAAATACAAAAAAGAGGAAAAAGTAATATACGGAAAGGCATAAAACCGTACAAATAACAACACGAAACTAACTTCTACAAATTAACCTAAGAATGAACCAAAAAATAAAAAGAAAGAACAACAACAACGACAACAACAGCAGAACTAGAACTGGAACACAAAACCCTTCCAAGGGTTGTTCGAAGGATTTTGTCCGCAGCATCAAGAGAATCCGGCAAGCTGTATCTCTCCCACAGTCTACCATTCCTTGTCCAGGGCGGTACCCGAATGAGGAACTTTGCATATGTGAAATAAGCCCTTCTAATTTGTATGGCACTTGCAGCCTCTGGCTCAAGTGCCATATACCGATCACAATTCCGTCTGTCGGTCTGTCGGTCGGTCCGAGTTTTTTGTCCCACATATCCGAGTTAGGGTACTTCCAGATGTGCTAGGACAGTGAAACTTGGCAGGCATATCAGGGACCCGACCAAACTAACCTGGAAATAATCAGTTTCCCGATCCGACCATATGCGGGGGGAGTTGGGGCGCTGGAAACTTGAAAATTTAGGGCATTTTGTCACACTTTTTCGAGTGAGGGTATTTCCAGATGAGCTAGGACAGTGAAACTTGGCAGGCATATCAGGGACCCGACCAAACTAACCTGGAAATAATCAGTTTCCCGATCCGACCATATGCGGGGGAGTTGGGGCGCTGGAAACTTGAAAATTTAGGGCATTTTGTCACACTTTTTCGAGTGAGGGTATTTCCAGATGAGCTAGGACAGTGAAACTTGGCAGGCATATCAGGGACCCGACCAAACTAACCTGGAAATAATCAGTTTCCCGATCCGACCATATGCGGGGGAGTTGGGGCGCTGGAAACTTGAAAATTTAGGGCATTTTGTCACACTTTTTCGAGTGAGGGTATTTCCAGATGAGCTAGGACAATGAAACTTGGCAGGAATATCAGGGACCCGACCAAACTAACCTGGAAATAATCAGTTTCCCGATCCGACCATATGCGGGGAAGTGGGGGCGCTGGAAACTTGAAAATTTAGGGCATTTTGTCACACTTTTTCGAGTTAGGGTACTTCCAGTTGTGCTAGGACCATGAAACTTGGCAGGCATATCAGAGACCCGACCAAACAAGCTTCGAAATAATCAGTTTTCTGATCCAACCATTTTGGGGGGGGATGGAGGGCAGGGGAATCCGGGAAATTGAGAAGTGTGTAACTTTCGAACGGATGATCGGATTGTAATGAAACGTCATAACTGAATAGAATATATATCTGTAATGTCCCGTTTAAAGTCTTGACCGGATTCGGTGGCCAGGGGGGAGTTGGGGGGGGGAGGCCGGAAATTTCAAGAAACGGTTAGAATGGAGGGATCGGAGTGAAACTTGCTGGGAAGAACAAGCATCTGCTCTAGATAAGTCCTTTAGACCATTGTACTGGATCCGGACACTTCTGGGGGGGGGGGGGGGGGTCCCGGAATTCCGGTGATGGTGGTTTTGGGGATTTTCACGATGAAACTTGGCAGGCATATCAAGGACCCAATCAAACTGACTTCAAAATAAAAATTTTGTCGATCAGATTATGGTGGGGGGAGTGGAGGGAGGGGAATCCGAAATTTTCAGTCATGCGTAATTTTGGAATGGGTGATCGGATTCGAGTGAAATTTAAGAATTGAACAGAGGAGATTTCTCCGATGATTTTTTTCATATCCGGACCGGATCCGGCAACTATTGGGGGGGGGGGAGTACGTGACCCGTTTAGAATGGAGGGATCGGGATGGAACTTTGTGGGAAGAACAAACAGATGCTCTAGGTAAGTCATTTGCTGAATCGGATTGGCTACGTGCACCGCGGGGGAGCTGGGGGGGTGGGGGGTGGACCGGAAATCTCGAGAAACGGTTAGAATGATGGTATCGGAGGGAAACTTGCTGGGAAAAACAAACATCCATGTAAATCTTTTACATAATTTGACTGGATCCGGACACTTGAGGGGGGGGGGATTTCCCGGAATTCCGTTTTTGGGGGGATTTTCACGACGAAACTTGGAAAGCATATCAGGGACCCGGTCAAACTGACTTGGAATAAAAAAAAATCCTCGATATGATAATCTTGGGGGGGGGGGGAGTTGAGGGAGGGGAATCCGGAATATTGAGTCATGCGTAACTTTGGAATGGGTGATCGGATTCGAGTGAAATTTAATAATTAAACAGAGGCCATTTTTCTCTGGTGACCTTTTTCATTTCCGGACCGAATCCGGCAATTACTGGGGGGAGGGCGGAAAATACTTGACCCGCTTAGACTGATGTGATCTGGATCGAACTTCGTGAGAATGACAAACAGATGGTCTGGATTAATCATTTACAGAACCGGATTGGTTCCGGTTATTGTGGGTGGAGTTGGAGGAGGGGGGGGGGGGTCTGGGATTCCGGTGATCGCGCGTTAAGGTACTTCCAGATGTGCTAGGACGATGAAACTTCGCTGGAATATTGGAGACTTAACAACATTTGCTTAGAAATTGCTACTTCCAAAATCCGATTATTCCTTGAAGTACCAATCTTGACCGCAAAGTAAAAAAAAATACTTTTAAGCAATATATGCATTTTCGTGATGCCCATCAGCCTATTAGCAGTTTTGCCTCAAGGGTTTTGCTTAAAATGAAGTTCCAGCTCCCTTATAGTGCGCATCTCAACCGCAAAGTCGAAACTTACTTTTGATCAATCAAATCATCTTGACCCATGCAAGTGCCATATGAGCTTACAGCTCTCGTTATTTTATCTGATCGATTTAATATGTCCCAGAAAGGAACCAGGTATAGAACATGATGTAGAGAAACCGCATTGTACACTTTTGCAAGGTGGCGTTTACCAAGCAGGGTGGTTAGTTTCTCCGGACTATATTTTGTGAATGAACTATCGTAGGAATACAATTCCTCTTTCAGGAAAGTAGAGCAACTTTTAGCTTTGAATTTTTAGCTTTATTTTTTTTCCACCGAAAAACGGCATGCGTTTTGTTGGGCCAGGTGTCATTTCTCAACGCATCCGACATTGCGACAAAACGCAGTGTTTTGCGTTGCTTCCGTATAGATAGATAGATATATATAATGTTCAGCTTTCGCCATAAACATACAACACAAAAAGAAAATAAAGATAAAAATAGCAGGGCTAAACAACAACAACCCAGCCATCACTCGAGCAGAGTTTGGTTAACCTTCAGGTTTGAGAAGAATGGGTCAGTTGCATGTTTAACTAGCACATTATCCGACTTGTGGAGTCTCAAAAATAGGCTTGACCTAGCCTTACGGTTCATCTCATCAAATGTTAGACATCGCCTTGAGACCATTTCACCAGAGACACTGCAAATGGTGGGCAGTTGGAAAAATCGCCGAAACACTTTGTTGTATGTTGAGTAGCGCAGAATTTGACAAAAAATCACAGCAGTGTGAATTAGAGATGGGCGAATCCGGATCCGGATTCGAATACAGTCCAGGATTCCTCCTTTTGGCCGGATTCGAATCTTCTGCTTGTCAGGCCGGATGTGGATTCGGACTCGATTCGAATCCTCTCGTGATCGCATTCGCCCATCTCTTGTGTGAACCAGGGTTAAGGAATATCCCGTTTATTCAAATGATGTATACAACGGCTATGTCAGCTACGATGCTTCATCAGCTAATGAAGCATCGTAGCTGACGTATCCGTTGTATACATTATTTGAATAAATGTTTCAAAGTCAGCTTGGGCTCAAGGAATAATCCCGTTGCCACTGTGACGTGCACTAGCAAAAATCAATGAAGTACAAGTCCTGCCATCTATCATCTTCTATCTTTCAGAGCCTGTCGCGTCGATCTATGGGCCGGATTCTCACAGATGCCGTGGAACGAAGTATCGATCCTCAGACGAACGAATGTAACCTTTTCAAGTTCCTGGCAACACTCCAGCAATCCAGTTCGGAGATGGAGCGCGTTGGAACAGAAAGTCTCATTAACCTCGCACTCTCAGCTGTTTAGAAAACTCCTATGTTTTTGTATTCTAATCTGATAGGTTTCCAGTGGACCGTCATCGCCGCAGATTTTCTCTAGATGTGTCCGGCCATTTGTCACGTGTCAAATCGTCATAGTCAATACTCTACTGTTTGTGTGTTTTAATCTGATAGGCTCGGAGTCGGTAGTCCTTACCATAGGTATTTCTAGAGGAATTCGGTCAATTTGTAGTCGGCCGATTCACTACAGACAACTGTTCACTCGAACAGTTCGACAGGCGGCGATTCCTCATTTTGGGCAGTTCGCCGTGGGGCAAGTTCGTCACAGCCAAATTTCGTCACCTCCCAGGTTCGTCTCAACAGTAATTACCCGCATCGAAAACTGGCCAGTCGAACAATTGTTGCAAGACATCGAAAACTGGCCAGTCGGACAGTTGTTTTGCAAGACGATGGATCATGCGTCATACTGGCAATTCGTCACTGAACATACTTTTGGCACATGTTAAGTCAAGCATACATTTAATATGCTCAATTTTCGCCAATCCAGTATTGGTAATATGAGTTAAGGGACCATAGTACCAATACGTCGCGTTCATATTAGAGCGTGTTCCACCCTCCTAACAATAGTAACCATTATTACTATTTTCGTTCCAACCTCGTAAAAACTTATTACGCTGACCGTTCCAACCTTCTCGAAATAGTAACTAATAGTAACTATTTGCTTACCATGGTCGGGAGCGTAGTAAGCGTGGGAACTACGTATGTCTGTAACGTGATTGGTCGGACTCACCCGTGGCATGATGTTCTGCTGGAAAATAGAAAAATCGTTCAAGCCTTGACGGCAAAAAGCCAGAATTAGTGACGTCATCCGTAGTAACTATGGTAAGTAGGGTGGAACACGCCCTCAATGGGAATGAGTTCACAGTGACTGGATTTGGCACCTAATAAGTTGTAGGTAAAAGGTAGTAAGCTCACACGTAGTAAGTAAAGCCGACTTGTTTTTCCGATTTCTGACTTGTAGGTCACTGTTCGTACGCGATGCTGTAAAGTAACTAGGTGCTCGCCACAAACAGAGCTGACCGAAAATGAGAGATTGTTAATATAAAATGCACCACCATTACATTTTCTGTATAGGTCAATGACCTATTTTTTGCATTATATTATTATTGTTATTATTATCGGTTCCAGCTTTTAGTGTTGAAGAAGTTCTTTTATACGAGATTGTTACGACCAGTGTTTTTCCGATTTATGACCTTGTAGCCTTGTAGGTCACTGTTCGTACGCGATGCTGTAACGTAACTAGGTTCTCACCACATAGGGAGCCGACCTTATAAGAAAATGAGAGATTGTTAATTTAAAATGCACCACCATTACATTTTCTGTAGAGGTCAATGACCTATTTTTTCGCATTATATTATTATTATTATCATCGGTTCCCAGCTTTTAATGTCGAAGAAGTTCTTTTATACGAGATTGTTACGGCCAGTCCCACTGGTGACTAAAATAAGACGTTGGTCAGAGCTGGAACTCTTCATCCTTGATATGAATAACCACATTTAGGGCGAAGTGTGCCAGTGACGAATTGAGATTCCGACGTGACAAATTGTCCTGTGACGGGTTGTGTATTTGTTTAATTGTCCTCATGAATTGTCCCTGTGTGACGAATTCTTCGTTTTTCAACCTGTCCATGCATCCTAACGACTTCTCATTTCCCGTGACGAGTCGTCTGGTAATCGATTTGTTTACGGTGTTATTTTTATGCTAAGGTACTTTTTTCTACTATGACGTGCGATTTCAGTCATGCTCACTTAACGTGGCCAATCTTGAAGCTAAAGTGCAAAATTCCCGTCACGAAACTAGTAGAGTGATCTGCTCCGGAAACACTTGTGTCGGATCATCAAAAGGTCATTTCAGTCGACATTCGACCTCGGTGACCAGAGCAAATAACACTAGGGAGTAGCGCCAAGACTTGAAAAAAGTGACACAGGCTCGAATATCATCGAGGGTAGCACTACTGGCGATAGAGAACGCCCCTACTGAACTTAATCAGTCGTGCACCAGCGCTGGCTCCGATAACTCCATATTTTAAACAGAGCAAAACATGCAACCTCCCCTGTTTCCTCGATGTGTGCAGACCACAACTATTCCTGCACTACAAATTTTTAAACCCGCAAGTTTGACTCGATTTAAATATCTCTAGCGTAGTGCGCGGTGCTCCAAGTACGGCCAGCTTCCAGTGCATTGAAAGCATAGGTCTTGGAACTACTCCCTAGTGTTATTTTGCTCTGTCGGTGACGAACGAACAAATTTTATGGCCGAACATGACATTTTTTATTGCGTTGGTAGTTATTTTGTGCCATGTTATAATTTGTTATCAAGAACTGTTTTTGCGGCTTTACAAACAATTATACTCCTCCCTGCGCTTTTAATTCTTTTTGTTTCTGTTACCAGTGAAATACATTTTTCTAGTCTTTTTACTTGCTTAGAAAATGAATAGGCAAATGCCTGAGGAAGAACGTGAAAGGGGGTTCGTTCAGCAAAACACAGTGATCTTATATTAGTTGCGTTGCTATGTTACCAATACCATGGTATCTAATACTACAGTAACTGGATCTGCATTGCCGTTTTTGCAGTTACCGTGGTATCTGATACGGTTGCTTCGCCAAAAAGGACATTTGCCGGATTCGCGCTTTTAGTTCCATTAAAGTAGTTATTAGTATCCATTATTTCATCCCTCACTTTGGAAGTGCCAAACTTCTTTCCCACCAATCTGACAAAAAACTGCATTTTTGGACGTAGTTTCGTTGTAGTTTCACTGTAGTTTGACGTACTTTTGTTTCAGTTATTAAAGTACAGTATGTGTAATGGACAAATAAAACGGTACACATACTGTAACTGAAACAAAAGTAAGTCAAACTACAGTGAAACTACACCGAAACTCCATCCAAAATAAACGCACCCTAGGCTTCTTATCTCTTATGTTGGGGATGATGAAAGCGAGATGACTTTTCTTCTTCTCTGTCAACTACGGTGGGGTCCGTGGTATCTGCATATCTAATTCCACGGTAACTGGCCAGATACTGATCAACTGCAAAAACTACTTTGGGCCGTTGTATCAGATACCGTGTTGTCTGCAAAAATACAGTTATTATAAGATATCTAACTTCATCACTTAGACAAACATATGTAATCAATACTGGTTACACGACCCAGGTCCCTATAGGCAGAATCTGTGGCTCCAGGCCTGTTAAGCATTGTCCTAATAGGTGTAATAAGCTGAATAACGCTACACGCGATGTTCACGTCTTAATACACACGCCTGTTCATATACAACACAAGAGGTTCTTATCAATGCGGCGTTCGGTGTTGTCAAGTTAATACAATTTTTCGAGCTCTAAAAATATCCGAAAAGGTTCTTAGTACTACTTGAAGTACAGGAGTACAATATGACGCAAGTTATACTGTAAAAAAGCTATTAAAATAAGGAATGGACAGCATTGATCCTTGAACTGGCGAAAAGCAGTCGTAATAGAACAAAAACGTGTTTTCTTAAGAAAAGTTGTTTCTTTAGCTTCCAACAAAGTAGAACTGTTGTGCATTCTTTGGAAACCCTGACGGCGCTGCGCCTCTCCTCGGCCCGCTGGCGGAACCAACCAAGCGATCTGATTGGCTCTGCATAAGGAAGAATAGGGCCGAGCTCTATTTTCCTTATTCACCTTATTACAGCGCGCCCCGAGGAAAAGAGGAATCTGTAATAAGGCTTAT
Source organism: Branchinecta sandiegonensis (assembly GCA_030848855.1). Taxonomy (NCBI): domain Eukaryota; kingdom Metazoa; phylum Arthropoda; class Branchiopoda; order Anostraca; family Branchinectidae; genus Branchinecta; species Branchinecta sandiegonensis. The sequence continues at coordinate 16,597,410 of JAUPMV010000017.1, read as the reverse complement.
ACGCGGTAATACACCTTACAACACCTATTAGGACAATGCTTTATCTCGTCTATAATACGCGTTTGAGCGGTACTCGGTCAAACAAAAACACCAACGGTTGGAAGTGCGAAGCGCGACAAGCAAAACCAGCGTCAGGACAAAAACTGCGAAAGTCAACAGTTGCGTTTTTGCAGATACCATGCTATTTGACACCTCTAAAGTCGTCTTCGCTGCGGTTACCGTGGTATCTGATACCACGGTCAAAAAGTTTTCTTGCAATTACCGTGGTATCTGGCCAGTCACCGTGGTAACTGATATTCAGATACCACGGTCGGACCGTGGTATCTGAAAAATCTACTCACTTTCATCATCACTAATTCAAGAGTCTAGTGGTTTTTTTTTTTCAAATTGGTGGGAAAAAAATTATATCACTCTCGATTTCTAAAACCCTAAATACGGAGATTGTCGTTTCTGCAGAGCAACCGTAGTATCAGATACCACGGTAACTGCAAAAACGACTAATTTCAGATCCACTTACCGTGGTAACACCGTGGCAAGTGCAAAAACACAACTAACATCGCCAAAAAGCCAGTTCTCTAGTGCCGTGAGCATTTGAAGAATATTGCTTTCCTACGTATATTTCCTTTATCCATAGTTCGACTCATTGTTCCTAGTCGGCATGTTTTTCAGAACTTTCGACAATATTATTTCAGTGTATAATTTGACTAAAAGAATTAAGTTAGGAAGGTTGACGGAAGAATTTCGTATAAAGCTTTTAATTAAATAAGGTAGTACGTTACGTTCCAAGTCGAAAAAAAGACGCTCTGCTTGACTGGCTCCCATTACAGAAAGGAAAAGATGAAACCAGATAGAATTTACTGAAACGTCTGTTTGTCACATGACATCTTGTGCAATTCTCCGGTTTGGACTTTAAATTACTTCTGAGTGACCTGGTCTGACGGTCCGTCAGATCGATTGGATTATCAGATTTTCCGACCCTTTTGATTGTTTTGATCACGGTATTAGATTGTGGAAGACTTTAATTAAAAGTGAGACCTGGAGGTTTTGATAATAAAACTCGCATTCTACTGTTCAACTTCGATACGCATCCTGGCTTCCTTCCGAGCTAGCTTATTCTCGCCGTTCCCCGACCCGAGGACTCCTCTTGAGGAGCCCCAGCGTTTTTGTTTATCCCAGGGACTAACTCCCCGTATTCTCGCTAGTCCTACGGACAGGGAGTGCTCCTATCATCGCCATCGTCAAAAAAGACTCCCTTTCAGATTTGGAGGGGAATTGCTTTTGGAATTTTCTAGCGTTATTTTTCTGAGATCAATGTTGAGTTTGGTTGTGCTTTAAAATTGATTGAGAAAATGGCATCTTTTTCATTGTGTTTACAATTTTTTGTTTCTGAAGCCGCATTCTCGCTGTTCCCCGAGGACTTCTCGGGAGAATAAAGGTAGTCACTCCACGCGGACTCCGCGTACAGAAACAGCGAGAACACGGGGAATGCTTCCAAAATGGATTTTTTTTTCGAAAAAAAATTATGCAGTTCACGAAATTAGTCTGGATCCACTTTACTTTTGGTTTTGTTTATTCTGATTGTTTTTAATTAATTTTACATTGCACCAACACCAGCAAAAATTGATTCCCCTCCGAATCTGAAAGAGAGTCTTTTTTGATGATGGTGATGATAATTGGAGCATTCCCCGTCCATGGGATACGGGGAGTGAGTCCCCAGGACAAAAAAAACGCGGGGACTCCTCAAGTGGAGCCCTCAGGGAAAGGCGAGAATACACCTTAAGTGAAAACGATCGCAAATTAAGTAAAAGCAGTAAAAAAAAATAAAGCAAATCCAGATTGATTCAATCACTTGAAACAAAAATAATCGAACAAGATCCGTTTTGGACGCATTCCCCATACTCTTGTTTTTTTCCGTCCGCGGAGTCGGCATGGATTGACTCCCTCTAAAGGCGTATTCTCGCGTTCCTAGAGGACCTAGAGGACGCAAAACAACGAACCGCGAACTCCGCGTACGCAAAACAACGAAAATCACCGTTCTGCGAGGACTCCTCATGGATTTTGTTTCGTTTATACTGATTGTTTTTAATTAATTTACATTGCACCAACACCAGCAAAAATTGATTCCCCTCCGAATCTGAAAGGGAGTCCTTTTTAATGATGGTGATGATAATCGGAGCATTCCCCGTCCGTGGGGACTCGTGAGAATACGGGTAATGAGTCCCAAGGACAAACAAAAACACGGGGACTGCTCAAGTTGAGTCCTCGGGGAACGGCGAGCATCTCTTTATCTCTATGTCTTTATCGATAAGATAAAGATCAGCGGATTATTCAAAAATCTTTTGCGACCCGTCGTCACTGTCCTGTTACTCCTGTACAGTATAACATAGGTTAAAATGAGTACTGTTCTAATTACTGGGTGCTCTCGAGGAATCGGACTTGGATTAGTCCGTGAATATCTGAAGCATGATTATAAGGTAATTCTTGCAACCTGCTTGCAACTTACCGTTGCATCTGGATGCCAGTACAGGACTGGTACACAGCTGGTACAGGGTAGGCTACCTTGCTATTTGCAGGCGATTTGGGCCACCTCATGAATGAAATGTATGGATGCCAGTCCCATCATTTCTTTCCAGCCTCTACATTTACCAAATGTGTGAAATTGGGCCTTGCTTGACAGCTCGAATCATTCTCTACAACATAAATTTGTTTTTGTTTTCACTGAATGAAGTCGAAGCGAGGTTGCAGCATTGCCAAAAGGCAATGCCTTTTGTTTATACCTGGTTTAAACACTAGCTGACCATGGCCAAATTGTTTTTGCGCCAGCTTTCTTCTCCATTTTTCTTTTGCATTGTTTGTGGATTTATTTGCGCTACCACAGCAGTCTAGTACACTAGCCCCATTTCAGGCACGGTGCTCAAACGTCTAGCACCATGCCTGGGTGCTAGACGTTCAAGCACTGTACCTTGGATTTCATGTATGGTGCATGGATTTCAGTATACAGTGCATACAGGAAAGACACAGTTTCTGTCATCACAACTGAGCACCAGCTCGGACAGGGCTGAAATTACTACTATGAATTAGAAAATTCAAAGACAATCCTTTATATATTTTTCACAACAAAAACAAAAGGGCTCTACTGATGGTGGAGATGAAAAACCTAACAGCACCCTATCTATTTTCCATGTATTTTCCCTATCTATTCCCCAAGAGCCAATATTCTGGTTGGCTGCTAGGTAGAAATAGCTGAGGCACAGGACACTTTGCATGCAAAACCTTTGACTATGTAGAAAAGGAAATGAGGTTTTTCACATCTGTCATCAGCCGAGCCCTTTTGTTTTTGTTGTGAAAAATGTATAAACGATTGTCTTAGATTTCTCTAATTTATGGTAGTAATTTCAGCCCTGTCCGAGCTGGTGCTCAGTTGTTATGACAGAAACTTTGTTTTTGATGTATGCACTGTATACTGAAATCCATGCACCATGCATGAAACCCAAGGTACAGTGCTTGAACGTCTAGCACCCAGGCATGGTGCTAGACATTTGAGCACCATGCCTGAAAAGGGGCTAGTGTACTAGACTGCGCTACCTTGTTAACCTAGATAGCTTGAGCATGTAAAGTAGAGGTATGCTCATGTGAACATCTGTTGATTTTGGACTTTACCATTTTCACGCACTTGCTGTGACTAAAGTCAAATATGAGTTATGCCCGGGCCCTATTATAGTCACACCTGGTAATTCCGGTAATAAGACTGTCTTACGGTCAAAATTGGGAAGAAAAGATGCTGAAAATGTAAGATAGTCGAGATGGAAAAATCCATCTCCGCCATTTTGAAAAGTATCTTTGGAGTTTTTGGTCCAATCACAGACCAAAGTCACTGACTTTAGCTAGTTTTGTTTACCTTTGAGTGATGATGGTGGTAATATGTCTTTAATTTCCTGGTTCCAGGTGTGACCAGGAGGAAACGTAAAAGGGGGTAAAAACCAAAATAATGAACCAAATTACGTACAGATGTGACTGAATGTGGCCAGAGCATTAGCCAAAGTAGGTAATAAAGAGCCTCTGAAAACACCTGAATAGGTATTTTCGATCTCCATTGTACCATTCAGCGAGAAACTGCACTGTTCACATTTAAGTAACTGTTCAAGTTAACATACCTCCACTACAAGCATTTTCCTGTTGCATGTATTTGCGGATTTACGAGTTTTTGTTTTTGTGACACCAAATTTTTCAAAGAATAAATAGCAGTGAATAGATGACGTTTTATACCAGTTAATTTGGTCAGGTAGTATCCGATTTATATCAGGATTGATGTGTCCGATGTTTCCATACGCATCCTTGTGATTTAGTCTTTCATTACACAAGTTTACTAGGGATGACACAAATTCAACTTCGAATTTATATAAACTTCTGTGCAGTTCAAAACAGATCCTAGGTCATTCAGGATTTCTTGCTTGAAAGTTAGCACCTGTTGGGACTGCAATGACATTTCCTTTCAAACTATTTAGGCCAGGTTCGAGGTTGTATAAATGTCCTCCTGTATATGGGTGGTGCAAGTAGCAAGGTATCCTGTACTCAGGGGCGTCCCGAGCCTTTGTTCATTGGGGGGGGGGGGGCGCACCTGGTAAAATTGACCGAATCGGTACCTGATTTATACTGAATTTATTAACAAAAAATTGTAAAAACACAGTGAGCTGCCTTCATGAAGCTACAACGTAAAACGTTGCAGAGTATATACAAACAAGTCTAAAGAGAAAAATTGGCGCGTTTTCACGCTTTTCTGCTTCCGTTTTTTTTTTTTACGGAGTTTTGCCAGCAGGACTTGAAATAATATCAACGAAATGGTGCTGCTGCATAGCGACAACGTCGCTAACGGCTGTGCCCATGATTAATTTAATATAGTTCAAACCCCTCAAAATTCCAAGCCTCAAACGCCAATTAAATAAGGCAACCTTTGTCTAACTAGTGAAGACTGCGAAATGCGCCGCAGGCGAAATTTTGTGGAAGCACTGATGATAAAAGTCCCTTTCTGCGATCCCGACATTATTTATTCAACCCAGAGTTGTATGGCAACGAAAGGGGCGATCCAGGGTAAATGGGGACAAAGTACATTTGTTCGGAATTTCCAGCAAATAAAAGTAGGCTAGTTTTGACGTCAAGAGACGTGCTTATTCCTGAAGTACTGCAATCCTAAGAAGTAAAAAAATGAACAGCAACCAGCTGAAGCTACCGTAAATGGTAAAGAACGAGAGCTAAATAAATGCCACTTAATTACCGAACTCAGTAACTGGGTTGAAACAACTAATGAATTCGGGTATCCCAAACCGGTCGGACTATTGCTGCTACGCGGAAGCTTCTGGTACAGCACACTGAGAATAAAGTGCGAAATTCTTACGTTTCAGTAGTTGTATCCCAGCTAAATTTGGGTAGGAAACTACTTACTCGAATATTCAACAGCTCAGTCATGGGCCATTTTCTGTATATCGTTCCCTTCTGGGCCATATTAAGTGACAGTGATAAAGCTGAACTCCGTAAAATTTATTTTAAATATGGGAAATATCTCCTTGGAATCCCGTCTTGGTCAAGAGAAAATACGGTCTGCGGGAACCGGTAACTGAAATGGCCGAACACTTCAAGCGGATGACTGCTGACAAGCCGTCTCACCACCCCTGGAGCGGCATTCTATTTTAGTATTTATCGAATTTGTTGTTGTTTGTATTTGGGTATGAGTTTATTAGTTCCTTCTTTTTTTCTTTTCTTTTTCTGTACTCCGTCTCATGCTTTTGTAGCTGTTGTAGATGGGTTATAAATAAATACATACATATACATACATACTATACCGAAAAACTAACTAAAGAAATAAGGAACAGTTCAAGAGCGGTATTACAACCGAGTTTCGTATGGAATAAGACTCTTGTTAGAACCACCTAAAACAACCGAATTCGGCAAATCTATATAGTAATAGAAACGGACTAAAGAAAAATCCGGTGAAATACTATATTCGGAAACGAATCAGAACCAAATGAATCTCACCGAATTTAATTATGAAATGGACTGACCGAATGCGACCGAATTACCGAATTCGGTAGATAACGAGACCAAATAAACAGGTCAAACCACCGAATTTACGCAGGGACGGACCGAATGCGGCAAAACCGATGCGGACTGAACAAAAGTTGGACGAATTATCGTATTCGGTCACGAATTAGAACCAAATGAATCTAATTAATGACCAAATTATGAAAATGACTGACCGAATGCGACCGAATTACCGATTTCGGTAAAGAATGAGACCAATAAACAGGTTAAATCACCGAATTTACGCAAGGACTGAGGCGAAACTGATGCGGACTGAACAAAAGTTGGATGAATTATCGAATTCGGTCACGAATCAGAACCAAATAATTCTGATTAGTGACCGAATTATGAAATTGACTGACCGAATGCGACAGAACAGTTACAGACTTGAGAAAAGTCTGGTGAATGACCGAATTCCCTAACTAATGAGACCAAATAAACAGGTTAAATCACCGAATTTACGAAGGGACAGACCGAATGCGGTGAAATCGATGCGGAGTGAAGAAAACTCGGATGAGTTAGCTCTCTCTCAGTTCTGGTACGGCTTCGGATCAGGGTTGTCCATTTCGCCTCTTCGCGGCTGGGCAGCGTTGCCGAAGTCACTTAGATTGACTCAAGCAGGTCCGCTGTCCTCAGAAAGTTGGTGATTGTCTGGATGATGGATGCTTCAGCAGCAGGGGGGAGAGTAGGATGCACGAGGGATCCAGTCGCTAGGTTGAGATGGTGCTTCTTGAACAATGGCACCACCTGAGTTCCATGTTTGTTCAAGTGGATTTGGCGATGGGTGCACTGGAATAGGATGTGGTCCAGGGTCTCATTCAGGGTTCTGCAGAATCGGCAGAGAGGGGAGGCCGGGGGTTGGCTGTCAGGTGTCGGGATCTTATACGAGTGTGCTGGGTGGTTCAGTCCTGTTGCCCCTGCACGTATCCGGTGATAGACTCTGCTTTCGACTCTTCCCCGGAATGGGGAGAACATAGGGTGGGGTTTGGCAGGCAGAAGGCTCTGGGAGCGGATGCGGGAAATGTCTCGACGTGGGATTGGCATGTTGGTTGTTTGGCGGGCTGACGTCGCTTCCTTACCCGCTTTGTCGGCAATGTCATTCCCCCGTATCCCCATGTGGCTGGGGATGTACTGGAGGGATATGGAGCATCCTTTTTTAGAGAGCGCGTTGATCAGTTGGACTGTCATGTGGAGGTCGATGTCTTCATTTTCGCACGTTGGGGCCGCTAACGACTGGCTTCGATAAAGAAAGGGGAACCAATAAACACGTTAAATCACCCAATTTCGAAATGCGGGGCAAAGGATTTTATAAAAGGGGCATCACGGCTTGTGCCCGTTTTGACCGAATTTTCGCCTTCGGCGAAAATTTGACCGAATGCCCAAAACGTAGGGGGGGGGGGGGGGCGCTGCGCCACCCCCCTCGGGACGCCCCTGCCTGTACTGCAATGAATCTTGGACTTGTGCCTTATTTATTTTCAAACATTGCAAATTCTGTTTAGCTCTTTAGTCCAGTTTAGTCTTGCCTGTATCTGAAAAGGAAGAATGCTAGTCTTATTTAGATCTGGCAAAATTCTAATGACATCCACAATGAACATCCACTTTTCAGCTAAAGTAAAAAATAGCAGTTTATATAGAATATATAAGAAATGTATGTAGCTGATCACCTTATACTACCAAACGTTTGCAGCCAGTTAGTTGGCTACTCTGGTTGTGCTCTATAGAACAATCTTTGTAGCCAGTTAGTAAGTTGGCTACAGTTGTACCCGCAGAAACACGCGTTAGGCTATAGAGAAACGCGTCATAAGCTACATACATTTCTTATATATATATAAACAGGTCAATTTTAATATAGCTGATTGGTGGTCTCCATCATAACTATTTAAAAAAAAAAAATCAGATGTTAAATTTTAACCTCCGTCTCCAACAAGAGCTGTAAGCTCATATGGCACTTGCATGTGTCAAGATGATTTGATTGATCAAAAGTAAGTTTCGACTTTGCGGTTGAGATGCGCGCTATAAGGGAGCTGGAACTTCATTTGTAAGCAAAACCCTTGAGGCAAAACTGCTAATGGGCTGATGGGCATCACGAAAATGCATATATTGCTTAAAAGTATTTTTTTTACTTTGCGGTCAAGATTGGTACTTTAAGGAATAATCGGATTTGGGAAGTAGCAATTTCTAAGCAAATGTTGTTGAGTCTCCAATATTCCAGCGAAGTTTCATCGTCCTAGCACATCTGGAAGTACCTTAACGCGCGATCACCGGAATCCCAGACCCCCCTCCCCCTCCTCCAACTCCACCCACAATAACCGGAGCCAATCCTGTTCTGTAAATGATTAATCCAGAGCATCTGTTTGTCATTCCCACGAAGTTCGATCCAGATCACACCAGTCTAAGCGGGTCAAGTATTTTCCGCCCTCCCCCCGATAATTGCCGGATTCGGTCCGGAAATGAAAAAGGTCACAAGAGAAAAATGTCCTCTGTTTAATTATTGAATTTCACTCGAATCCCATCACCCGTTCCAAAGTTACGCATGACTCAATATTCCGGATTCCCCTCCCTCAACTCCCCCCCCCCAAGATTATCATATCGAGGATTTTTTTTTTTATTCCAAGTCAGTTTGACCGGGTCCCTGATATGCCTTCCAAGTTTCGTCGTGAAAATCCCCCAAAAAACGGAATTCCGGGATACCCCTCCTCCCCCCCCCTCAAGTGTCCGGATCCAGTCAAATTATGTAAAAGATTTACATGGACCAGATGTTTGTTCTTCCCAGCAAGTTTCACTCCGATACCATCATTCTAACCGTTTCTCGAGATTTCCGGTCCACCACCCCCCCCCCCACCCCACCCAGCTCCCCCGCGGTGCACGTAGCCAATCCGATTCAGCAAATGACTTACCTAGAGCATCTGTTTGTTCTTCCCACAAAGTTCCATCCCGATCCCTCCGTTCTAAACGGGGCACGTATTTTCCGCCCCCCCCCCAATAGTTGCCGGATCCGGTCCGGATATGAAAAAAATCATCGGAGAAATGTCCTCTGTTGAATTCTTAAATTTCACTCGAATCCGATCACCCATTCCAAAATTACGCATGACTGAAAATTTCGGATTCCCCTCCCTCCACTCCCCCCACCATTATCTGATCGACAAAATTTTTATTTTGAAGTCAGTTTGATTGGGCCCCTGATATGCCTGCCAAGTTTCATCGTTCCAGCGCCCCAACTCCCCCGCATATGGTCGGATCGGGAAACTTATTATTTCCAGGTTACTTTGGTCAGGTCCCTGATATTCCTGCCAAGTTTCATTGTCCTAGCTCATCTGGAAGTACCCTAACTCGAAAAAGTGTGACAAAATGCCCTAAATTTTCAAGTTTCGAGCGCCCCCACTCCCCTGCATATGGTCGGATCGGGAAACTGATTATTTCCAGGTTCGTTTGGTCGGGTCCCTGATATTCCTGCCAAGTTTCATTGTCCTAGCTCATCTAGAAGTACCCTAACTCAGAAAAAAAGTGACAAAATGCCCTAAATTTGCAAGTTTCCAGCGCCGCACTCCCCCCCCCATATGGTCGGATCGGGAAACTGATTATTTCCAGGTTAGTTTGGTCGGGTCCCTGATATGCCTGCCAAGTTTCATTGTCCTAGCACATCTGGAAGTACCCTAACTCGGATATGTGGGACAAAAAAAATCGGACCGACCGACAGACCGACAGACGGAATTGTGATCGGTATATGGCACTTGAGCCAGAGGCTGCAAGTGCCATAAAAACAAATTGAAATTTGTTTGGCTACTATCTTCGAATTGAATATAGGAATTCTAATATATCATAGAGCCAAGCAACCAGCAAGGCATCAGACCCTGACCGGACCATTTATTTACATTTATAAACCATCCTGGGAACAATCAAACTCTATGTTAGCTGCTCATTCACAAGATGTCACAATGTAAATGGACCATGTGGTATTTCAGCTAGATTTGAATGACACCATAGTGCTCACTCCCCCGCATTTACAGACTGTTTTGCACTGTTGCTTGGATTTGTAGGAAGAAGCAAGCTGCCTATCGCTGGTTCATTGTCATTAAGGTTCTCCTCCTATCTTTATTATAGCCTATTATAGTATAGATACCTAGGTATAAGATTATAGCCTGTAGCCTTTTTGTAAATCTGTGTGAGCCATGCACAGAGAATTTCATGGTGATTGTCATTCTATATACTGTTGTCATTAAATTGGGGTCAATGACTGATTTAAAATAACCATGTAGTTGTGCTCTCTCACTGTCATATCATGTTATTTTAAATATGCAAAGCACCTGCTCCACTTGTCAAAATTATGTCATAACCATACATTTAAGGAGAAATTCAAAAGTCAAGATTAAATTTTCCCCTTTTGGATGCTCCCTGATCGCTTTCAAAAATCATGGACAACAGGGCCCAACCAGCGAACGACGTTATCCACTGCCTCCTGGCCGAAGATTGAAAATTAAATATCTTTTTCTATGTGTTTTATTTATTTTCTTTCATTTACTCCGCTTTTTCAGAATGATGGGTCATAAATAAATTACTTACTTATTACTTACTAATTTCTTTAATAGGTAATTGCCACATGCAGAAACCCCGCTGGAGCATCTGATTTGCAGAAAGTTCTTGCTGATGCAGGCCAAGCTCCAGCCATTTCATTGGATGTTGCCAGTGATGAATCCATTTTCAAAGCAGCTGAAGAGGTTGGCAAGATTGTGGATGCCATTGATATCTTAATTAACAATGCAGGTAAAACAAATTAGATTATAGCATAAACCTAGAGAATCCAGTACCTATAAACAGCACATAAAACCTAGAGCATCGAAAAGTCTGGACGTAAAAGTTTCACTGATGCTACAACACATACAGTTACATGGTTAGAACAGTTTTTAACTGACTGAAATTCTATTTCTAGTGCCAGACCACCAAGTCCGATCTCGAGATTATCCAAGGGTATCATCACAGGAGTCATGCTCTAGGTGCTTGACCACCAAGTCCTATCTCGAGAGCAGAGATGGGCGAATCCAAATCCGGATTCGTATTCAAATCTAGAATTCCTGCTTTTGTTCGGATTCGAATCTTCTGCTTGTCAGGACGGATTCGGTTTCGGGCTCGGATTCCAAACCCTCAGTCTTACGAATCCGCTCAAATTTCTAGACTACATCCTTCCGTGTCCCAATTTTTACACAGTGGGCTCAGGCAATCCAACTTTTTGGTCTCCACCACCAACCATCCTCAGTAATCTATCACGTTATCTGATTACCTTAGATATCAGTCCTTTTTGTCACCTCTGATTTTTAAACTATCACCTAAGTACATAATTTGATTTTGTCTAATCTATGGGCGCCGCAGGGACTCACGTTTCTTGTACTGTGTTTAGGCATGGAAGTCTGTCGTATCGGGGGGATGAGATATTTTGTTCAAACTTCTTATGAGGATTGACTCTGACTGACAAAGTACAGGCCAAGTTGTAGCTAAGTCCTTTGGATATTTAGAGGCAGAGGCGGGGGTTTCGAATTAAGGGTAAAAGAAAATGTTGTATAAGCTAATGAGATAGTCGTGTAAGGGGTAGGCCCGCTAAATCAATCTTCTGAATTTAGTGCTCTTGCCGGACAAATGATTTACCCGGAATTCGGCCGAAACTGGAAATTTGGTTGACGCTCAAAGTTGTTTCCGAATTCGATTAGAGATTCGGTATCCGGGTAAGGAGACATGCTGAATAGAATTTTGAACTTTATTTCCGCGACAAATAAGCTGGCAAATTTGCTAAAACCCGGAAATTTGGATTGAAAGTTTCTCCTCTCGGTGTCACTAGCTATTTTGCTCTGCATTCAGTTCGCCGGGAACGCTGCTACATTTCTAAGAATTTTGTCAAAGTAAAGGGCCTTTCTGAAGTCGATTAGGATGAGATATTAGAGTAAACATCCTTCCTGAATCCATATCTGAACTTGGTTTTCACATCTGATTAGTCGTTTGACCATAATTGCCCAAAACTTCGAAACGCTGACATTTTTTTTGTACATATTCAAGCGGTGGGCTAAAATGGCAAAATATGAAAGGTGTCTGGCGAAGACTCGAAAATCTACAAGATTCGATTGTCTGGATCAAGAAGTTCAATAAATATTGAATTTTGGGATCCCATCGAAACCTTTCATTCATTCTTTCATTCATTTATTCGTACTATATAGACTACATAACATGAATGTAAGGCAAGAAACAAGACCCCCTGAAGCTATCTTGTTGGAGGTCTACTACCTATACACTAACCTACACTAAAAATTCACATTACAATAGTTACATCACATTACAAGCATAAATAAACTACACATACAGAAAAATATTAACGAAGAAAAATACATTGAAAGAAAAAAAGAGAAACGGAAGGAAATAATAGACAAAACACGGAAAAATTTTTAATTTTTTTTATTTACTTTTTATCGAGGAAATGAAAAAGATCACCAGAGAAAAATGTCCTCTGTTTAATTATTAAATTTCACTCGAATCCTATCACCCGTTCCAAAGTTACGCATGACTCAATATTCCGAATTTCCCCTCCCTCAACTCCCCCCCCAAGATTTTCATATCGAGGATTTTTTTTATATTCCAAGTCAGTCGAGGGGTTGCTCACTCCCAAAATGGTTGTACAGTGGTGCCCAGCAGGTGCCCAGCCGGTGCCCAGCGGTGCCGGTGCCAAGCGAGGGCGTACAGTGGTGCCCAGCGAGTGAGCAACCCCTCGAAGTCAGTTTGACCGGGTCCCTGATATGCCTTCCAACTTTCGCCGTGAAAATCCCCCAAAAAACGGAATTCCGGGAAACTCCTTCCTCCCCCCCCCCCCCCTCAAGTGTCCGGATCCAGTCAAATTATGTAAAAGACATGGATCAGATGTTTGTTCTTCCCAGCAAGTTTCACTCCGATACCATCATTCTAACCGTTTCTCGAGATTTCCGGCTATAGAGAAAAATAAAGATGAGAATAAAAATGAAAAAAAGAAAAAAAGAAAAGCACACAAAAATGACACAAAAAACGATGGGTAAATACGGATGCATTACCTACTGGTGAACTTGAGTACCGTAGTCGTCTTGTTGTCTGTGTGGTCCAGCTCGTCTGCACTTCCAGGCGTTTTTATTCTCGCCACATCTTAAAGCGGACCACGACAAATGGTCTTTCTACCACACTCACAATGACTACCATCCCTACTGCCGCTATGAATGTTCAAAGCCACAAAAAAACACCGTCAAAGAATGAGCAAGATGGAAAAGACACACCAAATTTCCTAGGGTTGAAATAATTCGGTCGGGACTAAATCTCAGCCGATTATCCGGGACAGCCATTATGGCACGTAGGAAGCCAAGGATCAAAATAGTAATTTTCATCTAATGCTCCAACTGTTTATTACAAATGCAAATAAATTCAAAAAACAAGACCAGTGTGGTACACCTGAAGACAAAAAAAATCAATTTAGTCTTATAATTCTTTGTTAACCAACGTGGAAAATTTCGTCATCTGGAAAAAAAGACGTTCTGCGTGGGTTTTTTCTCGAGCCAAAACAGCAACCCGGCAATCAAGTTCAAATCTAAATAAACTGGTGGCTTGCGATCAGTAAGAGAAACAGAATGTTTGGATTGAGTATTTAATCGCATCCACCTTGACTTGACATAAAAACTTTAAACAACTAGCTCATGGTTTTACTTTTTGTTCTGCTAGGAGTCGCTGCCAAAAATCATCCCGTGGACCCTGCTACTAAGGTTGACCGTGAGGATGCGCTCCGAATCTACAACACCAACGTCATTGGCCCTCTGAAGGTCACCGAAGCTTTTTTGCCATTACTCAGGAAAGGAAACGAGAAAAAGGTAAGAGAACCTCTGCCTAACGCTGGGTTTGACGTGCTGCTTTAAGGCCGGCTTAACTTCGTTTCTCTAATACGCCCCTCATAAAATCCAATGGCGGTCAGATGCGCTAGAGAAACAATAACAATCACACGTGAGATCTTGGTATAAGTTATCTGAAGGGTGAATAAGCGATTAGTCTTTCACTTCATACCGAATCGCGCATTAGACCCGTGGAAAAGTCAACCAGCACTCAGGACCGAAGTCGGAAGCCAGAATTGACAAACTTGATAGTTGCATTTTTGCAGAAACCATCGTGTCTGTTACCACGGTAACTGGATCGGCAATTAGTCCTTTTTGCTGTTACCGTGGTATCTCATATACGGTTGCTCTGTAAAAACGACTATTGCCAAATTGCGCTTTTCGAAGTCATCCCAAAAGAAAAACTGACATTCAGTCACATCACTAAGTGCCAAACTTTTTTCCCACCAATTTGACAAAGATTGATGAAAGTGAGATGACTTCTTCAGATACTACGATCAGTTACCACGGTCGGACCGTGGTATCTGAATATCAGATACCACGATACCTGGCCAGATACCACGATACCTGGCCAGATACCACGATAACTGCAAAAACGCCTTTTGACCGCGGTATCAGATACAACGATAACTGCAAAAACGACTTTAGACCGTGGTATCAGATAACATGGTATCTGCAAAAACGCAACTGATGAAGTTGACAGAACAGATTTGGGCAGAACAAACATAGAGGCAGAGGAGTTTTAAACATGGCTAGGCCTAAGAAGAATAGAAAATAGCCAAACAAACTTGGATAAACGTACACCAAGAAGTAACGGTCATTGTTTACATCATGCTAGCGCAACTAGCGGCCAAAAATTACTAATCTGGAAGGAATTTAATGAAGGGTGTATCTGTTACAATCTTCAGCCCAAGGCGACGGGATGGGGGGGGGGGGGGGTAAACAGTTTGATAGAATGGCACCCGGCGGAAAAAATAATCCTGTTTGCCTGAAAGACTTGAGTATTTTTAATATATTCCAAGGACATGGGATATTGTCATATCTGAGATAAGCGTCTCTGCGTGAAATTATATCAGCAGAGCCTATGATTACTGTATTATCTTTACATAGGCCTACTTGAATTCTTCAAAACTGAAGAGTAAATATACATAAATTTTAGACATATCAGTCAGTTGACAAAGAGTTACATAAAGTATAAAGCAACTGACCAAGACTATGATCACGTCAGCCTCCTTAATCTGTAATCTGAAACAAAAGAAAGAAAATAAAACATATCAGGGTACAAAAAGGGAAAAGGTTATGATGTACAAGGTATTGTCGGCCTTTGTAGGCTACGAGGATATTGTTGACCTCATTAGTACCTTAAAGTAGATGTAGTCAGGAGCGTCACGTATGGGGGGAGGGGGGGACGCCCCCCCCCCCCCAATGTTGTCGGGCAGTCGGTAAAAAGTAACCGAGTCGGCGCGAAGCGCCACGATTTTCCGTAAAAAATAGTCTATTTTTCTTGGAAACAGTCGATTTTTCTTACAAGCAGTCGATTTTTCGTAAAAATAATAGTTTCTTTCTTTAAAAATCTTTAAAGAACACCTGAACAATGAAACCAATCTTGAACACACGATGGAGAATGCATTTACAGACATGGCCACGGAGAGCATTCTTCTCCTGAGCTTGACGTTTTCAAAATAGGGATGTTCGTTTCTGGAGGTTTGCACATGCAGCCTCCAAGACAAAAAGCGCAATTCATTAAAATCTTGTACAGCGCTGGCCGGATCGTCTTGGAATTTCTTCTAGATATACGTTTGTGCTTAACTGGTTAAAAAATATTCCAGAAGAAGGGTTGATTGGAGACATTTCCTTATTTCTAAAATGGTTCGGTACTGAAATAAGGACAGATGCTAAATGGAGCAAAAATCATAGCTTGGAAACACTATTTCGTATTTGGATTGGGTTTTCTGCAGGCAATGTTAATGGAAGTCACTACAGATAGGGATGATACTTGGTACTCTTCATTCAGGTTTCCTTTAAAAATTCTGAAAATCAGTTGATTTTTCGTCAAAACAGTCGTTTCTACTAGTCGGTAAAAATGACCAGCCACTCGGTATATACCCCCCCCCCCCCCCCCCCTCCCCCGAACATTTTGGCTCTTAGCGCCTCTGGATGTAGTACTACCTGTTTCGTACCATCGGCCATTTGATTGATTTAAAGGGAATTTACGGGATTGACATGTTTTAAAGGACACCTAAATGAAGTGTATCAAGTATCATCCCTATCTGTATGTTAACATTGCCTGCAGAAAACGCAATCCAAATACGAAATAGTGTTTCCAAGACATGATTTTTGCTCCATTTTGCATCTGTCCTTATTTCAGTACGAACAATTTTAGAAACGAACAAATGTCTCCAATCAACCCTTCTTCTGGAATATTTTTTAACCAGTTGAGCCCAAACGTATATCTAGAAGAAATTCCAATACGATCCGGCCAGCGCTGTACAAGATTTGAATGAATTGCGCTTTTTGTCTTGGAGTCTGCATGTGCAAACCTCCAGAAACAAACATCCCTATTTTTGAAAACTGTCACCCTCAGGAGAAGAATGCTCTCCGTGGCCATGTCTGTAAATGCATTCTCCATGGTGCGTTCAAGTATGGTTTCATTGTTCAGGTGTCCTTTAAAGGACGGGAAAACCTTGGAGAAATTTAAAAAAGTATAGTTTGTTCTATGCAATCGATTCTACTATTCTGTACTCACGGTGGCTTTGTTTCAGATTGTCAACATTTCGAGTGACAGTGGAAGCTTAGCCTCTGTGGACGAATTAGTTAAGATGGGATTTGTCTTCCTAACGACATACTCGGCCTCTAAG
Source organism: Branchinecta sandiegonensis (assembly GCA_030848855.1). Lineage (NCBI taxonomy): Eukaryota > Metazoa > Arthropoda > Branchiopoda > Anostraca > Branchinectidae > Branchinecta > Branchinecta sandiegonensis. The sequence continues at coordinate 16,580,597 of JAUPMV010000017.1, read as the reverse complement.
GCAGCTCTTAACATGGTCACGCGCTACCAGGCCTTTGAGTTGAAAGATTTTATAGTAGTATCACTTGAGCCAAGTTTTGTTGAGACAGATTTGGCCAACTGTTTCCACATTTCTCCCTACCTCAAAGTGGAGGAAAGTGGACAGAAGCTCTATGCAACCATTGCTGGGTTGAAGGGTAGCGATACCAGCTTCTTCTTAGGCATAGACGGAGAGAGGTTTCCGTTCTGAAATTGCGGTGCGTTTATTCAGGATTTCTCCTTATCTTGTTGCAGAAGATTCTTGAGAGCAGAAAGTTTTTTGACCTTTATCTTGTCTTTGACCTTTATCTTATCTTTGATGTCCCGGTAGTAATGAGTGTTCCATGTTGTTGGCGTTTATGTTGACTTCCATTGTTTAGTCGTCCATTGCCATTTTCAAATTTACGGTGACTTTTATCTGTGCTTGAATGAATAAATGTTTTGATTACCCACTTTGATACAAAATAAAGAAATAATGGATTAAAGGAACAAGTAAAACAAAGAAAATAGAAAGCTAGGATGTGGATAAATATTCACACTCGAGAAAATGTGTTTATTATTACTTCTTTCGTTTCGTCGAATTACTGAAGGCGATGAATATATGGGAACACATTTTAAATTTGTCAGAAAATATTGCGGTATGTAAATCCCGCAAATTTACGAGTAGCCTAAGTAAAAGGCTGTTACATAAAAAAAACCAAACTCTGAGTTATAGATTATGAACATCTGGATCCTAAAGTCCGTTTTATGGCACTTGCCTTCCTTCCAAGTGCCATATACCGATCACTTTTCCGTCGTTCTGTCAGTCAGCCCGGTGATCGCGATTTATGGTACTTCCAGATGAGCTAGGACGATAAAATTTGGCAGGCATATTAGGGACCCTCCCAAACTAACTTGGAAATAGTCACTTGCCCAATCCGACCACCGTGGGGGGAGTGGAGGGACGGGGAATCCGGAATATTGACGTATGTATAATTTTTGAACGGGGAATCAGATCTTAATGAAGCTTGATATTTGGAAAGACCTCCTTTATGTCACACTTCAAGTCCGGAACGGATCCGGTGACTTTGGGGGGAGTTGCAGGGGGGAACCGATGTTCAGAGTGGACGGATCGGGATGAAACTTGGTGGGAAGAATAAGCACAAGCCCTAGATACATAGTTGACAAGACCGGACCGGATCCGGGCACTGTCGGGTGAGTTGGAGGGAGGGTTCTGAAATTCCGGTGTTCCCTAGTTAAGATGCTTGCACTTGTGCTAGGACGATGAAACTTCGCAGGCATGTCAGGCACTCGACCATTTTAACTAAAGAACAGTCGTTTGAACAGATGATCGGATCTTGATGAAACGTGGTATTCGGAAAGAACTCATGTCTCATTTCAGGTGCGGACAGGATTCGTCAGTGTGGGGGGAATTGGGGGGGGGGGGGTGGAATTTTATGACACTCTTAAAATGTAGCGATTGGGGTGACACTTGGTGGAAAGAACAAACAGATCAGTGATCGCGATTTAAGGTACTTCCAGATGCGCTAGGACGATGAAAATTGGCTTGAATATTAGAGACTTGACAAAATTGGCTTAGAAATCGTCACTTCCCAGATCCGACCATCCCTTAAAGTACTCATCTCAACCGCGAATTACAAAAAATACTTTTAAGCAAAATTTTAAGTTTTCATGATCCGCATGAGCCCATGATCATTTTTGCCTCAAGGGTTTTGCTTAGAAATGAAGTTCTAGCCCCTTAAAGTGCGCATCTTAACCGAAAAGTCAAAAAAATACTTTTGAACAAACCATATATATTCATAATCCTAAAGGGCCCAGGGTAATTTTTGCCTCAGTGGTTTTGATTACCGATGAATTTCTTAAAGCGCGCATCAGCACAGCCAAGTTCAAGAATAAAATACGTTTTACCGAACGATACGATACATTCTCGTGATTTTCAAGGGTCCATGATTATTCTTATCTTAAGGGTTTTGCTTACAAACGTCACAACAAACCCACGAATTGACAAATTCCTTCTTTCATCCTCTTACCGAGCCTTGCAAGTGCCATATGAGCTGCTAGCTCTTTTTCATTTAGCGCTGGGGCAAACATTGTCGAATCACCGAATAGCTAGAGTAGGCACTGGTCTATGGACCCCGCTCCTTTTAGGGACCCCGCGATAACGGATCAGTATAATAATGATTTGATCATGAATGATAGTCTCAGTCAAGCTTTCTTAAATTGTTTCGGTGCAAACTGTGCATTTGTAACGTACAGTATTAATCATCTAGCGGGCGACGTCCACATTACTAGGGGAGATAATTTGCAAGGTTGGCCCCGAAATATTGGCTGCATAGAGGCAGTGGTTCCCAACCGGGGGTACGTGAGAGCCTCGTAAGGGGTACGCGAAGGTCCCAAATCTCTGAATTCGAGAATGTCAGCTTTTGTCAAGAAATTAGAGTTTTGGCTTTCCAAGTTTCAAAGAAACAGCGCAAATGTCTTTCTGATCCATGACCAATTTACGGGCGAGAATGAAATTGACAACCTTGCAGCCTCAAGTATCCCCTTTATTTGTATATATTTTTACACATTAAAGCTAAATCGAAAAGGGCTGAGACAACAATCTAGTTACCCATCACTTATTCACTTTAAAAGGCTTGAAGACCCGATGAAAATACGTTACTTTGTTGCTCCGCTAATAATCGACTCTCGAATAGTGGACTTTTCCTGTCGAATTTGTGGTACCTCTGTACACTGTGTTGTACAGAGGTACCACTCATACCTCTGTACACTGAGTTGTATAGAGGTACCACTCATACCTCTGTTGTACCCTTGACGAAAAAGATTTACGAAACATTTGTGTTCAGAGACTAAGCAGTCTTCACCAAGCTCACCACTGCCCAATGAAAAGCCGCGTTTGTGTTGAAATTCAAATTTTTCGCGTCATAGTAGATTTTGCGCTGTGGGGACGGTCGTGGATATGCTGAACGTCACGACTAGCGCAGATAGTGGAAAATAAAAAAAAATCCCTTAGCAGAACACAAATGATCAGTATATTGAAGAGGCTATAAGGATAAAGAAGAGGATGTAAAAATTTCAGTTAAAACTCTAATCCCTTACCACTTATGACAATAATTGACGTCTTTTTGGCCTTCTGGTCTTGACAGACTTGTTAGAATAGTAGAACCGATTCTTCCAAAAGGGGTTCGCAACCTTTTTGAACCTTAATTAGGGGTACAAGAAACGCAAAAGGTTGGGAACCACTGGCTAGAGGCCTCCACAGGGTTTAATCCTGCACTGGAGACAAAATGGTGTAAAGAGGGCTAGTTTTTCCGCTTCTGTTTAGCTTCAAACGACGGTCTGTCTCATGACCTCGTTTCAGGTCGTCAATATAACCAGCGACAACGGCAGCTTAGCCACTGTCAAGAATCTTGTGGACTGCGGCTTCTTCCTTACCACCTACTCTGCTTCCAAGGCTGCTCTAAACATGGCCACCCGCTATCAGGCCTTTGAGTTAAAGGATTTTATAGTAGTAGCGATCGAGCCCGGTTTCGTGAATACCGAAATGGGTAGGGCAGGTGGTACCTACTCTCCGTCCATGCCTCCTGAACGATGCGGTAGTAGGCTGTATACCACCATTGCCAAGTTGGGGAGGAAGGATAGTAGTCAGTTTCTTGGTATAGGTGGCAGAAGATACCCCTTCTAATTACTGATTACCCATTACGGTATGAAGATATAACTAGTTGAAACCGGGAGCCCTAAACACGTTAATCTGTGCCCTGTACATAGATAATTTTATGACAATGGCGAGGGATAATAATTAGTAAGATCACATGCGATGTGACTGCCTCAAAAGCCTTATCATTCTGAATTCGGTAGGAAGGAATGAATTTATTTCTTCAACATTTCTACAACATTATTGAACATATTCTTAAACCATTAGCCCGTCTCAATATGTGACAACAGGTCACCTGTAAAAGACGGACATCAAATTATTAAGATCTGTTGATCATTTTTTTTTTTTTTTTTTTTTTTAATACACTCAGTGAGACTTTAACTCACTCCAAATCAGCTTTCTTCACTCAAACACCCCTAGCCTACCCAATTCCCATTCCACCCAATTCCCTACCCTGAATTCGGTAGTTAGTAGTTGCGTTTTTGCGGTAACCTAGAGTAACTTTTACCCGGTAACTGGGTGCACTCTTGTCGTTTCTTCAGATACCGGGTTACTGATACCCGGTAACTGAAATCTTACCTAGGTCAAATCCATTAGAAACAGCTTCTTCAGGCAAAAAAGCTGATAACCGTGCCAGAGTCGTCCATCGGAATAAACTTGACCCTTGCAAAGGCAGTTAATTCCCAAGACATATTTTGTTTGTTTGTGTGATGAAAAGTATGCAGTTACCAGGTTACTGAATTTCGGTAACCCCGAGCTCGGCAGGGTTACTCCGTTCCAGATACCAGAGTTACTGGGTGACTGAGAAAACGACAATTCGCCAGGGTAACAGATACCCGGTAACTGCGAAAACAACAATTGTTCAGAGTTACAGATACCCGGTTACCGCAAAAACGCAACTAGTATTTTTACTATTGCTTGATGATGCTTATGATGACTCCCGCACTGTCCTCAGTTTGCTGTACAGAGCTTGTCGTCAGAACGAACAACAACAAGCTGGAAGGCAGCAAACAGCTTCCTATTGTTTTGTGTTTGATTCTCATTGTATGCTTTGTGCCGCGACATCTTAATGGGCCTAAACTCGCTAGTCAAACCTACTCAAATCTCCTTCGGGAACATGTCTGAGCCCAGTAAAGACATCAATAACATATGCATTCCTTCAGCTCAAGTAGACTTCAAATCATGTTAAAAGTTGTTTTATAAATATTCCTTGAGCCCAAGCTGACTTTGAAACATTTATTCAAATAATTTATATAACGGATACGTCAGCTACGATGCTTCATCAGCGATATTTAGGACCTTCTTGGCAAGGATCCTCGTCAGGCTGTCAATCTTCAGGTCCAACGTCGGGGAAGGAAACAAACCTGTAATGGCGACGAGGGACCTTGCCAAGAAGGGCCGGAATATCGCTGATGAAGCATCGTAGCTGACGTATCCGTTGTATACATTATTTGAATAAAAAGTTCTTTTATGTTTTATTATACCTGCAGCTTGAAGAAAACCGTTGTCGAGAAAGGTCGAGGTATTACTGAAATGAAATATCATCTGGCTCACCCCTTTAACGTGATCAGACACCACTAAGAGCCGCGTTTTTCTGCCAAAAGAGCTCACAGATTCTCGCCAAGTCCTTTGTTATTCCTGCTAATACTCCTGATGACTAACTCTTCATGTCGATGAAGAATCGACGTGTGCCCATCACAACTGTCGCCAACAAACGTTGTTGATTGGTTTACCTAGGATTTGAACTTATTTTGAGGATTCGTTCGGATGACGTTTTTCGTTCTTCCCGAGGTTCACTGGCGTGTTTGGGACTTAAAGAGGGTTTTCGCGAGCTGGAAAGCAAAGTCGGAATCCCTTTCCAGCGGTTTCGTGCTACTTCGGAAAGTTTCTGAACTTTCCAACCCGGTTTTCGCGGTTTGGAAGCCGAAGCAGCTTTCCCGGAAAGTGATTTCACGAGATTAGTGGAAAGCTCCGCGGAAAGTTGAATGTTTCGGCGGGGGGATTTCAAAGGCGTGGAAAAAAGCAGTGCAAGTGTCACTGATAAGCAGGCCCGTATCCAGGAATTTATTTCGGGGGGGGGGGGGGGGCCTTTCGGGGGGGGGGGGTGCCTGCGGGTCAGACAAAAAAGACATAGATCAGAGGGAAAAGTCTATAAAAATGAATGTTTTCGTATGTTACGGGGGGGGGGGGGGATCAACCCCCTACCCCCCCCCCCTGGATACGACCTTGCTGATAAGTAAAAAAAAATGGCAATCGTAATTAAGGTGACTTCGATTGAACACATGAGAATCAAAGAACCGTTAAGTGAACCACATTCATTCCAAAAAGTATGTAATTCAACATTTATGTAATTCAACATTTTTTCGGCGATGGTGGCGATTTCCATGCGTTTTCGCAATCGGTCCAGCGGGAAAGTTATTCCAGGAATCGCTTTCTCCCGGTTTCCGCGATGCGCTTCGCTCGTCGGAAAGTGATTCCGAGATCTCGCGAAAACCGTCCTTTAGTCATATAGATTATTTGACCCTTTTCGGAAGAGAGGAGTTGTCATTCTCATTTCTTCCCAGACCTGGGTAGAAAGAACTGAGGGCTTGGTAAAAAAAAAAGAAGATAAAAACGGTCAAAAGAGAAGTGAGGAGTAATCTAAGAGTGAGTGCTTGGTGGAAGAATGGGAAAATTAACCAAGGCCTTGGAAGAAAGGTGACAAAAAACGCGACTAATGTGTCGTGTTGTTGGTAACTCAAGCTCTTTACCTGATACATTTGATAGTGCAAAACGGATACGTCAGCTGAATTTTATTAGAGCTATATTTCGGCCCTTCTTGACAAGGGTCCTCTTCAGGCTCAAAACCGCTCAAGTTGCAAAAACGAACTTGTGGGAAAACCAAAATATAGAGATAAAGCTCTAAAAAAATTCAGCTGACGTATCCGTTTTGCACTAACAAATATGATTCGCAGTCAGCTTGGGCTGAATGAATATTTATCTTTAGCTGTTGAATGTTTAGACTTGGGCTACACGTTACCAAGAACAAATAATCCAATAGAAGCTCCGTTTTTGGTCCCATGCGTGACTGTGAATACCCCGAAAAACTGAGCGGAAATAGAGGTACTTGCTGATCTTTGATTTGATACCCGTTTGCTTCCCTCTTCGCCACTGCGCATATCAGAGGGAAAACTGTAGCAGGAGCGGAGGACCCGCTCTGCATTGCGTCAAACTTGACGTCACAATTGTAGACAACCCATCGGCTGTTACTCTCGAAATTTCTTCTCGGGGGTTCTACTGTGATATAGCTGTTTCTGTTTGTGGAAGTAACGAATTGTAATGTTCCGTGTAGCTCCTACACTGCGCTCTTCCTTGGGCAGGGTATCGGGAATATATTCGACTCCGCTTGGTCGTCTTACAAATATAGGGCTACGGAGGTTCTTGTGATCATTTGTTCTTGACGTAACCCACATGCTTAAGCTTTGAAACTACCCAAATCCTCTCTGTTTCTAGGTAATCAACATAGCTAGTTTGCTTGGATGCCTAGAAAAGGCCAGTCCGGAGTATGGCCAATTGGCCACATATGCGGGGTCTAAGGCAGCATTAAACATGGTCACTAGATACCAAGCTTTCGAGTTACCTGACCTTATAGTTGTATCGGTAGAGCCAGGGTGGGTCGACACAGATATGGGAAGTGCCGGAGGTAAGATGAAGGCCCCCCTTACCATGGATGACTGCGCGCCTGCCCTTTTCAAGACCGTTCATTGTTTGAAAAAAGAAGACACTAGCTTCTACTTCAGTCTTCATGGGGAAAGGTTACCTTTCTAGATTGATTCGTGATTCTGCTAGTTTTGAACGGGAGCATAAAAAGAACAGCCCTACTACGTCAGATCTGAACCTAGAAAACTCATTCCTAGGTGCGCATTTTTGTTGTTTTTTGTTTTTTGTGGGAATTCATGGTGCTAGAAGCTGTGTAGTGGGTGTGTATAGTGTTTTTCTATTCCTGTACCGTCTTGTCAATGGGAAAATAAAGAAGCTTTGCTACTGTACTTGAATGTCGCTCATATGCCGGGTCAAAGGCTGCATTAAACATGGTCACTAGGTACCAAGCTTTCGAGTTACCTGACCTTATAGTTGTATCGGTAGAGCCAGGATGGGTTGACACAGACATGGAAAGTGCCGGAGGTGGAGGTTGAAAGCCGTTCATAAGGTAAAGGTACAATTTTATTGACAAATACAAAGAAACCTCATGTTGCTTAAAAAGCGTCAGACATGTTAGTGGCATAAAACACGACGGTTCACTAATTCTGATTTGATTGTAAAAAATATTAATATATAGCTAGCCTAAGGCGTTATAAAGAAAAAATAAACGAGCAACTAACACACATCAACACTAGACATTTAGGACAAGATAACTAATAACTAAACAAACACAAACCAACCTGAGAATTTACGAACATGAGAACGTTTGATAATTTTTGGGCCTTAAGATGAATATCTGCTTCGAGGACTATCTGACTATGGTAGTGGTTTGCGAAATATGTTCACAAGCCCTTCGGTAGCTCAGTTGGTAGAGTGGTCGCCTGGTAAGCGAGGGTCCTGGGCTCAACTCCCGGCTAAGGCGCATTTTTGTCTTTCAGTTCACTGCTTATAAATAAATAAAAGTGGCTAATTGCATCACCTAAATAATCTTTTCTCGAAAACAGTTCATGTGTGGGTAGCCTGCTTCCTGTGTTCTTGTTATTTCCGCAAGGGTAGTCCCCAGGAAATGACCCCTATCCTCGGTGAAACCCTCGACTCCCCAAGGAGTTTCCTATGAACAGCGAGTGTACGCCTAGAATGGCGCGATTTGGCTCGGTATTTTTGCATGCGAGATCTTATGGGACTATGTCCATGCACGTAGCGGACCACATTCAGTCACATCTGTGCGTGATTTGGTTCGTAATTGTTTATTCCCCACTCTTTATGTTTCATCATGGTCACACTTGGAACAATGAAATACTCACATGACCAATTCTAAAACACGCCAGTGATTCTCAGGAAGAACAAGAATACGTCTCGTCATTGACTCAAACTCAACAACTTAAATCCTGTGTTAAAGTTTAACTGAAAAGGGCAGAGATGGGACAGTCTTAGTAAATGCGTTACTTCGTTCCTCCGCTATTGACGAAAAATAAATTTTCAAATAGTGGAATTTCCCGGTCAGATTTGTGGTACTACTTGTGTCGCATGCTTAACGAAAAATATTTATGAAATTTCTTTGTTCAGGCACTAAGCAGTGTTCACCAAGCGTATCACCGTACACTGAAAAGCCGCGTTTGTGTTCAGATTCAAATATTCCGCGTCGTAGTAGAATTTGCGCTGTGGAGACAGCCGTAGATATTCTGAACCTCACTACGAGAGCAGATAGTGGAGAATCAAAAATCTCTTAGCAGAATCCAAATAACTCAGTGTATTCAACTAAATGATACAAAAATAAGTTTGCTTTTCAGTTAAACTTTAACCAATCACGGCGTTGTCGCGTTGGAGACAGTTGTGGTGCCGTTTCTGGTTCTTCCGCTAGGTACACAGCATTTTTGCTTCAGCAAGGACCACCATCATCACTCATTGGACAAAAAATAATCTGTGTCTGTGGTCTGAGATCGGCCCAAAGAAATGTTTCAAAATGGCGAGATGGAATACGTCCGTCATAAAATCCGGTGACGAATTGCCGCCAGACACGCTAGAGGAACAATAACAACCACACGGAGATCTTGGTATAAGTCATTTGAAGGGTGAATAAGCGATTAGGCTTTCCCTTCATATCGAGTCGCGTATTAGCCCCGTGGAAAAGCCAGCCAGCACTGAGAACTGAAGCCGGAAGTTAGAAATGACAAACTTGGTGACGCTTGACAGAACAGAGTTGGGTAAAGCAAAAATAGAGGAAGAGGCATTTTAAATAGTTTTAAACATGGCTACGCCTAAGAGGAACTGAAAATAGCCAACAAACCAGGTTAAACGTACACCAAGAAGTAACGTGTCATTGTTTTCTTACGATAGCGCACCTAGCGGCCAAAAAAGAACAAATCTGAGGAATTTTTGAGGGGCGTATGGAAATACCAGCGTTATTACCAGGTGCGACTGTAGTGGGGCCCTGGCTTAAGTCGCCGAATCATGGCCGCGGTGATTGAAAAACTAACAAATAAGCTTTACTAACCCTTTTTATAGGTTATACACATTGGTTCTTTGGTTGGTAGCATAACAGGCGTCAGTAGTGGTCAGCTGATGACCTACCGAACGTCAAAGACTGCCCTAGTAATGGCTACAAAAAATCAAGCTATGGAGATCCCTGACATAGGTTTCCTTTGTCTGCACCCAGGATGGGTCCAGACGGATATGGGATCTGTTGGGGGTCAGAAAGCGCCCTTAACCCTGCAGGACAGTGTGACCATGGTTTTTCAGACTGTGCATAAGTTTACATTGAAGCAGTCGGGGCGCTTTGTGGACAGAAGTGGGTTGGTGATCCCGTTTTGAAAAGTATATGGGGAAACGTGGGCTTACGTTGTTATGGATTGTTAAAGCCGAGGGGTTGCTCACTCCCAAAACGGTTGTAAAGTGGTGCCCAGGTGTGCCCAGCCATTTTTCATTTCGGGGCGAGAGCCGGTGTTCAGTGGTGCCCAGCCGAAGCCCAGCCATTTTTCATCTCGGGGCAAGAGCCGGTGCCCAGGGAGGGTGTACAGTGGTGCCACGCGAGTGAGCAACCCCTCGGTTAAAGCACGTATCTACACCTGATAGGCTAGATTTTCCGATGAGGACATATTATGTGATCATTTGAATCTCGCAAATAGAATAACAGAGCGAAGAGGTATCTAAAAAAATGCCTTGGTATAATTATAGTTTTCATAGCGTAGACTCCTCGTGACATAGTAGTCATAGTAGCTTCATTTGAGACACAATGATACGGCAAAACTTGAAATAGTGTGGTCAGTCGAAGCGTTATTTGTCTCAAATGAACTCGACCACCTTCTATGCGGACTTCTGTTTCACGCGCAGTTGAAAATCGTTAACTATTTTACCGTGTCAAAAATATTAAATTTCCTCTTCTTTGTGTTATTCTATGACCTTGATTCAAGTGAATACATATGCAACCTGTCTGGTATTGATATGTGCTTAGGTGCAAAAATCTTGGTTTCCACCGGATACGATGATTCGCAAATGTATCTTTATAGTCGGAGGGGTAAGTCTGAGCAGCGTTGGAAATTTTTCAGCTCGGTTTCTCCCAGGACTTGTTAGAAACCAGCTTACAGTAAATATATGCAAACTTCCTTTCTGAAATTTATCATTTTTCGTTCTTTTTCAATACATTCGGATGGGAACCGAACTTGCTTCAGAAATTTGTGCCGTAGAAGTACATAACTTGAGACGAAATATCCTAGCAGCTTATCTGATTACTGATGGTAGTAGCCTACACTGTAAAACAAAAAAAAAAATCGTGCAGTATTTGTTACTGGGATTAATCTTGTCTATTGGGATAAGATTACCCCTAATTCGGATTAATCTTATCCCAGTAGAGATAAGGTTCATCCCAGTAGCAAATACCGCAGTTAACTTTAATCCTTACTCGGAGAAGGGAAGTTGATGGCGAAGCACAATTTAGGAAGATAAATTCGCAAACCACATTGGCCTGATATATCACAAAAAATCAACAAAGAAACCAACAAAAACGGGGATTGTAAAGGCCAACGAATATACTGAAATAAAAGAATATTTCGGGAGGACAACCGTCTCCCTTCTTCAGCGCAGACAGAAAGTTTCGAAGAAAAATGCCAAAACGAAGATGAAGATCAACAACCAAGAAAACCAGAACAAAGCAGAAAACCAACAAGAAACAGAAAATTGAAACAAAACTGGAAGAGTTGAAAGCCTAAAATAAACACAGCGAGCCACTCACCAATACCTGCGAATAACAATTACGACTGTTCTCGCTCGGTACTAGCGAGTGACGTTGAAAGAAATGCCATTCCACAGGCAAACGACCGTGTCGAACAGCTCGGGGCGCTACGCCAAAAATATGGCAAAGGTTGAGCGGCTGATCCGTACCTTGTAAGTGACCTTATATCATCGCCATGATACTCTATTTAAGTAATTCTGGCAACATGAACCATGTATTCCTGGTCCGTTGCACTTTAGATCCGTACAAAGAAAATTTTCGGACGCTTCTCTTATTTTGAACGGCTGACGAAAGGAGTAGCTAGCCCGAGGTTCTAACAGGTTGTTTCGATGAAAGGCTCTGGAAGAAAGACTCGGGGAGCTACTGTGCTTTTTTTGACAGGCTAGTAGCGTACGCAAAATCAGGTCCGGATTTCTGCATTTTTCATCATCCAACTTCTACTTTTCCATACCGAATTAATAATGCAATCCTAACATGAACCGAATTAATGATGGTGGCGACAATCCTAGCACCCTACCCCCAGAAGGAATGGGTGAATGCGACAGTAGAATCCCATTTTTTCTAACCGCTGGAATAATTCGTCTCAGGGTATGCATTTGTCTTTCAGGTTGTGAATATTGGCTCCCTTTTGGGCAGCATTGAGAAATGCACTGGATCTCGGGCGTCATACAGCTGCTCAAAAGCTGCACTAAACATGGCAACCAAGACCCTGTCTTGTGAGGTCACAGACCTCGCTTTTGCTGTCATTCACCCGGGCTGGGTTCAGACAGACATGGGATCCTCAGGGGGGAGGACAGCCCCAGTAACTATAGAAGAGAGCGCCAAAGGAATTTTTGAAGTGGTGTCGGGGCTGAAACATGAGAAGTCTGGAGTGTATTGCGATTGGAAAGGGGAGATTATCCCTTGGTAATTTTCGTGAAAAAAATAAAATATTTGTGCCGAATTGACGCCATCCCTCGCCGATGAATACTCACCAATGCAAACTACTATTTTTAGCTTCGTATCATTGCCTATGGCGGGTCTAGCCCAGCCTAAGGCGTATTCTCGCCGTTCCCCGAGGACTCAACGAGGAATCAAGGGAAACGGCGAGAATAGAGGGGGTCACTCAGCGTGGACTCCGCGTACGGAAAACTACGAGAAAACGGGGAATGCTTCCAAAATAGATTTTGTTATAAAAAAAAATTTGCAGTTGACGAAATTAGTCTGGATCCACTTTATTTTTGGTTTTGTTTATTCTGATGATAATTTTACATTGCACCAACACCAGCAAAAATTGATTTCCCTCTGAATCTGAAAGGGATCCCTTTTTGATGATGGTGATGATAATCGGAGCATTCCTCGTCCGTGGGGGCTCGAGAGAATACGGGGAGTAACTCCCAGGGACAGACAAAAGCGGGGGGACTCGGGGAACGGCGAGAATGCGCCTAAGGAGTTTTTTGTTCGGTTGAACCGCCGTTTCATTCGTCATTCCTGAAACGGCGAACGGAGGCGGAAAGTCAGTTTCAACATCTTGGTTCAGTAATTGGCGCGAATTTTTAAAATTTTTGACAAAACTAATTAAACTTGTAAGCCAAGTAGACAGTGGGCCTATTACGCTAAAATCCATTTTTGCACTTTATTATAGCTGCTGTTGCAAATATTAAGTTAGTTCGACTTTTAACGTTTTCGTTTTTGGCTTCGTTCGTGAAACGAGATTTATAGATCGTGTCAAAGAAAACTCTAACATGAAAAATTTAAAGGACGTTTTTGGTACCGACATCGACCAACGACGGAAACGAACACGGCTGTTTACCATACATTGAACGGCGTTTGGCGTTTCCTGTCCAAAAATCAGTTCTACGCAGCAGGCTCGGGGGAAAAGTAGCCTATAGGCGTATTCTCGCTGTTCCGCGAGGACTGCTCGGGGAATCGAAGAGAACGGCGAGAATAGAAGGAGTCACTCAACGCGAACTCCGCGTACAGAAACAGCGAGAACACGGAAATGCTTCCAAAATGGATTTTGTTCGAAAAAAAAATATGCCGTTGACGAAATTTGTCTGGATCCACTTTCTTTTTGTTTTTGTTTCTTTTGATTGTTTTTAATTTATTTTACATTGCACCAACACCAGGAAAAAGTGATTCCCCTCTGAATCTGAAAGGGATCCCTTTTTGATGATGGTGATGATAATCGGAACATTCCCCGTCCATGGGGACTAACGAGAATACGGGGAGTGAGTCCCCGGGACAGACAAAAACGCGGGGACTCATCAAGTGGAGTCCTCGGGAAACGGCGAGAATACTCCTTATACCTCGTGAAATCAACGAGAATAGAGGGAGTCACTCCACGCGGACTCTGCGTACGGAAAACAACGAGAACACGGGGAATGCTTCCGAAGTGGATTTTGTTCTAAAAATAAAAATGCAGTTGACGAATTTAGTCTGGATCCACTTTAATTTTTGTTTTATTTATTCTGATTGTTTTTAATTAATTTTACATTGCACCAACACCAGCAAAAATTGATTCCCCTCTGAATCTGAAAGGGATCCCTTTTTGATGATGGTGATGATAATCGGAGCATTCCCCGTCCGTGGGGGCTCGAGAGAATACGGGGAGTAAGTCCCCGGGACAGACAAAAACGCGGGGACTCGGGGAACGGCGAGAATGCGCCTAAGGAGTTTTTTGTCCGGTTGAACCGCCGTTTCATTCGTCATTCCTGAAACGGCGAACGGAGGCGGAAAGTCAGTTTCAACATCTTGGTTCAGTAATTGGCGCGAATTTTCAAAATCTTTGACAAAACAAATTAAACTTGTAAGCCAAGTAAACAGTGGGCCTATTACGCTAAAATCCATTTTGCACTTTATTATAGCTGCTGTTGCAAATATTAAGTTAGTTTGACTTTTAGCGTTTTTGGTACCGACATCGACCAACGACGGAAACGAACACGGCTAATGTTTACCAAACATTGAACGGCGTTTGGCGTTTCCTGTCCAAAAATCAGTTCTACGCAGCAGGCTCGGGGAAAAAGTAGCCTATAGGCGTATTCTCGCTGTTCCGCGAGGACTGCTCGGGGAATCGAAGAGAACGGCGAGAATAGAAGGAGTCACTCCACGCGAACTCCGCGTACAGAAACAGCGAGAACACGGAAATGCTTCCAAAATGGATTTTGTTCGACAAAAAATATGCCGTTGACGAAATTAGTCTGGATCCACTTTCTTTTTGTTTTTGTTTCTTTTGATTGTTTTTAATTTATTTTACATTGCACCAACACCAGCAAAAAGTGATTCCCCTCTGAATCTGAAAGGGATCCCTTTTTGATGATGGTGGTGATAATCGGAGCATCCCCTTCCGTGGGGACTCGCGAGAATACGGGGAGTGAGTCCCCGGGACAAGCAGAAACGCAGGGACTCCTCAAGTGGAGTCCTCGGGAAACGGCAAGAATACTCCTTATACCTCGTGAAATCGACGAGAATAGAGGGAGTCACTCCACGCGGACTCCGCGTACGGAAAACAACGAGAACACGGGGAATGCTTCCAAAATGGATTTCGTTCTAAAAAAATTTGCAGTTGACGAGTTTAGTCTGGATCCACTTTATTGTTGGTTTTGTTTATTCTGATTGTTTTTAATTAATTTTACATTGCACCAATACCAGCAAAAATTGATTCCCCTCTGAATCGGAAAGGGAGTCTTTTTCGATGATGGTGATGATAATCAGCATTCCCCGTCCCTGAGGACTCGCGAGAGTACGGGGAGTGAGTCCTCGGAACCAGAGGCGTTACTAGACAAAATGTTTTGGGGGGGGGGCAAGGAATTTACCGACTGGCTGTTAATTTTTTACCGACTGTTTTTGCAGAAATAACGACTGTTTTTGCAGAAAAAAACAATGTTTTTGCAGAAAAAACAATGTTTTTGCAGAAAAAAACGATAGTTTCGAAAAAGTCGACTGATTTTCAGAAAAAAAGACTGGTTTGACGAAAAATCGACTGTTTAAATGAAAAAAATCAACTGTTTTGCGAAAAATTGGTCATTTCTTATCGACTGACCGACAACATTGGGGGGTGGCTTCCCCCCCCCCTCCCCCCCCCTCCTCGGGACAAACAAAAACGCGGGGACTCCTCAAGTCAAGTCACTGGGGAATGGTGCGAATACGACTGAAGCCTCTTCTACGTCTGTCATTTGGCTCCTCTTGAAATACTTTAGTTGCGTTTTGGCTGATACCATGGTATCTGTTACCACGGTAACTGGATCTGCAATTAGTCGTTTTTGCAGTTATCGTGGTATCTGATACACGGTGCTCTGCAAAAACGACTAATGCCGAAATTGCACTTTCCGAAGTCATCCCAAAAGAAAAACAAATATCCAGTTACATCACTAAGTGCTAAACTTCTTTTTCACCAATCTGACAAAATTTGATGAAAGTGAGATGACTTTTCAGATACCACGACCAGTTACCACGGTCGGACCGTAGTATCTGAATATCTGATACCACGATATTTGGCCAGATACCACGATGACTGCAAAAACGACTTTAGACCGTGGTAACAGATACCATGGTATCAGCAAAAACGCAACTATTCGCCAGTGGTCTTCACCGGATAGAAGAACTAATGGTTTCAAAACTATCTTTTGAATTTGAGCTTTCCGATTTTATTGCTACTCAAGCTACGTTTACACGGGGGGTATTTACACGTACTCCGTGGGTATTTTCCCCGCAACAGCAACAAATCCCCGGGTATTTTGGACTTCAATTTTGCGAACCTTTTACCTGGGTATGTGTTTGTCGAAGGGTATTCTTCGCCGTCAGCAACAACAAAATCGGATTTTCGATTGTCCATGTAAGAAGTGATTCAGATGGACCATCGTATCGTAGAGAGATACCCTGAGCTTTACAACCTTGGAATTTATTGCCACATGAAAGTACCCTCCCTTGAAAAATACCCGGGTACCGTGTGAACACTTTCCCGTCTCGTCTCCGGGGAAAAATACCCGCCGTGTGAATGATCCTTCACTAGCAGCTCACTAGACGGCTCTGAGTTTGTATAATTGTGCTTTGACTGTGCCAACCAATCAAGTACTTGCCGGCAGTCAACGCTAGGCAGGCTTGGACTTGTCTGGCAGCGTTGCCGCCCGTGACGTTGCCACTGCTAGTGAATTAAAGCCAGTGGACGCTCACGTGCTTATGGTCTCCTGTGTTACTCACTAAAGTAAATCGACGCTCGTTAAATAGAACGAGAAAAAAGTTTATCGAAAAGGACATACTATTTCGATCCGTCTATAATTTGTGTAAGACATGTGCCGAGATATTCCAAGATTTTCACCATTCCCGTAGTGCCTTTTATTCTCGACGGTATTGAAGAGAATTGGCTCATAGCAACACTGGTCAAAAGCAGTGTTGCCAACAGCTGTACAATTGTATCATTTTGGTACATTTCAACTCGGCTGGAACAGTATGGCACAATCACACTTTTTTTGGTACATTTTCCAAAATTTGGTACAATATGGTACAATGACATTTTTTGCGTGTTTGTGTCAAGTAAAACTGACTGACCGAGCAAGCAGAGATAGATTTGTTTGTATTCTTTTGTAATGCATATTATAGTAATTGTTTCGATCGAGGCATTTTTTGGGTGCATTTTAAATTCCATCTCCGTTAGATGTGCTGAAGAGTTTAATTATTTTGCGGAAGGTCAGATTATATATGTAGTAAACTCGGCTTTACTACCCCTAGTGCTCGTCGGGGGTGCTATAGTTGCTATAAGCCCGTACTGATTATAATCGGTATATTCGGGCATTAGCCTGTCGCAAGTTTAGAGGTCGTCACCCCTCCTCCTCCATGCCCAAGCACTTTGAACCGCCCCTGTCTCCATGAGCATGGTGACACACTATAACTGGCGAAATACTTGAAGAAGTTATCGAAAACCTGCAACATCGAGTGCTGCCCTTCTTTGTAAATCGGATGATAACCTTTAGTGCACTATTTTTTGTCGCTTTCGTTGTACAGTTTGCCTGAAAATACTTTAGTTACTACGTTGACCGTTCCAAACAGTGGCCTAACTATTTGCTTACCATGTTCGGAAGCGTGGTAACATCTGTAACGTGATTGGCTGGATTACCCCGTGGAGTGGTATTTTACATTAAAATGCGTTCCAGCTTGACGCCAAGATGCCAACATTTGTGACGTCAAACGTGTGACGTCTTGCGTAGTAACCACGGTAAGTAGGGTGGCACACGCTCAAAATCATGGATTCTAAATACAAGTTTCAATTTTAAAAATAAAGACTCTGTTATGTCACTTTTTCGGGACAATGAAATAACTGAGTCATGTCCCATATTGTGCTAATTTTGGGGCTGAACCCAACCTGCCTCGGTTGGAGAAAGAAGGGTCTGAGAAGTATTTTCAGCATAGAAATGGGTAAAAAAAATGTCTTCTGGTGTAGGCTACTGTTCATCGAAAACGATCCGCGTGTTGCGCGATGCGCAACGCGCGGGAAAATTTTTGGACGTGGTACAATTTTTGGTCAGTTGGTACATTTTACGGGCGTTTTTTGGTACCTTTTGTTTCGAAGCGTTGGCAGCACTGGTCAAAAGCCGTGTATATTTTGAAAATCACCCAAGACGTTCGTTTTATTTCGCTTTCATTTCTCGGTTTGCCTCAAGAAGTTTCCCGGTTAGTTCAGACAGACTGTGAGTTTCATTTACTTGTCACTATAAATGCACAGGATACCTTGCTATTTGTGCCACCCCACATGATGGGTCCTTTATATAAATGCCAAGTTTTATAGTCCTAGCTTATATGGAACTAGCAAAGTGAGAAATAGGGATAGACGAAACGACGGAGAAACATCATCGCCATATGGCACTTGAGTGGAAGGCTGCAGGTTCCATAGGATACTTAAATATATAAGCTTGGTGCCGTTGTACTATAAATAAAATTTGTTCATACTAATTGCGGGGATTTCTAGGGAATTTAGAATCCGCCAGCAATCGAGGTGATTTCAAGGGAATTTTAAACGTGTGACCATGTTCAGTGACATTACGCTACCGTCCAGATGCGTCCAGAAAGAAAAACAAGTTTCACCCTCCTAGCTTGTCCGGAAGTGTCTGAACTAGCAGAAGTTGGACAGAGTGAAGAACAAAGTTCATGTGTTTTAACAATCACCTACCGCAGCAAATGTAACAAGATGAAAGGTTTGATGGAATCGTAGAGGGGAATATTTGGTGCTGTTTCTAGCCTAGAACAGACAATTGGGACTAGCATTTGCTCATAGTATTTACTCCCATATTAAAGCACTTCTCGACTTCAGCAGGGTTAAGTTTTAATTTTAATTGTATTGAATTTTATTTATAGCCCTTTGAGGTAGAGATGTAGTACGGGATACTGTTTGCACCACTCCCATGAATGAAATATATGCATGCAGTTCCCATTGCTTCTTTCCAGCCCAGTCTAGTACATTAGCCCTTTTTCAGTCACGGTGCTCAAACGTCTAGCACCATGCCTGACGTTTGAGCACTGTACCTTGAAATTCATGCATGGTGCATGGATTTCAGCATACAGTGCACACATGAGCATAGGCATGTCGAGCCGGTATTTAGTGTGTAACGACAGAAATTGTGCTTTTTCATGTGTGCACTGTATGCTGAAATCCATGCACCATGCATGAATTTCAAGGTACAGTGCTCAAATGTCTAGCACTCAGGCATGGTGTTAAACCTTTGAGCACCGTGACTGAAAAAGGGCTAGTGTGCTAGACTGTTCCAACCTCTACAGTTACCAAATGTGTGAAATTGGGCCGTGTTTGAATGGTCTAGTTATGCACTACAATCTGATATTTTTTTCCACCTCTGTTGAACGAAATTGCAGCACTGCCAAACCTGCTGACCATGGCCAGATTGTTTTTGCGCCACCTTCCCTTTCCAGTTTTCTTTTGCACCCTTTGCAGATTTATTTATGCTACAATATAATTTTTTTTTTTTTTTTTCAATATAATTTTAATGGGGAAGAAGTCTTCCCCATTAATTGGGATTATATATTTGGTTCTATTTGGTTTTCACCATGAGACCTCGTCTTGTGGGTCCTGGTTTGTCTACGTGGCTCCGACAAGGGAGTCCTAGACTTCTAAATTATATTTGAAAATTTTTTTATGGTATTGGTCACGGTACAAGTCCCTTGTCTAAAGAGCCATCTATATTATAAATTTACGTGACATGGGGATGTGAACTGGTTAGATGAATTTGCCTTTGGGCGGGATCACTGTTCCTATGGCCGGCTTCTACCAGACTATTGTAGTGGTTTGCGAACTCTGTTCACAAGCCCCTCGGTAGCTCAGTGGTAGAGTGACTGCCTTGTAAGCAGAGGGTCCTGGGTTCAAATCCCGGCTGAGGAGCATTTTTGTCTATCAGTTCGCTACTTACGAATTTTTACGCTACAGTTCAATTCAATTTATTTTCAAAATTCGCTCAAGGACGAAGCCGAACATTGAATTTATTCCATCATGAAAACAAGATTACACTCGTATAAAGATTACAAGATTAACCCAAATAGCTTGAGCTTGACTATTTGCGCCATCGTTTTTCTGTTGCATGTATTCGCACCTTTTTGGCTTTGTTTTGCGCCAGGCGATTCTTCAAAAAGAAATAGAAGTTAATTGGATGACATGTGATATTAATGAATTTGGTCAGGATGGATGTATTTTGATGTTCCATACGCTGTCACTGTAATTTAGCCTTTATTTTCACAAGTTTACGAGATTTTCGAATTTTTTTTTCGAAAAACGAGATTTTTGGGGTTTTTCTTGATCAGCTAGTTACCCCTCCAAGATGATGTGCGAGGGATAAATACAATTCGGATATTTTCGGTTGCACTTCCGGCAAACCGTCCTCAGCGAAAGAAAGAAAACTAAATCATAAAATCCACCACAATGACAACAGGAAAACGATGCGGAACCAACAAACAATAAGATGACATGTAACTAAAAACCAGAAGAACGATGCGGAATGAACGACATGCACGAGATTTTCGATGAATAAGATGAACAATAAGATGACATGTAACTAAAAACCAGAAGAACGATGCGGAATGAACGACATGCACGAGATTTTCGGTGGCGCAAATAGCAAGGTATCCTGCATGGTAAAAAATGAAAAAATAAATGAAACAACACAACAACAATAACCAAAATAATTAAAAGTCACCAAACCGAAACACTATGGAGCTCCATGGATAATGACAGTCTTACAGAATTTCTGATGTTGCTGGAGTCTTGGCAAGATACTTGTCCAGTAAGAAAGTAAAATTTAAACATGAATTCAGCGTGTAGTTTTATACCCATGTCAGTTGTTTTTGTTTGTTTTCCATTTGCCCTGGAAGATGATAAATTTGGGATATGGATTCATGGTGGGTTTACATACTGTATTAACACTGCAGCTTGAACAGATCTCTAGCAATATGGACGTATTTGAAAAATAGGTCCGTTTCTTATGTAAATATTTCCGTATTGCTAGAGATCCTTTAAAGCCCAAATACGTACGTACGGTATTTTAATACGCTCGAATTTCATGCAGTGTGTAAACCCACCATTAGCTTGTATTCTTTCTTACCCATGTATCCTGCATATATTGATGCTTTGATCCGCATCTAAAACAAACTTTACTTCTATCAAATACTGTATGAAGGAATTCGGTTGGTGGATTTCTGAACTTCACTCAGATTGTGAAATCCAGCATTTAGCAGTGTCAGCATATTTGACAGTGCAAAACAGATAAGTCAGCTACATTTTATTAGAGCTATATTTTGGCCCTTCTTGGCAAGGGTCCTCTTCAGGCTCAAGCCGCTCAGGCTGGAAAATGAACTTGAAGACTAGAGACAAGCTCACTTTGAGACAAGTTCATTTTCCAGCCTCAGCGGCTTGAGCCTGAAGAGCACACTTGCCAAGAAGGGCCAAAATCTAGCTCTAATAAAATGTAGCCGACTTATCCGTTTTTCACCGTCGAATATGATTTGCAGTCAGCTTGGGCTGAAGGACTATCTAGTGTCAGCATATCCAGCTTTAGGCACACATAATCCCAAAACCAGGGATTTCTGGTAGGCTAGTCCTAACTGGAACCTAGGTCATTAATATGTGGCAACAAGCTAATAGCTTAGTGCCAAATGTAATAAATAAAGATTTGTTTTCTTGAAAGATAGGACTGCACAGAATTTTTTTTTCTGGATTTTTAAGCCAATTCTGAGATGATGTTATTGGCGGTTGGGAACCTTTACTGTAGAGCTTCAGTAGAAGTATTCTTCATTGAACAATCCTCTAAGTTTTTGACCACCTTGGATTTGCTTTTCACCCCTATGCCATTTATGTCAAAAACACCCATTTGGGGGAGGGGGGGGGGGAGGGGGGAATAAGAACTTAAAGCCAAACTAATGTTTATTTTTCTTTGATATGAAGAATTCGGTCCAACTATTTTGGTGTACTCTTCATATAGCAATTATAATTTCTGTCCGTCAGTCGGTCTGTCGGTCCCGGTTTTGCTAGTTCGGGCACTTCCAGATAAGCTAGGACGATGAAACTTGGCAGGTATATCAAGGACCGGACCAGAGTAAATTAGAAATAGTCGCTTCCCCGATCCGACCATCTGGAGTGGAGTGGAGGGAGGGGGAATCCGGAAAAATTAGGAAAAATGAGATATTTTTAGCTTACGAACGATTGATCGGATCTTAATGAAACTTGATATATGGAAGCACCTCGTGTCTTAGATGTTCCATTGGGGGGAGCTGGAGGGGAAACCGGAAATCGTAGAAAACGCTTATGGTGTATTTACACACTGCGCAAATCCGAGCGGATCGTGAAAACCGAGCGGATTTCCGACCGTTTTTTTGCTTGAAAATTTTTCTAGCTCTCCGCTCGGATTTGCTTGATCTGGTCGGTTTTTGAGCATCGTTTTCAAGAAAATGAGTGATGATCAGAAAGTTTTAGAGGGCATCCCAGCTTATATGACCCTGCTGATCCTGGCTTCAAAAAAAACAAAGAAGAAAGACCTAATATGGGATTCTGTTGCAAAACAGCTCTCGGTTGAAGGCAAGGCTCATATGGTCAGGGTGCGTAAACGCTGCGTTTGATCGATTATAATTTGCAAACCATTCGAAAAGGAGCGAGCGGATTTCCGCAGTGTGTAAATCCACCATTAGAGTGGAAAGATCCGGATGAAACTAGGTGGAAAGATCAAGCACAAGTCCTAGATACGTGACTGACATAACCGGAACGGATCCGCTCATTTTGGGGGAGTTGGGGGGGGGGGGGGGTCCGGATTGCTAGTGATCCCGCGAGTTCGGTGCTTCCTGATGTGCTAGGACGACGGAAATTGGCAGGCATGTCAGGGACCCGATTAGATGAAATAGGAAATAGTCACTTCCCCGATCCGACCATCTGGGGGGGGGGGGGGGAGTGGAGGGAGTGGGAAGCCAAAAATTTAGGTATTTTTAACTTGCGAACGGGTGATCGGATCTTGATGAAAGTTGACATTTAGGATGACCTCTTCTCTCAGACGTCCCAATTTGAATCCGGACCGGATCCCATGACACTGGGGGAGTTGGAGGAGGGAACCGGAAATCTTGAGAAACGCTTAGAGTGGAGGGATCGGGATGAAAATTGGTGGGAAGAACAAGCGCAAGTCCTAAATACGTCATTGACAAAACCGGACCGGATCCGGGCATTGTGGGGGTGTTGTGGGGGGGGGGATTTCTAGCGATACCGCGAGTTCGGCATACTTCCTAATGTGCTAGGACGATTAACACTGATTAAAACAGATTGACTTGAGAATAGTCGTTTTCCCGATCCAACCATCGTGGGGGGAGTGGATGGATGGGGAGTTCGGAATCTAGTCTCATGCATAACTTTTGAACGGGTGATCGGATTTGAATGAAACTTGTCAGGTGGAAAGAGCTATCGCCTCAGATGTTCAGTGTAAAGTGCGGGTCGGGTCCAATACCTGTGGGGGATGGGGGGGGGTGGTGGAAAACTTAAGACACGCTTCAAGCAGAGGGATTGGGGCGGCACTTAATGGAGAGAACAAGCATTAGGCTTAGATACGAAATTGACGGAGCCAGATGGTTTCGAGGCTCTGTGGGGGGATTTGGAGGGGGTTTCCTGGAATTCCAGTAGTCGCGAGTTAGAATAGTTCTAGATGTACTACAAGACGACGAAACTTTGCAGGCATAATAATGACCCGACCTTATTGACTTAAGAACCTAACACAACATACCCACTGAAACTTCCGTTCCTAGATCCGAGCATTTTGGAGGAGTGAGGGAAGGAAAATATGGAAATTGACTTATGCAAATTGCGAACGAGTGGTCTGATTCGAGTTAAACTTATTGGGTGATAAGAATCGACGACCTAGACATGTAAAACATGCGTTCGACACCATCTTAGGCCCAATTTTATTTTTAGTTATGATTAATGATATAGCTGATGATTTTGAAAATCGTTGGAAGTATGTTGATGATCTTACAATTATTGAAGTTTGCTGTAGAGAGGATTCGAGTCAAGTTCAAGATATTGTGAGTAAAGTAAAAATGAAAGCTTTGAAATCTAATATGACTGTGAATGACACTAAATCGTGCACTATGACGATTTCTTTTTTTAAATCTTTCAGCCCTACTTCTCTACCTGAAATTTCAGATTCCTTGAGAGTAGAAAAAATTAAACTCCTAGGGATAATTTTAACTCAAGATTTAAAATGGGAAGCACAGACGACCAGCATGATAAAGCGAGGGAATGCCGGACTCCAGATGCTTAAGCTCATGTCCAGGCATGGGGCCCCCACTAAACACTTGTGCCAAATTTATATTTCATTTATCCGACCAAACTTAGAATATGGAGCCCCTGTTTGGCATTTTGGCCTCACGGTCGAACAGACCGCCAGAATTGAGAAGATTCAAAAAAGAGCTCTAATCAAAGCGTCAAAGGTGGCCGAGAGGTCCTATGAAGAGTTACTACGTAAATTCGAAATTACCTCCTTATATGAACGAAGGCTGAAACTCTGCATGGAGTTTGGTGTCAAATCTCTGAATCACCCGATCCACAAAAATATTTTCCCTTCTGAAAAGCTGTCAAAAAGGCTCCCTCGCAAGGCAGCTACTACGGTTGAAAAGTTGCAGCCGATTAAATGTGCCCACCAGAGGTTTGCAAAGAGTTTTGTCCCTTCTTTTTTAAAGTTGTATAACGAAGCATAAGCTGAGCTGCTAGTTTAAATTTATCATGTTATTTATGACCGTTTTAGCCGTATATGCGTAGGCCTATTATGTGTGTGTTCATTTATATACGTGACTATACCGAACAAATTTGGCGTGAGCCATGATCAGTTTTTGGCGAATAAAAAGATTTATCTATTGTCTATCTATCTATGCGACCACGGTTGGGGGTATTGGGGGGGAAGGGCGAAAACTTTTGACATACACAAAAACTAAATGGATGGACCAAATGAGATGCAAGTTCGACAGTGCCGAGTTAATGCGGCCTAGGTTTGTTATTTGGCGTCCGGGCCGGATTTGGCCAAGGTAGGGGGGGGGGGGTACTGGAAAGTTGAAGATAGGCCATGCTCTGATTTCAGTAAAAACTTGATTGACGGGAAGAGGGGATTAAGAGATACGACGTTTATGTTCCCAAGTCCTCTTCGGCCACAGTGGGGGGAGTTGGAGGAAGATTGCCGGAAACTTTGAGGCTCGCGTAGGGGTCAAACGAGTGCATAAATTTAAACGAAACTTGGAATGTAGAGAGAGCATATACCCTACATGACATATTTTAGGGTCCGAACCGGATCCGACAACGGTGGTGGTGGTGGTGGGGGGGTACCGGAATTTTCCAAAAATGCTCAAATTCGAGCGAAACTTGTTAGATGGTATAAAAGAAGATGCTTTAGATGATCCATTTTTGAGTCCGAACCAGATTCGTCCGCGGTAGGGAGGATGGAGGGAGTACCAGAAACCGTGTAGCAGGTCTAGGGATCAAACGAGTGGATTTATTGGGCTGAAACTTGGAAGTTTGGACAGTCATGCGCATTTGCTACAGATAATCCGAGACGGTGCCAGAATTGCTGAGAATTGGGTTAAACTAAATATCCTATTTCTATTTCCGAACCGCATTTTTGGATGGCGGGTGTATTTTGTGACGTTCTCATATACTTTCTTGTACCGCCTACTCGAAACCAGTGCCATATGAGCTCGTAGCTATTGTTTAAGGTTCATTTTCGCCTGTTTGAAAAGTATGTATAACAAAGAAAGTAGGCTAATGCTAAACTGATTCCACTCCTTGGACCCGTCAGAAGGAACTTAGCAGGAACAGGGATAGATTCAAAAGCATAATACTTTTGGCTGTAGTATCAAGCTGTGGTTGTTACGGCTATAAAAAAGGCTTTGTTTTTTTAAATAAAGCGCAAGGAACATTCTAGGGTTGAGTCTGTTCTTTTTAGAACTATTTTGAAAGTTTTACATCCCACCTGTAAGTTGCAGTGCATTTTTTGTTTTTAGTATTTTTCCCTTTGCACACACCTTTTTTCTAGCTTTTAACCGTGCATACTGATTTTTTTCTTCGTTTTTTAGCTGAAGACAAAAGGTTGAATGAACCAAGTGAAATAAGCAACGAGTGCTAAGATAAATTGTGCACAAGATCGAAAGGTAAGCGGATCTCTTTGGTGTTTATCATGACGATTTTTGAAGTAATCTAGGATCTACAAGTTAATGATCGAATGCGAGATTTATCTTACATCCTATGCCTTCCTAAAATATTTGCATGGTTTATCCCTTTCCAGAAGTTTAAGAATACTTTTCGTCAAATTAGTTCAGCCATTGTATGTTATCAGAATTCGGTAATAATTTGGGACATATAGCCTAGCTCGGTGAAATTCTGTTATATCCTATACCGTCTTGAAATATGTTTATTGTTTACCCCGTTCTAGAAGTTTAAGAATACTTTTCTTCAAATTAGTTCAACCTTTTTAATTTATAAGATCACAGTGATAAATCAGTGAAGTTTAGAATCGTCCGTTATCTTCAAAGCTGTGTTTTATTATTGTTTTGTCCATTTCAAAAGTTTAAGACCACTTTTATCCGCATTCCAGCCTTTTTTGTGTTATTAGAATTGGACGGAGAATAACAGTGATTCTCAGCTCCTTCCGTGGCCTAAATGACCATTATTGAAGTAATGAAGCTGATTTTGTTCTTTTTTTTTGACAATTGCCATGTCGATGAAAATTATTTATTCCCTGATTTTGGCTAGTTCTTAGCGACGTTGCCTGTTTTCTGTTGATAAATATGAGTCAGAAAATTATTCGTATGTTTTCTTGTACTTTCAGGTTTTGTTGGTAAGAAAATCTGTGTAACGCACTTGTTGGTTTCTAGTTAGCCTTTTCAAGATCGGCGTGTTCTTTTGGATTCTTATTTACCCGTCGGAACAGCAAGAATTCTTGAAAACACCAGAATGAAAAAGAAAGAATAAAAAGGGGAAGACAGAAATAAATACACCAATAATTCGTAAATCACAACCACCAGATCATGAAAACTGTACGTGGAAACCGTATTTCCAAAGTACCATATATCACTGAGAAGATTAACAAAAAAACAAGTGAATTCCAAGTGATTTATTTTCTTTTATGTAATAATTATATATATTAAAGTATTTTAACACATGAAATGTAATGGTTGATGTATTTAGTGCCATGTCGGCGCTACGAGTTAGATCAATAAAAATATCTATCTATCTAAAATACTTATCAGACCAACTGGGTATAGACCGTGTGCTATTCTTACGTTATTTTCCTTACTGGATCACTAATATTGAAATTTTTATCGGTGGTGCTAGTCCAGATTTTTTTTTTACTATCATGGGCATTTTGCACCTCATCTAGACGTTGTTGATTCGATCACCGTCTATATTAAGAAGGTAGCCTAACATAAACTTTCCTCAAAATATATCTGACAGAACATGCTAATATTAAAGAAGGTGTGCTGAAATGAGACGATTGAACCCTGAGGCCCTGACTACCTGGCAACATTGCTTTGGGGTAGTAAACCTGTGACGGGTTTATTCTTGCCTGATTGTCGTGTATTGTTAATTGGGGTACTTGAATTTCTTGCGTCACCCAAAATTACCTCCAAGTTGATTGGTCAGCTCCCTTTTTAACCATTGGTCAGCTGGGTGGATGATTCATCGCTAGTGACGTCTGTAGGACATACGATTCAATTTAGATAACAGTTGGTGTTTAGCTCCTTGGGAAGTTTTGTATTGCATCATCATCTCGTCAATTGTGGCATTCGCCGATTTTATTTCATAAATGGTAGTTACATTTTATTTTACCGATTTGTTAAGTTGAACGATAGGCTACGGAATGGGTGTGGGATGTGAAGTCAGGACTGATGAAATTAGACTGAGATAATATTAGAAATGTTCGAATCCACATTATTGAGTCAGATTTCAAATGTGAGTAACTTAAAACGGGTTGTCTGGAAACGATTTTACATGATAGACTGGATGTTGAGAGATATATTCTTTGTTTTGGTGTATAAATATATAAGACAGGGCGAAATATATAGGTTACAGAAAATATATACAACGACAGTAATTATATTGATCCCCCTTTCCTTTTTGGAATGGATTATACATTCATTTTAGTTTATTCCGTCTTAAAAAGGGAGTATAAAAGAAAGAAATAACGAAAAATACTTGGTAATACTCACATAAATAAAACCTACAGTAATGTACAACAACCAGCAGTATTTCGCATATAACTCACCTCGTAAGTAACATGACCGATTGATCGGCGTTTTCCGTACTTTAGCACTTCAGATCCGGTCTTTCTTTGGTTATTTTAGCTTCATGATATTTTATTCATATTTTTTTTAATTTATTTTAGCTTCATAACAGAAACTGATACTGTATGTTGATAAATAATATATATGTATACTCATTTTAACCATCTCATTACATGGAGAAGTGAACTGTTTAGACAGGTTTGCCTCGAGCGAGCTCACTGTTCCCAAAGCCTGTTCCTTTTTGGCGATTGTATTGTTTCGCTAAACTCCCATTTTTTATAGCCTGCGATAGCTCATTTGGCTAGACCATCGTTTGGTTAGACCATTGCGTGTTCAGAACCCGCTTGAAGCACATTTCATTTTCCATTTCACGACTACTAATATATATAATATTGATCTGCAGTATTCGTCTTTTAAAACTTTAGTATTTTAACGCACAACTCACCTCATAAACAATATGACAATAAAAGCCGATATGGTATATTAAGGAGCATAATTTCGTGGAACATGTCTGGAGTGGTCAGCTTACACAGATTTTCTTCGTCGTACGAACTCGAACTCGTAGTGGGCGGACCGGAAGGGGCCGTAGAGAGCCCTGTGACAGACTCGGGCTTTAGGAGCTCTGGAGGGCTTACTAACCCCTGAAGATGGCCCTCCCTTCACTACGGATACAAGCCATGTATACAGATAGGTATTGTGATTGTGCCACGTTTTCATACTTTACGTAGATTTGAGCTGTAGCATGTTTCGCTAATTTTTTTTTAATCGCTTGCTGTTTCGATTTCTGAACGATTCGCTGAAGTACACTGTAAAAAGTTTCTCCTTTATCGGACTTTACTATAGTTATGCGTCACCGATTTCGGGCATTTTTATTCCTAATTCGGATAATTAAAATCTGAATTCGGAGAGTTATAATCTGATGCAGGATTAAAACGCTAGAATGCCAAATACTGCAGACTATACTGCAGTATTTTGTATTCTAGCATATTTATCTTATCGTATCATATTTATCTCCCCGAATTCGGATTTTAATTCTCTGAATTAGGAACAAAAATGTCCGAAATCGGTGACGCACAACTACTAAAGTCCGATAAAGGAGAGACTTTTTACAGTATAGCCAAATAGTGGTTCGGGCCCCCCCGGGAAGGAAATGTAGATAGTGTCTCGGTTTCCGGTAGAGCAGGACGTCAAAAATTCCAGATAGGTTACTGACCCGCCCCCTCACAGCCCTTTTGCCCCCTGCCCCCCCCCCCCTCCTTAATTCTTAATGTTGTTTTTTTGTATTGTTAGCATGTTTTATGTGTTCTTTTCTACATTCTGAATACACTCGAAAAGTGTAAAAAATAAATCAAATAGAAATAAGTATTCGTTCAGCCCAAGCTGATAGCAAATCACATTTGCTGTCCCTAAACTGACAAGTCGGCTGAGATTTTTGTCCAGCGGAATTTTGGCCCTTCTTTGCAAACGTCCTATTCAGGCTGTGGCTCAGGCTGGCTTGTTCGTTTTTCTTGCTTCAGCCTGAGAAGGAGCCTTGCCAAGAAGGGTCGGACTATCGCTTCAGCAAATCTCACGGGGCTTGTTATAGATCATGATAGATCCTTATTGTTTTTTGTTGTGTTCTATTTAATTTCTAATTTTATTTTACATACTCCGCTTTGAAAATGCCGAGTCAGTCATAAATTACTTACTTACTTAAAGCAAACCAAGAGCGTGTTCCACCCTTCTAAGAATAGTAACTATTAGTTATTATTTCCGTTCCAACCTCACGAAAAGTTACTACGCTGACCGTTCCAACCTTCTCGAAATAGTAACAATGTGCTTACCATGCTCGGGAGCGTAATAAGCGTGGTAACTACGCATCTCTGTCACGTGAGTGGTCGGGTTCGCCCGTGGCACGATATTCTGCTGGAAAATAGAAAACTCGGTCCAGCCTTGACCTCGGCCTTGACGGCAAAAAGCAAGAATTCGTGACGTCATGCGTAGTAACTACGGTAAGTAGGGTGGAATACGCTCCAAGTTGCTCTCAGTTTACATAGCAGCGCAGCACCTCGAAGAATGCATCTTTGGCAAGTGAAAATTGTGACCTATTTTTTTAAAGCCATTCCTTAGCGTCTCCGTCAATTGAATTTGGTTACACGTACTGTGTTATTAAAACTGACGGCGAATCCGAAGACAGTTGTACTGTATTAAATAGAGGAACTTCTAAAGATTTTCGAAATTACGAATGAAGTGTAAAGATGAAATAGCATGAGTTAGAGTGTCGTCTATTTCCCTTAATTCTAATTTGCGGTTTTAATTTGTATCATCTTTTCGGATTATCAGTCCTACTGTCAGTGGTACGATATGACTGACTCCTCCCCATTCTTCGCTCCTATAGCGTCTTATCAACCGTCTCGCGACACAGATTCGGTGGCTCACTTTCCGTGTTCATTTTCCCCTTTTTATGGCACTTGGCCGAAGGGCAATCGCAGTTTCTGTCCGTCCGTCGGTCTGTCTGTCGGTCTGTCCAGGTTTTGCTAGTTCGGGCACTTCCACGTAAGCTAGGACGATGAAACTTGGCAGGCATATCAGGGACCCCAAAAGATTAAGTTGGAAATAGTCACTTCACCGATCTGAGCATCGTGGGGGAGTGGAGGGAGGAGGAATCCGGAATCTAGAGGTATTAATAACTTTTGAACGGGTGATCGGATCTCAATGAAACTTGATATTTGGAAAGACCCCGTGTTTCCGACGACCCGCTTAAAGTACGGACAGGATCCGGCGACTTTGGGTGGAGCTGGAGGGGGGGGGGGAACGGAAATCTTGGAAAGCCCTTAGAGTGGAGGGATCGGGATGAAACTTGGTGGGTAGAACGAGCACAAGTCCTAGATATGTTGTTGACATAAACGGACTGGATTCGAGCACTGTGGGGGGTCGAGGGGGGGGGGGGGCGGAATTCCGGTGATCCCGCTAGTTCGTACTTCCGGATGTACTAGGACAATGAAAATTGGCAGCCATATCAGGGCCCTAAATGATAAGATGGAAATAGTCACTTCCCCGATCCGAGCATCGTAGGGGGAGTGGAGGGAGGGGGGATCCAGAATCTTGAGGTATTTATAACTTTCGAACGGGTGATCGGATAGCAATGAAATTGGATATTTGGAGAGATCTTGTGCCTCAGACGACCCATTTAAAATCCGGACTGGATCCGGTGACTTTGGGGGGGGGGGGGGGGCTGGAGGGGGAAACCGGAAATTTTGGGAAACGGTTAGAGTGGAGGGATTGGGACGAAACTTGGTGGGAAGAACTTTTTCAAGTCCTAGATACATCGTTGACATAACCGGGCCGGATTTGGGCACTGTGGGGGGAGTTGGGGGGGGGGGTGAATTCGGTGATTCCGCGAGTTTGGTACTAGGACGATGAACGACCATCAGTCGACCATCTGATCTTCCCCGATCAGACCATTGTGGGGGGTGTGGAGTGATGGGGAATCCGGAGTCTAGTGGCATGCATAACTTTTGAACGGGAGATCGGATTTGAATGAAACTTGGCAAGTGGAAAGAGCTATCGTCTCAGATGTTCCACGTGAAGTCCGGACCGGATCCGATACATGTGGGAGAGCTGGAGGGGGCCACCGGAAATCTCGTGAGACGCTTGGAGTCGAGGGATTGGGATAGAATTTGGTAAGAAAAACAAGCATAAGCCCTGTAGACACGTTCTAGATAGAACCAGATCTTACCGGGGCTCTTTGGGGGAAGTTGGAGGAGGTTTCCTGGAATTCCAGTGATCGCGAGTTATGATGATTCATATGCCCTAGATGCCTTATTTTAGGGTTCGGACCGAATCCGAGCACGGTGCTCGAGCAATTTCCCGAAAAATGCTCAGATTCGAGTGAAACTTGATAGGCGGTAAGAGAAGATGCTTTAGATGATTAATTTATGTGTCCGAACCAGATTCGGCCGTGGCAGGGGGAGTTGGAGGGGGGGGGGGGGGGGGTACCGGAAATAGTGTGGCACGTTTAGGAATCAAACGATTGGATCTAAACTTAAAAGGTAGAAAATTAATATGCCCTAGATGATCTGACGCAATGCCAGAAATACTCAAACTCGAGTGAAACTAGATATCCTATTTCCAGGTATTTTGTGACATTCTCATCTACTTTCTTGCATCACCTACTCGTAACAAGTGCCATATGAGCTCGTA
Source organism: Branchinecta sandiegonensis (assembly GCA_030848855.1). Lineage (NCBI taxonomy): Eukaryota > Metazoa > Arthropoda > Branchiopoda > Anostraca > Branchinectidae > Branchinecta > Branchinecta sandiegonensis. The sequence goes on along the minus strand of JAUPMV010000017.1, from coordinate 16,548,061 downwards.
GCTCTTGTTCTTTGATTGGACCAGGATTGGACAGTGCCTTTTGATCTCCTGGTAACCAGGAATAGTAACTTTTACACCGTATCATTCCCCCGAAGTAGAATTACCCCCCCCCCCCCCCGTCAACTCACCCGTTTTGCTTCGTAGTGTAATTTTGTCCGTATTTTTTCCAGCCAGTTTTCTGAACGAGTTCTTACCTGCCCAACCGGCCCTAGTAAGAAGTCCGAATTTCTATGATATTGCGAGTGTTGCGTCAGAAAAATCGAATAAAGAATTAGCTCATTTCTCGCTAGTCAACCAGATGTGACAGACCTTGTCGCATGTTAAACTAGTTAACCAACTGTGACAAAGTGAATAGTGTGACCAAATCCCGTGAAAAGGTGATGTTTTTTGAACTAGTGAATAGATGGTTTAGGCGGGAGGCCTAGTGAACGTATTTCCGTGCAATTAAATCCGAACCGACCACAGATCCTTCAGATCTGTCAAAACGTAATTCGTCGACGAGATTCAGTGGTGTATCTGTTAAAAAATAGTTATTATTAGTTACTATTTCGAGAAGGTTGGAACGGTCAGCGTAGTAACTTTTTGCGAGGTTGGAACGAAAATAGTAACTCATAGTTACTATTGCTAGAAGGGTGGAACACACTCTGAGGGTCGTCTTTTTCCTTAATTGTGATTTATAGTTTTTAAGTAGCATCATCTTTTCGGATGCCTTTATCAGTCGCCTGATAGTGGTACGATTTTGCTGACTCCTCCCCATGCTTTGCTCGCGTAAGTTGACGGTGACGCACTCCCTGTAAAAACGACTAGTCATGATCATGATATGAATATATTTAATAGCCAATTGACCGTACAAATACATGATAGCTACAATACACTTTACATCACTCAATACTTATCTTTATTTAACTAGTACACTCTTTAAAAATTGGCATATTTTAAGTATCTTAGCTTTATTTTTTGTTTCAAGAACATGGGGGAACTTGATAGTATACCCATCAAGAACATCGTACGGATAGCAACATCGATGATTAATCAAGATAACATCCTGATAACAAAGAAAAGTAGTTTTCACACGTGAAAATTTTCTTAAAAATTTTCCCGCTGGAGAATCCCCCTACCCAAAAATTTCCCCATGTCAAACCCCTCTGTAGGAAAGCTCTCCCACCCGAGGACACGTTGGCTGACACCAAGGCCGTATCCAGGGGGGGGGGGGGGTAGGGGGTTGAACCCCCCCCCCCCCCGAAACATACAAAAATAGTCTTTTTTATAGGCTTTTCCCTCTGATCTGTGTCTTTTTTTGTACTTTTTTGTCCGTCCCGCAGGCAAAATCCCCCCCCCCCCGAAAGGCAAAACCCCCCCGAAAAAAAATCCTGGATACGGGCCTGGCTGACATGTTTTGCTTCGTTTAGGTAGCGCAATTTTTGTGGTTTTACCTGCGTTGGTCGCAGGGCCGTATCCAGGGGAGGGGGGATTAAGGGGTTCACCCCTCCCCCTCCCGCGAAACTCACAAAAATAATCGTTTTTTACAGGCTTTTCCCTCTAATCTACGTCTCTTTTGTCCGACCCATGGGCAACCCCCCCCCCCCCCCCCGAAAGGCAACCTCACCCCCGCCCCCCCCCCCCCCCCGAAATAAATTCCTGGATACGGGCCTGGTTGGTCGCGTGTACCCACCCCTCCACCCCTGAAGCAGCCATTGATATAGAACGAAAGTATCCAAAACGTCCGTTCTTCATGGTGTTAGGGCACGAGATCAGGGAGAGTCCCGAGTCTCGGGCTCGGACAGTCCTGCCAGGATGTTAGGCCTATTATCTGTTCCGTATGAAAAGCTGCGATATTATGTCTTTTTGAAGAAAATGCAGGAAATCCGGCAAAAAGAACTAGCACGATCTTTTGTATGCACCATGGAGTTTTTCCACCGAAGTCCCCTTTTGGTGCATAGAATTTTTTTGTGACCGATGCCAAGAGTTTTTTTTTTTAAAGGACACCTCGCACTATTTACTGTTTATGTTCCAATTTTCAAAATTATTTGAATACTGTAAATCTAGGTTCTGCTTTTAACAAATTATCTATTGCTTTGGCTTAATCCTTTTCCCAGGCCCATTGACTTCTAGCCAAAACTCGGCAAAATTCAGATAACCGGTTTGATGCATCAGTAGGATGATACGCGAACACTCGTCCGGAGCATAATGCGTGTGGAAAATCGTGAAGCGTTGCAAGTGCAAATATTAGTGTTAGGTCGTTAGCGGGTTTGGAGTGTAACATATGAAGTTTGGGTCTTGGTTAAGAATTAACGAACCCAATTCGTAAGTAGGTTGCATTGGCATTATGAATACGACGGGTCCTTTAACGGCCGGATTTTCTGCACTTAGCCTGTATCGCAAAGCTGAAAAAATATCATATATTCAAATAATGTATACAACGGATACGTCAGCTACGATGCTTCATCAGCGATATTTCGGCCCTTCTTGGCAAGGGTCATCGTCAGGCTGTCGGATCTTCAGGGTCAACTTCGGAGAAGGAAACAAACCTGTGATCATGGTCCTGATTGATTACAGATTACAAACCTGATTACAGGTTTGTTTCCTTCCCCGAAGTTGACCCTGAAGATCGACAGCCTGACGATTACCCTTGCCAAGAAGGGCCAAAATATCGCTGATGAAGCATCGTAGCTGACGTATCCGTTGTATGCATTATTTAAATATATGTTTCAAAGTCAGCTTAGGCTCAAGGAATATTTATCTACGAAGTACGAAAAAATAGGAATTTTCCCGCATGGAATTGATGATGGTACCGAAATCGTGTCAGGAGTGACCACTCGAACCTGATAGTCTGCTCGCAGTAGGGCGAGCAATTTCCAGCCAGTTCTCTAACGGACAGGTCGCTGGGCAAGTTGTTACGTGTCTAGCCGGCTGCCTTAGTAACAGGTCCTATATTCTGAAGATGCGCGAATATTGCGTCAGAAAACTCGTAAGAATTAATTCATTTTCGGTACCAGTCCTGTGTATTTTGTTGGATGGCAACTAGTTAAACAAGAGTGACGAATTGGCAAAGTGAAATGAGTTCTGTGACTAATCCTGGCGAAACGGTAATTTTGTTTAATCTACTTGGGATTAGGTGAGAGAGATAAAGCTCGACGACGAAAGCTATCGACACAGAATCCTGCGAATCTGTCAAGCACCGTATCTGTAAATTATTTCTCGAACGTTCTTTTCCGGCTGAAATTTGTTTTGAAAATATGAATGCCAGACATCACTCAGTTGGATAGTTGCCGAATGAAGGACTGGTATTGCGAAAAGGTAAAGGGGTGTTTAATTGTGACAAATGCTTTGGGATTATATGGAGATAGGAGCGACCTAGTCATATTATGGAAACACTATCCGTTTTACTCCCCCTCTTTCCCCTCCCCGTATCCTTAATGGCTTCCTTTTAGACGACGAGTTTTTCTAGAAACCTCCCTGTGTCTCGGCCTATGTTTGTAAGGGAATTAAAAGATAGTTTAGCAAAAGATGAAATAGTACCCCCTCCCAAGCTCTTTCCCCTCCCCCTATCCTTAATGGCTTCCTTTTAGACGACGAGTTTTTGTAGAGACCTCCCTATTACTCGGCCTATGTTTTTTAAGGGAATTAAAAGATAGTTTAGCAAAAGATGAAATAGTACCCCCTCCCAAGCTCTTTTCCCTCCCCCTATCCTTAATGGCTTCCTTTTAGACGACGAATTTTTGTAGAAACCTCCCTATGTCTCGGCCTATATTTGTAGTGGAATTAAAAGATAGTTTAGCAAAAGATGAAATAGTACCCCTCCCAAGCTTTTTCCCCTCCCCCTATCCTTAGTGGCTTCCTTTTAGACGACGAGTTTTTGTAGAAACCTCCCTATGTCTCGGCCTATGTTTGTAAGAGAACGAAAAGATAGTTTAGCAAAAGATGAAATAGTACCCCTCCCAAGCTCTTTTCCCTCCCCCTATCCTTAATGGCTTCCTTTTAGACGACGAATTTTTGTAGAAACCTACCTATGTCTCGGCCTATATTTGTAGGGGAATTAAAAGATAGTTTAGCAAAAGATGAAATAGTACCCCCCCCCAAGCTCTTTTCCCTCCCCCTATCCTTAATGGCTTCCTTTTAGACGACGAATTTTTGTAGAAACCTCCCTATGTCTCGGCCTATATTTGTAGGGGAATTAAAAGATAGTTTAGCAAAAGATGAAATAGTACCCGTCCCAAGCTCTTTTCCCTCCCCCTATCCTTAATGGCTTCCTTTTAGACGACGAGTTTTTCTAAAAACCCTCCTTACTTCTCGGCCTATTTTTGTAAGAGAATTAAAAGATAGTTTAGCAAAAGATGAAATAGTACCCCCCCCCCAAGCTCTTTTCCCTCCCCCTATCCTTAATGGCTTCCTTTTAGACGACGAATTTTTGTAGAAACCTCCCTATGTCTCGGCCTATATTTGTAGGGGAATTAAAAGATAGTTTAGCAAAAGATGAAATAGTACCCGTCCCAAGCTCTTTTCCCTCCCCCTATCCTTAATGGCTTCCTTTTAGACGACGAGTTTTTCTAAAAACCCTCCTTACTTCTCGGCCTATTTTTGTAAGAGAATTAAAAGATAGTTTAGCAAAAGATGAAATAGTACCCCCCCCCCAAGCTCTTTTCCCTCCCCCTATCCTTAATGGCTTCCTTTTAGACGACGAATTTTTGTAGAAACCTCCCTATGTCTCGGCCTATATTTGTAGGGGAATTAAAAGATAGTTTAGCAAAAGATGAAATAGTACCCGTCCCAAGCTCTTTTCCCTCCCCCTATCCTTAATGGCTTCCTTTTAGACGACGAGTTTTTCTAAAAACCCTCCTTACTTCTCGGCCTATTTTTGTAAGAGAATTAAAAGATAGTTTAGCAAAAGATGAAATAGTACCCCTCCCAAGCTCTTTTCCCTCCCCCTATCCTTAATGGCTTCCTTTTAGACGACGAATTTTTGTAGAAACCTCCCTATGTCTCGGCCTATATTTGTAAGAGAATTAAAAGATAGTTTAGCAAAAGATGAAATAGTACCCCTCCCAAGCTCTTTTCCCTCCCCATATCCTTAATGGCTTCCTTTTAGACGACGAATTTTTGTAGAAACCTCCCTATGTCTCGGCCTATGTTTGTAAGAGAATGAAAAGATAGTTTAGCAAAAGATGAAATAGTACCCCTCCCAAGCTCTTTTCCCTCCCCCTATCCTTAATGGCTTCCTTTTAGACGACGAATTTTTGTAGAAACCTCCCTATGTCTCGGCCTATATTTGTAGTGGAATTAAAAGATAGTTTAGCAAAAGATGAAATAGTACCCCTCCCAAGCTTTTTCCCCTCCCCCTATCCTTAGTGGCTTCCTTTTAGACGACGAGTTTTTGTAGAAACCTCCCTATGTCTCGGCCTATGTTTGTAAGAGAACGAAAAGATAGTTTAGCAAAAGATGAAATAGTACCCCTCCCAAGCTCTTTTCCCTCCCCCTATCCTTAATGGCTTCCTTTTAGACGACGAATTTTTGTAGAAACCTACCTATGTCTCGGCCTATATTTGTAGGGGAATTAAAAGATAGTTTAGCAAAAGATGAAATAGTACCCCCCCCCAAGCTCTTTTCCCTCCCCCTATCCTTAATGGCTTCCTTTTAGACGACGAATTTTTGTAGAAACCTCCCTATGTCTCGGCCTATATTTGTAGGGGAATTAAAAGATAGTTTAGCAAAAGATGAAATAGTACCCGTCCCAAGCTCTTTTCCCTCCCCCTATCCTTAATGGCTTCCTTTTAGACGACGAGTTTTTCTAAAAACCCTCCTTACTTCTCGGCCTATTTTTGTAAGAGAATTAAAAGATAGTTTAGCAAAAGATGAAATAGTACCCCTCCCAAGCTCTTTTCCCTCCCCCTATCCTTAATGGCTTCCTTTTAGACGACGAATTTTTGTAGAAACCTCCCTATGTCTCGGCCTATATTTGTAAGAGAATTAAAAGATAGTTTAGCAAAAGATGAAATAGTACCCCTCCCAAGCTCTTTTCCCTCCCCATATCCTTAATGGCTTCCTTTTAGACGACGAATTTTTGTAGAAACCTCCCTATGTCTCGGCCTATGTTTGTAAGAGAATGAAAAGATAGTTTAGCAAAAGATGAAATAGTACCCCTCCCAAGCTCTTTTCCCTCCCCCTATCCTTAATGGCTTCCTTTTAGACGACGAATTTTTGTAGAAACCTACCTATGTCTCGGCCTATATTTGTAGGGGAATTAAAAGATAGTTTAGCAAAAGATGAAATAGTACCCCTCCCAAGCTCTTTTCCCTCCCCCTATCCTTAATGGCTTCCTTTTAGACGACGAGTTTTTCTAAAAACCCTCCTTACTTCTCGGCCTATTTTTGCAAGAGAATTAAAAGATAGTTTAGCAAAAGATGAAATAGTACCCCTCCCAAGCTCTTTTCCCTCCCCCTATCCTTAATGGCTTCCTTTTAGACGACGAATTTTTGTAGAAACCTCCCTATGTCTCGGCCTATATTTGTAGGGGAATTAAAAGATAGTTTAGCAAAAGATGAAATAGTACCCCTCCCAAGCTCTTTTCCCTCCCCCTATCCTTAATGGCTTCCTTTTAGACGACGAGTTTTTCTAAAAACCCTCCTTACTTCTCGGCCTATTTTTGCAAGAGAATTAAGAGATAGTTTAGCAAAAGATGAAATAGTACCCCTCCCAAGCTCTTTTCCCTCCCCCTATCCTTAATGGCTTCCTTTTAGACGACGAGTTTTTCTAAAAACCCTCCTTACTTCTCGGCCTATTTTTGTAAGAGAATTAAGAGATAGTTTAGCAAAAGATGAAATAGTACCCCTCCCAAGCTCTTTTCCCTCCCCCTATCCTTAATGGCTTCCTTTTAGACGACGAGTTTTTCTAAAAACCCTCCTTACTTCTCGGCCTATTTTTGTAAGAGAATTAAGAGATAGTTTAGCAAAAGATGAAATAGTACCCCTCCCAAGCTCTTTTCCCTCCCCCTATCCTTAATGGCTTCCTTTTAGACGACGAGTTTTTCTAAAAACCCTCCTTACTTCTCGGCCTATTTTTGTAAGAGAATTAAAAGATAGTTTAGCAAAAGATGAAATAGTACCCCCTCCCAAGCTCTTTTCCCTCCCCATATCCTTAATGGCTTCCTTTTAGACGACGAATTTTTGTAGAAACCTCCCTATGTCTCGGCCTATATAATGGCTTCCTTTTAGACGACGAGTTTTTCTAAAAACCCTCCTTACTTCTCGGCCTATTTTTGTAAGAGAATTAAAAGATAGTTTAGCAAAAGATGAAATAGTACCCCTCCCAAGCTCTTTTCCCTCCCCCTATCCTTAATGGCTTCCTTTTAGACGACGAATTTTTGTAGAAACCTCCCTATGTCTCGGCCTATATTTGTAGGGGAATTAAAAGATAGTTTAGCAAAAGATGAAATAGTACCCCTCCCAAGCTCTTTTCCCTCCCCCTATCCTTAATGGCTTCCTTTTAGACGACGAGTTTTTCTAAAAACCCTCCTTACTTCTCGGCCTATTTTTGTAAGAGAATTAAGAGATAGTTTAGCAAAAGATGAAATAGTACCCCTCCCAAGCTCTTTTCCCTCCCCCTATCCTTAATGGCTTCCTTTTAGACGACGAGTTTTTCTAAAAACCCTCCTTACTTCTCGGCCTATTTTTGTAAGAGAATTAAGAGATAGTTTAGCAAAAGATGAAATAGTACCCCTCCCAAGCTTTTTTCCCTCCCCCCATCCTTAATGGCTTCCTTTTAGACGACGAGTTTTTCTAAAAACCCTCCTTACTTCTCGGCCTATTTTTGTAAGAGAATTAAGAGATAGTTTAGCAAAAGATGAAATAGTACCCCTCCCAAGCTCTTTTCCCTCCCCCTATCCTTAATGGCTTCCTTTTAGACGACGAATTTTTCTAAAAACCCTCCTTACTTCTCGGCCTATTTTTGTAAGAGAATTAAGAGATAGTTTAGCAAAAGATGAAATAGTACCCCTCCCAAGCTCTTTTCCCTCCCCCTATCCTTAATGGCTTCCTTTTAGACGACGAGTTTTTCTAAAAACCCTCCTTACTTCTCGGCCTATTTTTGTAAGAGAATTAAAAGATAGTTTAGCAAAAGATGAAATAGTACCCCCTCCCAAGCTCTTTTCCCTCCCCATATCCTTAATGGCTTCCTTTTAGACGACGAATTTTTGTAGAAACCTCCCTATGTCTCGGCCTATATAATGGCTTCCTTTTAGACAACGAGTTTTTCTAAAAACCCTCCTTACTTCTCGGCCTATTTTTGTAAGAGAATTAAGAGATAGTTTAGCAAAAGATGAAATAGTACCCCTCCCAAGCTCTTTTCCCTCCCCCTATCCTTAATGGCTTCCTTTTAGACGACGAGTTTTTCTAAAAACCCTCCTTACTTCTCGGCCTATTTTTGTAAGAGAATTAAAAGATAGTTTAGCAAAAGATGAAATAGTACCCCCTCCCAAGCTCTTTTCCCTCCCCATATCCTTAATGGCTTCCTTTTAGACGACGAATTTTTGTAGAAACCTCCCTATGTCTCGGCCTATATAATGGCTTCCTTTTAGACGACGAGTTTTTCTAAAAACCCTCCTTACTTCTCGGCCTATTTTTGTAAGAGAATTAAAAGATAGTTTAGCAAAAGATGAAATAGTACCCCTCCCAAGCTCTTTTCCCTCCCCCTATCCTTAATGGCTTCCTTTTAGACGACGAATTTTTGTAGAAACCTCCCTATGTCTCGGCCTATATTTGTAGGGGAATTAAAAGATAGTTTAGCAAAAGATGAAATAGTACCCCTCCCAAGCTCTTTTCCCTCCCCCTATCCTTAATGGCTTCCTTTTAGACGACGAGTTTTTCTAAAAACCCTCCTTACTTCTCGGCCTATTTTTGTAAGAGAATTAAGAGATAGTTTAGCAAAAGATGAAATAGTACCCCTCCCAAGCTCTTTTCCCTCCCCCTATCCTTAATGGCTTCCTTTTAGACGACGAGTTTTTCTAAAAACCCTCCTTACTTCTCGGCCTATTTTTGTAAGAGAATTAAGAGATAGTTTAGCAAAAGATGAAATAGTACCCCTCCCAAGCTTTTTTCCCTCCCCCCATCCTTAATGGCTTCCTTTTAGACGACGAGTTTTTCTAAAAACCCTCCTTACTTCTCGGCCTATTTTTGTAAGAGAATTAAGAGATAGTTTAGCAAAAGATGAAATAGTACCCCTCCCAAGCTCTTTTCCCTCCCCCTATCCTTAATGGCTTCCTTTTAGACGACGAATTTTTCTAAAAACCCTCCTTACTTCTCGGCCTATTTTTGTAAGAGAATTAAGAGATAGTTTAGCAAAAGATGAAATAGTACCCCTCCCAAGCTCTTTTCCCTCCCCCTATCCTTAATGGCTTCCTTTTAGACGACGAGTTTTTCTAAAAACCCTCCTTACTTCTCGGCCTATTTTTGTAAGAGAATTAAAAGATAGTTTAGCAAAAGATGAAATAGTACCCCCTCCCAAGCTCTTTTCCCTCCCCATATCCTTAATGGCTTCCTTTTAGACGACGAATTTTTGTAGAAACCTCCCTATGTCTCGGCCTATATAATGGCTTCCTTTTAGACAACGAGTTTTTCTAAAAACCCTCCTTACTTCTCGGCCTATTTTTGTAAGAGAATTAAGAGATAGTTTAGCAAAAGATGAAATAGTACCCCTCCCAAGCTCTTTTCCCTCCCCCTATCCTTAATGGCTTCCTTTTAGATGACGAGTTTTTCTAAAAACCCTCCTTACTTCTCGGCCTATTTTTGTAAGAGAATTAAGAGATAGTTTAGCAAAAGATGAAATAGTACCCCTCCCAAGCTCTTTTCCCTCCCCCTATCCTTAATGGCTTCCTTTTAGACGACGAGTTTTTCTAAAAACCCTCCTTACTTCTCGGCCTATTTTTGTAAGAGAATTAAAAGATAGTTTAGCAAAAGATGAAATAGTACCCCTCCCAAGCTCTTTTCCCTCCCCCTATCCTTAATGGCTTCCTTTTAGACGACGAGTTTTTCTAAAAACCCTCCTTACTTCTCGGCCTATTTTTGTAAGAGAATTAAGAGATAGTTTAGCAAAAGATGAAATAGTACCCCTCCCAAGCTCTTTTCCCTCCCCCTATCCTTAATGGCTTCCTTTTAGACGACGAGTTTTTCTAAAAACCCTCCTTACTTCTCGGCCTATTTTTGTAAGAGAATCAAGAGATAGTTTAGCAAAAGATGAAATAGTACCCCTCCCAAGCTCTTTTCCCTCCCCCTATCCTTAATGGCTTCCTTTTAGACGACGAGTTTTTCTAAAAACCCTCCTTACTTCTCGGCCTATTTTTGTAAGAGAATTAAAAGAAAGTTTAGCAAAAGATGAAATAGTACCCCTCCCAAGCTCTTTTCCCTCCCCCTATCCTTAATGGCTTCCTTTTAGACGACGAGTTTTTCTAAAAACCCTCCTTACTTCTCGGCCTATTTTTGTAAGAGAATTAAAAGATAGTTTAGCAAAAGATGAAATAGTACCCCTCCCAAGCTCTTTTCCCTCCCCCTATCCTTAATGGCTTCCTTTTAGACGACGAGTTTTTCTAAAAACCCTCCTTACTTCTCGGCCTATTTTTGTAAGAGAATTAAGAGATAGTTTAGCAAAAGATGAAATAGTACCCCTCCCAAGCTCTTTCCCCTCCCCCTATCCTTAATGGCTTCCTTTTAGACGACGAGTTTTTCTAAAAACCCTCCTTACTTCTCGGCCTATTTTTGTAAGAGAATTAAAAGATAGTTTAGCAAAAGATGAAATAGTACCCCTCTCAAGCTCTTTTCCCTCCCCCTATCCTTAATGGCTTCCTTTTAGACGACGAGTTTTTCTAAAAACCCTCCTTACTTCTCGGCCTATTTTTGTAAGAGAATTAAAAGATAGTTTAGCAAAAGATGAAATAGTACTCCTCCCAAGCTCTTTTCCCTCCCCCTATCCTTAATGGCTTCCTTTTAGACGACGAGTTTTTCTAAAAACCCTCCTTACTTCTCGGCCTATTTTTGTAAGAGAATTAAGAGATAGTTTAGCAAAAGATGAAATAGTACCCCTCCCAAGCTCTTTTCCCTCCCCCTATCCTTAATGGCTTCCTTTTAGACGACGAGTTTTTCTAAAAACCCTCCTTACTTCTCGGCCTATTTTTGTAAGAGAATTAAAAGATAGTTTAGCAAAAGATGAAATAGTACCCCTCCCAAGCTCTTTTCCCTCCCCCTATCCTTAATGGCTTCCTTTTAGACGACGAGTTTTTCTAAAAACCCTCCTTACTTCTCGGCCTATTTTTGTAAGAGAATTAAAAGATAGTTTAGCAAAAGATGAAATAGTACCCCTCCCAAGCTCTTTTCCCTCCCCCTATCCTTAATGGCTTCCTTTTAGACGACGAGTTTTTCTAAAAACCCTCCTTACTTCTCGGCCTATTTTTGTAAGAGAATTAAGAGATAGTTTAGCAAACGATGAAATAGTACCCCTCCCAAGCTCTTTTCCCTCCCCCTATCCTTAATGGCTTCCTTTTAGACGACGAGTTTTTCTAAAAACCCTCCTTTCTTCTCGGCCTATTTTTGTAAGAGAATTAAAGATAGTTTAGCAAAAGATGAAATAGTACCCCTCCCAAGCTCTTTTCCCTCCCCCTATCCTTAATGGCTTCCTTTTAGACGACGAGTTTTTCTAAAAACCCTCCTTACTTCTCGGCCTATTTTTGTAAGAGAATTAAAAGATAGTTTAGCAAAAGATGAAATAGTAACCCTCCCAAGCTCTTTTCCCTCCCCCTATCCTTAATGGCTTCCTTTTAGACGACGAGTTTTTCTAAAAACCCTCCTTACTTCTCGGCCTATTTTTGTAAGAGAATTAAGAGATAGTTTAGCAAAAGATGAAATAGTACCCCTCCCAAGCTCTTTTCCCTCCCCCTATCCTTAATGGCTTCCTTTTAGACGACGAGTTTTTCTAAAAACCCTCCTTACTTCTCGGCCTATTTTTGTAAGAGAATTAAAAGATAGTTTAGCAAAAGATGAAATAGTACCCCTCCCAAGCTCTTTTCCCTCCCCCTATCCTTAATGGCTTCCTTTTAGACGACGAGTTTTTCTAAAAACCCTCCTTACTTCTCGGCCTATTTTTGTAAGAGAATTAAAAGATTGTTTAGCAAAAGATGAAATAGTACCCCTCCCAAGCTCTTTTCCCTCCCCCTATCCTTAATGGCTTCCTTTTAAACGACGAGTTTTTCTAAAAACCCTCCTTACTTCTCGGCCTATTTTTGTAAGAGAATTAAGAGATAGTTTAGCAAAAGATGAAATAGTACCCCTCCCAAGCTCTTTTCCCTCCCCCTATCCTTAATGGCTTCCTTTTAGACGACGAGTTTTTCTAAAAACCCTCCTTACTTCTCGGCCTATTTTTGTAAGAGAATTAAAAGATAGTTTAGCAAAAGATGAAATAGTACCCCTCCCAAGCTCTTTTCCCTCCCCCTATCCTTAATGGCTTCCTTTTAGACGACGAGTTTTTCTAAAAACCCTCCTTACTTCTCGGCCTATTTTTGTAAGAGAATTAAAAGATAGTTTAGCAAAAGATGAAATAGTACCCCTCCCAAGCTCTTTTCCCTCCCCCTATCCTTAATGGCTTCCTTTTAGACGACGAGTTTTTCTAAAAACCCTCCTTACTTCTCGGCCTATTTTTGTAAGAGAATTAAGAGATAGTTTAGCAAAAGATGAAATAGTACCCCTCCCAAGCTCTTTTCCCTCCCCCTATCCTTAATGGCTTCCTTTTAGACGACGAGTTTTTCTAAAAACCCTCCTTACTTCTCGGCCTATTTTTGTAAGAGAATTAAAAGATAGTTTAGCAAAAGATGAAATAGTACCCCTCCCAAGCTCTTTTCCCTCCCCCTATCCTTAATGGCTTCCTTTTAGACGACGAGTTTTTCTAAAAACCCTCCTTACTTCTCGGCCTATTTTTGTAAGAGAATTAAGAGATAGTTTAGCAAAAGATGAAATAGTACCCCTCCCAAGCTCTTTTCCCTCCCCCTATCCTTAATGGCTTCCTTTTAGACGACGAGTTTTTCTAAAAACCCTCCTTACTTCTCGGCCTATTTTTGTAAGAGAATTAAGAGATAGTTTAGCAAAAGATGAAATAGTACCCCTCCCAAGCTCTTTTCCCTCCCCCTATCCTTAATGGCTTCCTTTTAGACGACGAGTTTTTCTAAAAACCCTCCTTACTTCTCGGCCTATTTTGTAAGAGAATTAAAAGATAGTTTAGCAAAAGATGAAATAGTACCCCTCCCAAGCTCTTTTCCCTCCCCCTATCCTTAATGGCTTCCTTTTAGACGACGAGTTTTTCTAAAAACCCTCCTTACTTCTCGGCTTATTTTTGTAAGAGAATTAAGAGATAGTTTAGCAAAAGATGAAATAGTACCCCTCCCAAGCTCTTTTCCCTCCCCCTATCCTTAATGGCTTCCTTTTAGACGACGAGTTTTTCTAAAAACCCTCCTTACTTCTCGGCCTATTTTTGTAAGAGAATTAAAAGATAGTTTAGCAAAAGATGAAATAGTACCCCTCCCAAGCTCTTTTCCCTCCCCCTATCCTTAATCGCTTCCTTTTAGACGACGAGTTTTTCTAAAAACCCTCCTTACTTCTCGGCCTATTTTTGCAAGAGAATTAAGAGATAGTTTAGCAAAAGATGAAATAGTACCCCTCCCAAGCTCTTTTCCCTCCCCCTATCCTTAATGGCTTCCTTTTAGACGACGAGTTTTTCTAAAAACCCTCCTTACTTCTCGGCCTATTTTTGTAAGAGAATTAAGAGATAGTTTAGCAAAAGATGAAATAGTACCCCTCCCAAGCTCTTTTCCCTTCCCCTATCCTTAATGGCTTCCTTTTAGACGACGAGTTTTTCTAAAAACCCTCCTTACTTCTCGGCCTATTTTTGTAAGAGAATTAAAAGATAGTTTAGCAAAAGATGAAATAGTACCCCTCCCAAGCTCTTTTCCCTCCCCCTATCCTTAATGGCTTCCTTTTAGACGACGAGTTTTTCTAAAAACCCTCCTTACTTCTCGGCCTATTTTTGTAAGAGAATTAAAAGATAGTTTAGCAAAAGATGAAATAGTACCCCTCCCAAGCTCTTTTCCCTCCCCCTATCCTTAATGGCTTCCTTTGAGACGACGAGTTTTTCTAAAAACCCTCCTTACTTCTCGGCCTATTTTTGTAAGAGAATTAAGAGATAGTTTAGCAAAAGATGAAATAGTACCCCTCCCAAGCTCTTTTCCCTCCCCCTATCCTTAATGGCTTCCTTTTAGACGACGAGTTTTTCTAAAAACCCTCCTTACTTCTCGGCCTATTTTTGTAAGAGAATTAAAAGATAGTTTAGCAAAAGATGAAATAGTACCCCTCCCAAGCTCTTTTCCCTCCCCCTATCCTTAATGGCTTCCTTTTAGACGACGAGTTTTTCTAAAAACCCTCCTTACTTCTCGGCCTATTTTTGTAAGAGAATTAAAAGATAGTTTAGCAAAAGATGAAATAGTACCCCTCCCAAGCTCTTTTCCCTCCCCCTATCCTTAATGGCTTCCTTTTAGACGACGAGTTTTTCTAAAAACCCTCCTTACTTCTCGGCCTATTTTTGTAAGAGAATTAAGAGATAGTTTAGCAAAAGATGAAATAGTACCCCTCCCAAGCTCTTTTCCCTCCCCCTATCCTTAATGGCTTCCTTTTAGACGACGAGTTTTTCTAAAAACCCTCCTTACTTCTCGGCCTATTTTTGTAAGAGAATTAAAAGATAGTTTAGCAAAAGATGAAATAGTACCCCTCCCAAGCTCTTTTCCCTCCCCCTATCCTTAATGGCTTCCTTTTAGACGACGAGTTTTTCTAAAAACCCTCCTTACTTCTCGGCCTATTTTTGTAAGAGAATTAAAAGATAGTTTAGCAAAAGATGGAATAGTACCCCTCCCAAGCTCTTTTCCCTCCCCATATCCTTAATGGCTTCCTTTTAGACGACGAATTTTTGTAGAAACCTCCCTATGTCTCGGCCTATATTTGTAGGGGAATTAAAAGATAGTTTAGCAAAAGATGAAATAGTACCCCTCCCAAGCTCTTTTCCCTCCCCCTATCCTTAATGGCTTCCTTTTAGACGACGAGTTTTTCTAAAAACCCTCCTTACTTCTCGGCCTATTTTTGTAAGAGAATTAAAAGATAGTTTAGCAAAAGATGAAATAGTACCCCCTCCCCACGTACGTCATCTTTCAGTGTGTTTTTTTGTTGCTCATCTCTTGGGGTAGTGCCAGGAGTCTCTTCTACTGGATCAGTTTGGGGAGGGTTGCTCTTCCCTGGTATATTGACACCGACTAAAGCCAACTTTAGTAAAGCGATGGTAGAATATGTGAGTGGGAATTTAAATAGGAGATGGTTTATGTGTAGTAGGATCATTGTTTCTCAATGCATTAATATATTTGTATGTCGTGTATATAAAAGTCTGTGTGTGACCCATTCGAGGCTAAATAAACACTATTCTATTATATTCTATTCTTTATAACCTGTTAAAATCGAACATAACAGTAATGGAGTACATGAAAGAAAGGGAAAAAGAAAGAAAATACCAAGAGCGGTCATATGGATACTTCAAAGTATCTATATTACACTAGAAATAAAAAACAACAACAAACAAACAGAATGGCGAGATAATCATGTGTCATCCACTGGGCACAAGTTATTGGCAGCCTGTTTTTCGTAAAAACAGTATTTTTTTTTAAAGACAGTCGGTAAAAATGACCAGCCAGTCAGTAAAAATGCCTTGCCCCCCAAAAAACGTTTTAGCTAGTGATGCCTCTGCTGGTGATATTAGGCTTTTGACAGTCCAAATGAGGGAGGCGGGATTTTGAAGCTACAGACTAAACCTAAGAACTTTTTGAACTAGCTTTCTACAGCCTCATTACACTGTCAGAAGTTTCATAACAGATTGCGCATAACACTTTCAAGAATAACACCTTTTCACTTAGAAATAAAGTGTTATGACCAATTAAGCTTACACTATTTCGTGCCTAGATCTCCAACAACACCTTCGATTGGTAAAAATACTAACGGGAACGAAAGAAACATAACATATAACATCCCAAAGTGTTATCTGTTGAAACCGCGCATCCTGCTGTTGTCGTTATGTAACTTCTGACAGTGTAGATTTTTATCTATTGAAGGTGTTTTTAGAGATCTGGGCACGAAATAGTATAAACTTAATTGGTCATAACACTTTTTTTCTAAGTGAAAAGGTATTATTCTTGAAAGTGTTATGCGCAATCTGTTATGAAACTCCTGACAGTGTAGTTTCTACCAGGCTCAGTTTTCTTACTGGGTACCTGTTTGGTTTGCAAGGTGGCATTTTTAGTAAGTTTTTCAGCCTACCGGAAACAAGAGCGGCCGGAATCGAGATCTGCTGTGTATCCGAGAATAATCTCCGAATTGGGACCTGGTATATTATGTGGTGCTCTAGCATTAAATAGGCGTACAGCGCCCCCCCCCCCCCTCCCAGCTCGGTTCCCTCGCGTTACCTTTGGTTCTTATTAAGCTTGTTATCCGTTTTTTTTTGTTAAAAACTTAATAGCTAGTCTTGCCAAAAAATAATATAGTAGCCACCCCCTCCTCCCTGCATCGAGACCTTTCCATTCTCTATCCCAACCTGTAAGCACTTGACATTTCTCCCCAGGTGTCCCGTCTTACCCTCTCCTTCTTTGGTTTCTTTCAAACGGCTGTTTTGTAAAGTCTCATTGTTTCTCGGCTCCCCCGCGATTTGTCATCTCTCAAAATGAGATAGAATGACTGGTGAGGATTGGATAGCGTGGCTGAATAAGCTCCACGATAGGGAGTAAAGTGACAGCTAGTTTAGCAATATTTCCGTCCTATAGTCCAACCCGAGTCCAACCTATAAGCGCTCGGCAAGGGGTCGACAACTCTCAAAACGTGCGGACGTAACTTTACTAGGCCCGGTAACTAGCTAGTTTTGCGTTGCAAGGCTGGTGCGAGGCTCGATGAGGGAAATATTTTTCGAGAATTAGTCGTATGGAGTTGTACGAAAAAGTAGCATGCTGGAGTAACTGTTGCTACTGCATGCTACTACTAGCAAACTGGATGCTACTACCTCAAGCTTGGATGCGATCCGATACTACTACTTAAGATTAACTCAATCGGAGGCATGTTGAATCAAAGTATTCCATACTACTACATATCAGTACATGCAACTTTTTCATACAACTACACAGTCGAAGGAGTTTTTCATCGGGTGGGGGGGGGGGGGGCAAATAACCACCAAATAACCACCCTACCGAAGAAGCGGTTAAATTTGTAACAGTGCTCGAAGGACCATTCCGAATCTCTTCGAGATGCGCAGGGACGAAAGCCTTTTATGATGTATTATATTGTTATTATAATTCTGCAGGGATTTTGTCGCTTTTTTTTGGTGTAGCTCTGTTGTTGGTTCATCATTATTAACCGCGATTGTTTGATTTTGCAGATGAACGTCCTTATATCGACTGTCGCGCTGACTTTGTTTGCGACTGATGCTGTCAGAAGTGTATCGGGATCGATATTTGATATAGAAGACTACGAACTACAGTCGGTAAGAAGTCATTTTGTATGTTTCATGTTATCCTTTTTTGTAGTTATACTGTTTGTTGTCCAAAAGCAGGATTTTTTTTCAGACATTTTTCGTTACTTTGATATTAAATATCAGCTCAGATGAAACGCTGATTATACAGTAGAGGCATGCCTATTTGAACGTCGTCGTTTGCCGTATAATCATTAATTCCCCCCATACCAAGTAACTTATACTGCAAATACTTGTAAAAATAAATCTAATTCACATCCAGTTCATGACATGTTAGGTGGAATTTGAAATAGTTGCTTTTTATACTCTATATGACCAAGTCCAAAACACGCCAATGATTCTCAGGAAGAACGAGAAAACGTCTCGCTAACGACTCAAACACAACAACTCAAATTCTGTGTCAACCAATCACGGCGATCGTTTGGGACAGCTGTGGTGCCGCTTCCGGCTCTTCCGCTAGGTACACGGCGGTTTTTCATCGGCAAGGTGAGCTAGTCATCAAGAGTATTGCCATCTGGCCCTTGTTTCAAATTTGGCACCATTTGCTATAGCGCTACGTAATTTGATCTAGGTGGCGTTCGAACCAAATAACACACCGAATAGAAGAAGACGTGTTCTGAAAAATCAAATATAATTCAGCGAATCCAGTTCACACCATTTTGTTTGTGCCAAAAGAAGGGTGACACAGTTGGCTGTTAGCTGCTATGAAGTCAGTTATTTCTCAGTTTTTCAACTGTTTATAAGCAAGAAACTACAGGAGTGTTGGATGAAGCTGCCCTTACTATGGCACCGCCCACCCCCTAGAAAAGCCACTAAAAGAATAAATTTTAGAAACTTTAACCACATAACTCATTTAGCTGCTTGTTTATTATTATTTGGCTTATTTGAAGCCAGATTTGATTCCAATTGGCCATGGTAAATGATCCTGCCACCTTGGATCATGAAGCTGCCACCCCCAGAAAAATCATGCAAATTCCAAGAAAACAGCAGATTTTGTTATTTGCAATAGGTCAAGGAACCTCTCTGACCAAACAGCTGGCCTCTAACTTCACCATGTCACTTGGGTGCCTATATTCTTTCGTGTTCTCCAGCTTAGCCATGAACAATTACAAGTAAACTATGGTACCAGCAGAAAGTGAAGGTTCTAAGCTTCCTTTCAGGATACTCCACTGAATTTTATCTCAACCTTTACTCTTTTTCCCTAAGTCATTTCCCCAAAACAGAAGTTTTGGGTGGCGGCTTCACGCAGCACTCCTGTATTTGTCAAATATTTAGATAAGTGTTCAAATGAGCATACATCTACTGCAAGTCATGTGTCTCCCATGATTGGAATGGTCTTAGCTTTCGCTCCCTTCCCCCAGTGGCTCTAAATTTTTTTATTATTGCAGACTGGGTCCTCCCTCGCGCATTTCTAAATGTCCTTCTATGATCACTGCTCGCACCATTTCGACAACTGACTGAAGCTACGTTTACACGGAGGGTATTTACCCGTACTCCGCGGGTATTTTTTCCCGCAACAGCAACAAAAATCCGGGTATTTTGGACTTCAATTTCGCGAACTTTTTACCCGGGTATTTGTTTGTCGAAGGGTATTCGTCGACGTCAGCAACAATAAAATTGGATTTTCGAGGAATAATTTTGATTACGCCCATTTAAACAGTGGTCCAAATGGACACATGTTGGTATCCATTGTAGAAAGATATCCTGAGCCTTGCAACCTTGTAATTTATTGCCACATGACAGTACTCTACCTTGAAAAATACCCGAGTGCCGTGTGAACACTTTCCCTTCTCGTCTCCGGGGAAAAATACCTGCCATGTAAATGATCCTTGATGGTTGGTTGTTCCTGCGGTTGGGAATGACCAAAGATTTTGTTTCATAGCCTACAGCCCTTTCCACCCCGTGTTCGTTGTAGGCGACCCTAGTTTGATGCCGAAATATAGATAAATGGTTATTTAATCAGTAATACCTTCAAAGTTTAACCGAAGAGGGCTGGGATAGGACACCCTAGCTACCCATCACCTATTCACTTAAATTGGCTTGAAGACCCGGTGAAAATGCGTTGCTTCGTTGTTCCGCTATCCACGAATAAAAGCCAGGCTTCACCTTCCAGATTCCCAGACGTCCGGGGCTTCCGCACAGTCAAGCCGATCCTTCCAGATTTTCATGATAATGATGACAGCTAAATTTGCTGTTCTTCAAAATTTCCTAGATGTCCCCTTGACATTTCAAATATCTCTTGCATCCCAGTCACAACTGTCAATCACTTTCCCTTTTCTTCCCCCATTTGCATATTTTTAGTGTCTCTCGAACGGGTTGGCTCTATGGCACCTTCGAGACATCCGGAATCTGGGGTGTCCAACACCCCGGACTTCCAGACGGTTTTGGCCTGGCTTTACCTTCCAGATCCGTCTCGACGAAAACGGCTGTCTGGAATCCGGAAGAAAAATCTGGAAGGTGAAGCCTCACCTTAATCGATTTTCAAATAGTGGAATTTCCATGTGGTTTGTGATACCTCTATGCGCTTTTATTTGTGTTGTATGCCTTACGAGAGAGATTTATGATTTTTCTTTGTTCAGGCACTAAGCAGTCCTCACCAGGCTCACCACTGCCCACTGAAAAGCCACGTTTGTGTTGACATTTAAATTTCCCATTGCAGGTCATAGTAGAATTTTCGTTGTGGGGACTGCCGCAGATATTCTGAACGTCATAACCAGAGCAAATCGTGGAATATAAAAAAAAAATCACTTAGCAGAATCCAAATAATTGTAATTGTTTTGTAACAGTGTATTCAGTTAAATGACACAAACATAAGTTGTCTTTTCAGTTAAACTTTAAAATGTAAACAAATAAATTTGGATTATGGTTAAATCAAGGCACTTAGTTCATAAATAAAATACATTAGTCAACAAAAACAGGTCAAAATTACAGCTAAGACCGATTAAAGATTTTAGATAAAAATAGCTTTGAATATGCCAGTGTTTAAATAAGCACTTTGGATAATAGTATAGTTGGAACAAATCTCATCTGACTTAACTTCTTAGCGCCATCAGATATAACTTACGTAATTAGTTTAAAAAAAAGGTGAAATAGGCTACAGATAAATAGATGTTTAATGAAGCCCTTGGGCCATGAACAAAAACAAAACATTACATTTCTTTACATTCATTATACGCGCGGACTTTAGTTCAACTTAAAAAAACAACTTCCTTCAATCTCCAACTGACCTCACATTCTTTTAATTGTCTTACTTAAATGCACCACTCGTGCATATACTTCTAGGGTTTCTACTGTGAAGCTGCTTTCACATTGATGCGTTTGCCTTTCACATTGAACTACGCAAGCCTTGCGTTGCGCTTGCGACGACGCAACGCGGAGCTTGCGCTTAAAAAATTGACGCAACGCAAGAAAAGAACTGGACTCTACTTTTACGTTGCGTCCGACGCGTACGCATCCGATTTTTCAATTTGTTTTTCACTGAAATGGAAGTTTTTGAAGAAAAACTAGTAAAACTAGTTCAAGAGAGACCTGGACTATATGATAAAAGGGTCCCTGACTGTCACAACAAGCCTTTCATTAATAATACATGGTTATCAATTTGTGAAATCATCAAGAAGGAGTTTAGCAAGAGCATGACTGGTAAGTTGACCTACTTTGTATCACATTACATTTAATTGATCTTGTCTCCTTCAAGTAGCAAAAAGTAATAATAAAAAATTTCCTATAAACATTCTACAAACTGTCTGAATTTGCCTATTGGCTCCATGTCAGTCCTGGTTCAGTCCAGGCATCATTTTAAGTCTTCATCCGAACTAGCCATTTTCTGAAAACGCAACGCACAAGCCTTTACGGTGTGAAAGGTCCAACGCAAGACAGACGCAACGCTGACTCTACGCAAGCGTCTTGCGTTCTCAGTGTGAAAGCCGCACAACGCAAGATAAACGCATACGCAACGCATCTCAACGACGCACCAATGTGAAAGCGGCTTTAAGTAGATCCTTTACTGACCTATCTATACCATTCAAAAACTTCTCACGCAGGACAGACAACACCTGGCACTTGTAAAGAAGATGGTCCAGCTCCCATACCTCAACTTTACAAAATTTACAACTCCGATTACCCCTTGTCCCTGACCTTTTAATATCCCAAATATTCCCCAAAACTGGAAGACAATTTGCTCGCAGCTGAATGAAGTGGGTAATAAAAAAAAATTATTGTTTTCAGTGTGAGCGTGACCATGAATGCGCATCGGCTGAGTTTTGCTCAGAAACGTTGAAGTGTGTCAACTGTTACGAATGCAGAGATTTTAACCGAGTCCTGGATTCAGAGACCCCTCGGAAATGTGCCAAATCGGTAAAAGATTGCGGCAACTGTCTGCCAGGGTAAGTTGCTTCTTTCGTATTCCTTCTGCCCTAATCGATTGCTAGTCGTGACTGACAGTAAACTAAATAAGCCAGCTGAGATTTTGTTTCAGTGATATTTCGGCTCTTACTGGTCACCTTCGGCCGTGGCTAGAAATATAGACGAGCTATCGATCGTATTTCTATAAAGGTATTCCATCAGCCCAAGCTGACTGCGAATCATATTTGACGGTGCAAAACGGATAAGTCAGCTACATTTTATTAGAGCTATATTTCGGCCCTTCTTGGCAAGGGTCCTCTTCAGGCTCAAGCTGGAAAAGGACCCTTGCTAAGAAGGGCCGAAATATAGCTATAATAAAATGTAGCTGACTTACCCGTTTTGCACCGTCAAATATCAAATTTCTATATTATAGACGCGAAAGCCTTATTATTGCAATTATATTATTAGTATTATTATTATTAATATATTATATGTGGAATGAAAGGACCCTTGCGAAGAGCCGAGATATCGCTGAAATCAAATCTCAGCCTACATATCTGCGTAGCGCCAACAAATAAGTTAAGTCTTTCTTTCATTTTCAAACGGCCACAGTAGGGCATGGTTGCAAGGGTATGACAAGAAGCGCAGAGCCAGCCAATCGGAGAGAGGTTCTGAAAAGACGTTGCGTTTTTGATCCGAATTCTCCTTGCGATTCTCCTCGCAATTCTCCTATTTCGCGTTTTTGGACTGTTCAGATGAAGCGAATTGTCCTTTTCTTGCGTTTTTGTCAGAATCGAGAACGGGGAAAGCATCACGATTCTGCAGAATCGAGAAGTTGCTCCGATGGTACATTCTCGATTCTCCTCTCTCTGTTCTCCTCCCTGATTGGTCAACAGAGTGCGGGTGTTCAATATGCATGAACACGTAAACCGGGTTGCGGATGAGCTGCCAAAGTTGTGTTCTTGTCAAAAGTGAGAATGGAGAAGCCAGAGGAGCAAAGCGGTAATTTGTACGAGAATCGAGAATTCAGAAGTGAGAACGGAGAACTGAAGATTCGGATCAAAAACGCAACTATTGGTCGGCGGAGCTTCAGAAATCGCGTGCCTCTTCACTTGAATCAACTGCCCGAAGAAAAACCAAACTGTCAATCACTGAGCCCAAGAGAGAAAGTTTGTGGCATTATCGTTTTTTGCAGTATATTATTGTTATTATTAAGCCAAAAACCGCCATGTTTTTTTTTTTTCGAATATTCGTCCGCTTATTTAACAGACGGCCAGGCTTTCCCGGCCGGATTTTCTGCACTTTTATTGTCCAGGAGAAAAAAATCTGATTTTTTCCGTTCGGAATAGATGATGGTGCCGAAAACCGAGACTGGAATTCTAGTCCGCAACCACCTTATCTGTCCAAGGCATTAGTGAATTGGATCTTTCCTGGTGCAAGCCGTTTAGCAGAGCTGCTGCGAGTCCACGGGTCCGAGACAAGTCCGAGTCCTTGAAAAAGGCGTCTTGAGACGAGTCCAGAGTCCGAGTCAACAGCTCTGCAGTTTAATATCACTGCACGCGACGCTCTTCAACTAACCGGCTAATTTACCTGGAATCATAAATAGCACAAAACAATTGTAAGCCTCTGCAAAATTCTGATTAAAATATTGATGTTATATTGTCAATTCCAAATTGCTGGCCAAGTGCATTTAAGTGGGGACTGACGTGCTCGCAACGACGTGGGGCAGAAGTGGTTCAACGCCATCTCAGTAAGATTTCCGAATTCCACCGGTCGATGCAGAGCAAAATAGCACTAGGGGGCAGCGCCAAAACTTGAAAAAGTGACACTCTCGTATAGCAGCGAGACTAGCACCACTAGCGATAGATGACGTCCAAAGCTGAAATTCAGTCAGTCGTGCACAGAGCAAAATAACACTAGGGAGGAGCGCCGATACTTGACAAAACTGACGCACACTGGATAGCATGGCCACTAGCACCACTAGCGATATAGAACGTCCCTACTGAAACTAAATCAGTATTTCACCAGCGCTGGCTCCGATAACTTCATGTCCTGGACATAGCAAAAAAGCTATACAGCCTCTATTGTTTCCTTGGTGTGTGCAGACCGCACCTTTGCTGTACTAGAAGTTTCTGAACCCGAAAATTTGTCTCGCTTCAAATGCCGCAAGCGCAGTGGGCGGCGCTATGAGTATGACCCATGACCCAAAGCATCGAAAGCATAGGTATTGGCGCTACTCCCTAGTGCTATTTTGCTCCAGTCGTGCACTAGCGCTGGATCCGATAACTCCATATTCCGAAAACAGTGAAAAAAATATACAGCCTCCCCTGTCTCATCGATGTTTGAAGACCGCATCGTAGCTGTTACTAGAATTAATTGTTGTTGCGATAGAAGCTTTTGACATGTTTTGTACTCTCCTTCTGAATGACTGCAACTCGCCATACACATTCGACTTAACCCTGGACAAAATTCTTGGAGACCATAAATCATAACTGCGTTATTTAGCTAAGGCATATTCACTAGTAGTCTCTGGTGTTTCCTGTAATTCGTTTTAGGATTTGCTAGCGATTGTTCTAAACCGTTCGTGGGCTCGCCAGTTTCTGATGTACGTCACCAGTGCGGACTCGCTGGAACCTGGTGTTATTTTTTAGTTCATCGGGAGATGGTGAGACCAAATTATTCCATATAGATGAAAAAGCAGACAACTGTGAGCAAATAAAAGAAATTATGACGCACGCGCTTAGTGTCAGAGTTCAAAACTAGTCTGACCAGTACTGCCAGAACTTTTCAGACGTGTAATAATAAACCTGTCCCAAAAGTAAAACACTTGGTTAATAGTGCATCACTTATTCAAGGAGATGCATGTCGCTTTTAAGCGTTTCAGTAATATCAAGAACAAATAACGAGATAGAACTGCTGTCTCCCTATCTCGGTCATACAAACATGCTGAGTCGGGGAAAGTACTACCGACTCCCGATGCAAACGAGCGGAGGTTACTAGCTTCGCGCCACATCACGTTTCGTTACCTCTACAAATAGCTATAGCGCTGTTAAGGTCGCTGAAGAGGAAATCTAGCAGTCAAAGCTGATTGGTTCTATGGACGTGCTCCAGAGCGGGTTGGCGGAGTACGCCTCCTGCTAGCTTTCTTCAGTATTTCTTGTGCGACAAGTAACGGTGAAGACGGAAGAGGAGTAAACGGGTATCAAACATCAGCAGAAAGCTAGAGTAAATACCTCTAGGTCCGCTCAATTTTGTCGGGGTTTTCATAGTCGTTGCATGCGACAAAAGACTATAAGTTCTTTGGGTTTTTTTCAATCGACGTTGCGGGAACACAACGTTGACCAACGGATTTCTTATGATTTTATACAGAAGTGTAATGAAAACCTTGAACCTATCTGACTATTTGTTCTTGGTAATATTTTTAAAACCCGCTTTCGACATGATTTCGACTCGATTCAGATATCATTTTCGTGAATTTTTTTTATGTTGTGGCGTTTGCCAAAGGCGCCCTTGTAATGTCTCATTTTTCAGATATGAGCTTGAGCGGTGCCCTGGTGGGCGCTATTGCGAAAAGTGCATTCGAAGCCCAACTTCGCCACCCCCTCCGGGGAAAGATCCACCTCTGGTTCAAAACAACTACAATGTCGAGGATAGAAAGGGCACTGATTCTGCTTGGATAGTAGCAATTGCTACAATTGGAGTCGGCCTGATGGCTGCTTTGGTGGGACTATCAGTGTTCCTACTAAAAAAAGGTAAAGGCTGCTTTGTTATTTAAGCTAGTTTCAAGTGAAGCACCCGGAAAAGCCAGCTAAGCAAATTCGCGCGTACAAGCCGGTTAAAGCTTGCCCGATGAAAAATTTATCTCAAAATAGTAGTACGAAGTTGTACGAAAAAGTAGCATGCAGTACTAACTGATGCTACTACATGTTTCTTACTTCAAGGCTACCGTGTGACTGCATACTACTGCATGCTATTAGCAAGACTGGATGCTACTATGGCAAGACAGGATGCTACTGGATACTACTACATAAGATTGGACCAGTCTGAGGCACAATAAATGATAGTATTCTTTGCTACTACATAGTATTACATGCAACTTTTTCGTACAACTACCTTGCAATTACGCATGCTACACATCTTTCATCGGGTGGTGCCAATCGCTTCGAGTGCGAGAGGTCCCGGGTTCAAATCCTGGTCAGGCCCAAGAAAGTCATCAGTACAAAAATAAAAGATAAAAAGACCCGAGGAAATGTAGTATACGTCCAAGGGAAGATCGCGAACCGTATGATCAAAATTCCCCAGGTCCAGTATCTTCATTTTCGGGAACGAACCCTACATCCCGAAAGCCAGCCGCATGACCTTGCAACTACCTCTTTAAAAAAAAGTTCTCAGTATGAAAACATAGTTAACAAAGTGGAAGAAAAGGAAGAGAAGACGAAACCCGGCTATGCTTTTCTCGGTTTGTCTGTTTGACATTTTTTATAAACGGGATCTGTCCAGAATAAGGATAGATTATTTCTGTTACTGTAAGTTTCTTCTGTATCTGCCCCGGTCTCATAGCAGTTTTAAGATCATTAAATGTTATGGAGCTAGTGACATTTTGTCACGGCTGCAAGAATTGCACATTGATTTCCGTCAGAAATCTAGTCTACGGTTTGTTGCCGCATCACCGACTGATTAGACTTTTTGATTGATAGTTGGAGGCCTATTGTAAGTAAGTAAGTATATTTATAACCCACAAAATGTTTTACAACAAAGGAGAGTGGAGTAGAGATAAATAAAAAAAAGAAAAGAACAAAAGACAATAGGATAAGAACAGACATAAAATAATTCTCCAACTATCAATCAAAAAAGTCGAATCAGTCGGTGATGCGGCAACAGACGCTGACTAGATTTCTGACGGAAATCAGAGTGCAATTCTTGCAGCCGTGACAAAATGTCAGTAGCTCCGTAAGATTTAATGATCTTAGAACTGCTATGAGACCGGGGCAGATACAGAAGAAACTTACAGTAACGGAAATAATCTATCCTTATTCTGGATAGGACCCGGTTATCAAATCAAACAGACCAACCGAGAAAAGCACAGCAGGGTCGCAAAAAGAAGCGTAAAGTTTTGCTAGAGCTGTTCTTCAGTATTTGCCCCGATTTGCTACAGTCTTTGCATACCCTATTTGTAGCTTACGCTTAGTGTCGATAAGTGAAGTACCGCGAAAAGACGGAAAGGAACTCGTTACTGTAATAACCAGCCATCTAAGAGAAATAACATGAGGAATCTTAAATACCTGGCAATCTAGTGGGCCGGGAGAAGGAGAACCGTTAAAATGCAGGTATTTGCACTAATCGACATTCAGCCGCAAACCAATATTCCCAAAATTGTATCTTTTGTCCTGTTGTCTTTTGTCTCTTCTTTTTTCTACTTACCTTTACTCCAGTCTCTTTTGTTGTAAAACATATTATGGGTTATAAATATACTTACTTACTTACTTATTGGGGGATTTTAACGATTCATTTATTTTTTTATTTCCAGGTCAGGAACGACCTGTCAGAAGAACTTCCTTTGAAGGATCCACGACCAGCAGCGCCGTCTCAACCCCGATGCTGGAAAAGACAGCACTTCCTCAGCTCCGACAGCCCGCATACAACCAAACACGCGTGAACGTGGAATCGATGAACGAATATCTGATTAACATGGATGAACGACAGAGAGCTGTACCGTTTTACACGCCGTAAGTTCTGCCGATAGCCTGTACTAGTAATAATAATTGTTTTGGAAAAAGTTTGGTAAGTTTGGTGACCAACTACTGGAAGACCCCAACCATCGGCACATCCTTCCCCCTCCCCACATTCCCGACCGCATAAGGCCACAGAGAATGGCAGCACAACCAGTTCCTAAGATACAACCCATTCGGGCAATTCATGCGCGGTACGAAAGAAGTTTTGTCCCCTCCTTTGAGAGTTTTTTCAGCGCGAAATTTTAAATTCTTTCCCTATTTTTTATGTTAATTATTGAGGTTTAGCGCTTTAATTTGTTGCAATTCTTATTTTTGTGTAATTACTGAACATTTGACTATGTAAAAGCGCAATTGTATATTGTTATGTTTGACGAGAGAACAAATATTCGGTTTTTTGTTAATACCGTAAGGAATGTTTCTCGAATAATAAAGATTGATTGATTGATTGAAAAAGACCAAAGTCTAGTCGTTTCAATTCAATAATCTACAAACACTCAAATATCACTATCAACTTATGTGTCTAGTCGCATGCAGCGACTATGAAAACCCCAACACAATCGAGCGGACCTAGAGGGATTTACTCTAGCTTTGAGCCGATGTTGATACCCGTTTACTCCTCTTCCGCCTTCACCGTTGCTTACCGCACAAGAAATATAGAAGGAGGCTAGCAGGAGGCGTACTCCGCGCGCCGACCCGCTCTGGAGCGCGTCCATAGATCCAATCGGCTTGGACTGCTAGATTTCCTCTACAGCGACTTAACAGCGATATAGCTATTTGTTTGTAGAGGTAACGAAACATGATATGGCGAGAAGCTAGTAACCTCCACCCGTTTGCGTCGGGAGTCGTCCGTATTTTACTCGACTCAGCATGTTTATATGACCGAGATAGGGAGACAGCAGTTCTATCTCGTTATTTGTTCTTGCTAAAACTAGTCACAAAGATACTTTCTAACTTCCAGCATTCTATTAATTAATCTTTCAATCGTAACTAATAGATTGGACAGAGGTGCACTTCAGAATACCAGGAATTACAGGGATGACCCCACCAAAAACCTCGCTACGAAACTCCGAACGTGCTTGGCACCGGCTTTAAAAATAACTGATGTCGTCTTCTTCACTTCCGCAGACAGGAAAGGCATAATTCCCGTTTAGGTTCCTTTTATTCGTATCAAAAATCTTAATTATACCACGCAGTGGTAGGCTATTTGGCCTCATATAATGTTTACACGGACAAGAAATCCCGTCGAGTTGAAAGGAATTCCGGTCGACTCGAAAGGATTCCGGTCGTGAAGACGACTAGAAAAAAAGTCTAGCGGGACGAGAATCCTTTGATGATGAAAGGGATTCCGGTCTACTTGAGAGGAATCTCGTCGGCGGCGCTGGTAAAAAGACATAAAAAGGTCTAGCTAGCTTTCTAGAGCAGCAGTCATCAGTACTGATGTCATAACTGCTCTCGAAATATTTTTTTTATTTGCTATTGAATTTATTTTTGTCAGATTTTATGGTTTAAAGAATTTAATTTTTTTTCCTCTGCGTGTAAATATAATCTTGTCACCAAGATCGGATTGTGTTCGAGTTTCCCAGTATCTCAAACAAACGACTTCAGTTTTTCCCGATCTTTAGCGACTCCAAGAGCGTGTTCCACCCTACTTACCGTAGTTACTACCCATGACGTCACAGATCCTGGCCTCTTGACGTCAAGCCTGGAACGAATTTTCCAATTTTCGGCAAAATATCGCGTCACCGGCTGATCGGGCCAATCGCGTAACAGAGGTCGTAGTTACCACGCTAACTACGCTCCCGGGCTTGGTAAGCAAATAATTACTATTTCGAGAAGGTTGGAACGGTCAGCGCAGTAACTTTTCATGATTCTGGACAAGATAGTAACTAATAGTTTCATTGTTAAGGGTGGAACACGTTCCAAAGCAATTTACTCACAAAAAACAGTCATTCAATCACCCATGCTACCAGCCAGCTGTCAACTCGATGCTGTCACCTATAACCATAAAAAATGCCCCCTTGTAGTCTTACTCTGGTTTAGAACTTTATGTCGCCACTACCGCATATTGCCGGAAAATATCGGCGCATGTCGGCCGCTAGATGGGTATAACCATCACTATACGTATGTAGTTTGCACTGAAATAATTTAAGAAAGCTCTTTTATTTTGAGATCAAATCAGTATTATTCCATCGGGACTATATTCTGATGGAGCCCATAAGCACGTGCCTGCCTATTTGTAGTCTGGCTGTCTGAGTCGCTTTATCAATCAAACAGAACTGGGAAGTAAATATATTAGACACTATCACATAACTGGGAAATGACAAAGCCTAGATCCTGATACCTACTTTAAAGCATAACTCTTACTAGAAATGATATTTTACCATAAAATGGCTCAGAAATACCGTTTTCCGGAAACACCAATACTACATATAAGGAGGGTTTTCGCGAGCTGGAAAGCAAAGTCGGAATCACTTTACAATGGTTTTCGCGGTACTCTAGTTGCCTACTACAGTTGCCGAACTTTCCAACCCGATTTTCGCGCTTTGGAAACCGAAGCAGCTTTCCCGGAAAGTGATTCCACGAGCTTAGTGGAAAGCTCCGCGGAAAGTTGAATGTTTCGGTGGGAATTTCAGAAGTGTGGAGAATAAACAGTGCAAGTGTCACTAATAAAAAAAAAAATGGCAATCGTAATTAAAGTGACTTCGATGGGATATATGCGAATCAAAGAACGGTTAAGTGAACCATATTTAGTCGAAAAAGTTTGTAATTCAGCATTTTCTCGGCGATATCAGCTTTCCATGCGTTTCCGCGATCAGTCCAGCGGGAAAGTGGAAAGTTATTCCAAGAATCGCTTTCACACAGTTTTCGCGATGCACTTCGCTCGCCGGAAAGTGATTCCGAGATCTCGCGAAAACCCTCCTATATACTTCTTCTTTCCATGCCTTTATCAATGTACAATCCCACTCGAATAATTACGGTTGGGTTCACAGTACGCAGAAGGCCAGGCAACGAATCAATCAATCAATCAATTTTTTTAATTCGTGATATTACACATCACATATTAAAATTACACTAAAACAGGACTATTCTTTACTAAATATAGACCATCATTTCAAATCAGAACAAATTAACCCCATATAAAGAAATATCTTTTTAACCCAAGAGCACCCGGCATCTATGGAGATAAGTCCGAATCCTCTTCTTTTCGATACAGTAAAATCTCTTTAACTGCTGAACTTTAACTGTAACTTTTTTTAAGGTTTAACTGAAAAGGCAGCTTATTTTTACACTTGATTTTGAATACAGTGAATTATTTTGACTCATCTAAGGGATTATGTATTTTTCCACCTGGGGCTCTAGTAATAACGCTATACGTAAAAATAGCCTACATTTCCATGCGTAAACCCGATGAAAAATTTCTTTGACTGTGTAGTTGTACGAAAAAGCTGCATGTAGTGATATGTAGTAGTATGGAATACTTCGATTTAACATGCCTTCGACTGGGTTAATCGTAAGTAGTAGTATCCGATAGCATGCAGTGGCGACAGTTACTACTGCATGCTACTTTTTCGTTCAACTCCATACGGCTAAGTCTCGAAAATTTTTCATCGGGAACAAATAAGCTAGTAAAGGAACGGATGAAGAAAGTAGGAAAATGATGTAAAGATGTTGAATGCTAAGAATCGGCCAATTTTTGTTTCTTTTCGGCATTTGCTTACCGTTTTATTTTCTAATTCTTTCAAGCATAGAGGTACAAGCACATGGAGCTAACCTGTCCTTCAGGAGTTTAATGTACCTGTCTAGATTGTTCCTCTTTCACTAGCTAGGGGATTGAGAGTAAATATAAAATTAATTTAAACATTTCTGTCATAAAATTTGCTGACAACTGCTCCCTACGGGTTTAAATCGTTTTCAAACTCACGATAATTTCTGGTTCTGCCTCGCCAGAATTCACTGAGAGATGGTGAGACTAAAAAAAAAAAGATGGTGTGTTGTCCCCAGATGAGTCGTCTATTCCCCCCTTCCCTCCCGTCGTCCGTGTGCGTCGGTCTGAGAGGAACACTGGCGATCGGGTTTTGCCGTATCTTCTCAGTTCCTCAACCCAAATTTTTACACAGTTGTATTCCAACTTTTATTTTAGATCGTATCTTGTAAAGTCGATTAATTAATATGTTGCCGTTTTAATGTATTTCGTAAATATTCCTTTAAGCTATTTGGAATTAAATTTGATTGATTGATTGACAACTCCTTGTACAGATTCAATTCAATTCAGTTTTATTTCAACACCAATTACGGACTAGCCGAATAGCAGGTGGTAAAGTCAGCATACATTAAAAACTAACCAAAATTGTCAACATATACTAGAAAGTGGTCGAATTTCATATAAAATACTGAGAACAAACAATATAAAAAGTAACGATTGGGGAAATAGACAACGAGGGGTAAAATAATAACCTATTAATTTCTGTTCCGTAGGGAAACAAAGGAGGGGACAAAGCTATTCTTAGTGTTGTACTCTTGGTGTTACAGATAACACCAGACACTTGGTGAGTGGGAATTAGATACTATGAGTCGTAAGTAAGAAAGTAAGGTTTATTAGTCAAAAACTTGCTAGCTAGCTAATTTGGTTGTCTTTACAAAAATTTCATTCATTTTAAACATTCACGGGTTACATAAATACTAAATACTACCAAAATTAATCTTACACTGACATTTTATCCACATGTTAACGAAAAAATGGCACAAATGTTTTACCGTGCCTCTTTGTTTTGGTTTTAACCGTTATAAGTTTCAGCTGCGGACGCGTACGATTTTTTATCGGTGCGTCAGGTGGGAGGATAGTACGATGTTGGACAGATGCAAGGATTTTACACCCAAACTTAAGAATTAGTATGTTACGACGTTCGTGCAGTGAGGGGAGGGATAATTCTGTTAGAAGAGATTCATATGAACTGGAAGTTATTTGCTGACCTAGTATAACTGAGACTGCTCTCTTCTGTACGCGCTCTGTTTCGTCAGACACGTATGCTGTATTTTGGGCGAAAGGGCCCCATAAGGGGCATGCGCACTCGATTTCAGGTCTTACGTAACACAAGTAAGCAGCCTTCAGACTATCACGGTCGCAACCAAACTGCCTCATCTATACGAGTGTTTGAAGTGATGCATTTCCCGATTTTATTACAGTCTGAATGTGATCAATAAGTCAACAGTCACTCGACAGGGTGACCCCTAGAATTTTTGCTGACGTTACTACACGGAAAGGTAAATTTTGCTATTTTGCCTAATCTAAATAAACCTCGAAAGTTTTATTCCTATGTTGCTGTTTTTTTGTCGCTTATTTTTCTTTTTGTTTATTTCTTTTATTTGCTTTACAGGCAAGCCAGTTACCATGGTCGATCCTACCCAACTGCGCCTCCTATTTCAGTTGCAGGTGCGTTCAACCATTTTGTTATCTTTGGACATTGCTTCTTTTATTTGTGTCTGTAATTTTATTGCTATTTTTATGACTAGGCCTATAACACAATACGGCGGTCCAATCTTTCTACCATTTGTTATCCTTCTACAAGGTCTAGCTTTTCTATTCGTCATACAGGTGTAAAAGTATGGAATTCATTGCCCGAAACTGTTAGAGTGTCCGAAGATAGGAAAGTTTTTAAAAGAGCTCTAAAAAGATTTATGTTATCGAGCAATTATATTTCTTCTGTCTGATTTAATTGATTCATTTTCGTTTGTGCTCGGAGGAAGATCTGACCCATGCCGCAAACCTTTTTTATTTTTCATTTTTTTAGTCATATGTCTGTTGTCGTAAATTCTTGTGTTGTCCTCAAATTTTAGAGTTGATGTGTAGAGTTGAATTGTATTAATAGTTTTTACAAACCCATCAGAATTAGTGAAGCGTCGTTTTTATGCCACTGGCATGCCTGATGCTTTTGAGAAACTCCTGGTTTATTCATATTTGCTATTAAAATTGTACCTTACCTTACCTTATTGCAAGATATTCTACGGCTTTATCTGTTCGCGAAGCATAACCCTTAAAGCACACCCCACACTACTTACTCTTTTTGTTATTTGGATACTGTAAAACTAAGCTATGCTTTTATTAATTTATACACGGCTTTGGTTGTTTTAAGCCTTTTCCCAGACCCATTGAGTTCTAGCGAAAACCAGGCAAAATTCTGAAAATCGCCAGGGGTATAATGCGCATAGAAAATAGTGAGTCGTGGCAAGGGCAAAGATTAGTGATGTATCGTTAGCGGGCATATAAAACATATGTAACATAAAATTTGGGTCTTCGGGCTTAAGAATTAATGAATGCAATTACGGAGTAGGTTGCATTGACGTAATAGACACGACGGATACGGTAAGAGGTGAAAGATCAGTTGGCCTACAATTGTATGGGGAAACCTCTGAATTCCAACTAATTCAGAGTTTAATTTGGCAAAGTATAACACAAGTCACAACTGGAAGGATTTTAGGGGGTTTGAATGGGTGGGGGCTAGGCGGCGCCACCCTTCTGGCTAAGCCATCTAATTACCGTAATTCCAGGTGGAATTTTTAACACTTCCGAATAAAGGTCCACGATGGATCTCTTATGCTCCGTTTTTTGGGGGGAGGAGAGCAAAATAACACTAGGGAGTAGCGCCAAGACTTTACAAAAGTGACACACACTCGAATAGCTGCGACACTAGCACCACTATCGATCCCCCTACGGCGTCCCTACTGAAACTCGTGCTCCAGGTCTGGCACCAATAAGTACCAACAACTCCATATTTTGAAAAAGTATATGACCTCCCTTGTTTCCTCGATGTCTGCAGAGTGCTTCTTCGCTTTACTAGAAATTTCTAAATCCGCAAGTTTGTCTAGCTTTAAATGCCGCAAGCGTATAGTTGGCAGCCCATAAGTGTGGCTTGTTTCCGAAGCAAGGAAAGACACACGTGTCCGCGTACGTCTTTTCTTGTGTTGATAAGCCAACAAGGATAAAAGCTTAGAAGTGCGGGGGCCACCCCCCGTAAGTAAGTAATTTATTTCTGACCCGCCATTTGAAAAGCGGAGTATGTAAAATAAAATAAAAGAATTAAAGAAAACACAACAAAGACAATATACAATTTTGTCAGTCATCGGCCAGAAAAGAATGTAGAGTGTCATGTGCTGGCTCGGCCCTGTTAACCATAATTTTTGGCAGAGCCGACGAAATTTCCAAAAGTGTGACGCTTGCATCTTTGACTTCGCTCCTATAGCATGCGGCTGTGGTATAATGTTGGCAAATAAAGCAGCAATGTGCGATTGTAGAACAGAATGTTTGAAAATCAAGTGACTTTATTTTTCTAGGCAGTAGCGAAGATGCACGTTCGGCAGATGGCAGCACTGTACCGTCGAACTGGGAACCTCAGTAAGTATCTTTAGATTATTGTCCTTCAGTTAATGTTATCCAGTCCGGCGTATCCTTCTGTCACTTCAGTATTTGCGTTTTTGCTGATACCATGGTATCTGCTACCACGGTAACTGGATCTGCAATTAGTCGATTTTCAGTGATCGTGGCATCTGATACACGGTGCTCTGCAAAAATGACTATTGCCGAAATTGCACTTTTCGAAGTCATCCCAAAAGAAAAACAGATATCCAGTTACATCACTAAGTGCTAAACTTCTTTCTCACCAATCTGATAAAATTTGATGAAGTGAGATGACTTTTCAGATACCACGACCAGTTACCACGGTCGGACCGTAGTATCTGAATATCTGATACCACGATAACTGGCCAGATACCACGATAACTGCAAAAACGCCTTTTTACCGTGGTATCAGATACCACGATAACTGCAAAAACGACTTTAGACCGTGGTAACAGATACCGTGGTATCAGCAAAAACGCAACTAATGTTTAATAACGCGGCCTCTGTCGCTTCCTTTATTTAATGACTCTGTGAAGACCGGTAGATGCCGGGCAATCCAGTTTATAAGGTTTGATTCCCACAGCCTCCAAATTTCGAACCCAGAAAATTTTTGCCAGTTAGTACTCAAAGTAAAGATTCCAATAAGTTAGAATAACAGTTTGTTTCTCATAGTTCTTCCCCGTAATTTTGTATGCCATCATATTCTGCAGCGTCTGCAAAGGGCGATTCTGGCGTTCTCACTGATTTACTTTCCAAAAAGCAAACCGAGAATCCGGCCAGCGCAACAACAAACAGAAAGTCGTTGTATCTTTACAACTTCTCGCTGTCTTTCCGAGATTATTGATGAGATTTTTAACTCTAATCATTTCGACTACTGAAAATTTCTTAGAGTTATTTGAGCGAAATCCTTTTCTCTTGCTTTGTATATTGTTATTGTCCCTTTTCATTCCTGGAGTAAATTTACTTCCATGACACTTTCAAGCAGAGCAAAACAACTCTAGAGCTCATGCGCGAACTTTGAAAAACTGACAAACAGTCAAATAGCAGCGACACTAGCTCCGCTAGAGGGCACGAGCATCACTACTGAAACTCAACCAGTCGTTAACGAGCGCTGGCTCTGATCTGATCCTAGATGTTTGCACCGCCTTGCCAGAATTTTCTACGTCCGCCACTGTACACACGAACAGGGCGGTACTGCGACGGAGGCCCATTTTTGATGCATTGGAAGGATAGGTCTCCGCATTACTCTCTAGAGTTATTTTGCTCTGCTTTCAACAGCCGGCGCATAAACTAGTAGGGCTTTCCAGATCGCCAGAATCACCCTTATATCCCCACTGTCGTGAAGTTTAAACGAAAAGGGCTGGGATTGGACAATCTATTTACCCATCACCTATTGACTTTAAGCACAACTCTTACCAGAAATGATCTTTTCCCTATAAAATGGATCAGAAAAAACGTTTTTGAAAACACCATTAATTTCCACCTGAAACTAGCGATTATCTTCCTAGCACTTTCGAATATATCCAGCCTTCCTGCTCTCCGACGCGGCGACTGGGCGCAAAAGTTTTGAAAACTGGACATACCTTGGTTAAAAAGTGGGAAAACTAAGCAAATAAAAGAAGTAATAAACAGAAGATTATCACATCCTTATGTGTGAAAGAGTTGTCAGCGGACAATGAAGATTCCGGCAAATTTTTCGTTGGGTGACATCAAAACTCGGCAAGGCCGAAAAAGCGCTAAAAATTCGTAGTTACGAAATGAAACAAAGGACAAAGATTTTAGAAGCTTATAATCCCACATGAGAGCTCAGTGTATTATAAAAGGCAGAATAAGCAAGAGGGGTCCTTTAAATTGGCTCGAAGACCCGCTGAAAATGCGTTACTTCGTTGTTCCGTTATTGACGAATAATCGATTGTCATATAGTAGAATTTCGCTGTCGGATTTGTCGTACCTCTGTGCACTTGTATACCTGTGTTGTATGCTTTGCGAAAACGATTTACGAAAAATAAGTGTTCATCTGATCATTCGCCACCCAAAAGCCGCGTTTGTATTGAGATTTAAATTTTCAAAATCACAGTAGAACTTTTCGTTGTGAGGACGGCTGTAGATGTTCTGACATCATAGCCTACTAGAGCAAATAGTGAAAATATAAAAATCCCTGAATACAAGCCAAATAATGCAGTACGTTCAGTTAGATGATACAAAAATAAGTTGGCTTTTCAGTTAAATTTTAAATGTGTAAAAGATTTTTTTTTTTTTTTAAATCTTAAAGTTTAACTGAAAAGCCAACTTATTTTTGGGATCCCAAAACGTAAGTACCTATGACATCGCAAAAGTTGTCCGTCCGTCCGTCTGTAAGCACGATAACTCTCGAAGGGAATGAGATATTTTGATGAAACTTGGTGTGAGGATTCGTGTAAATGGGCTTTGTAGCCCTACATTTAGGGGTGGGGGAGGGGGTTCAAATTAAGGGGCAAACAAAATGTTTTGAAACAGCTAATGTGATAGTCGATTATGGGGTAAGAAGACATGCTGAACACGATGGTGAAAACCATTTTGTAATCGGACAAGTAGTTCGCCCGGAATCCGGCCAAAACCGGAAAGTTTGTTAAAAGTAAAAGTTTTATTTGAAGTTGATTAGATGTTCGATTTAGAGGTAGGAAGACATGCTGAAGACGATGGTGAAAACCATTTTTTCGACGGACAAGTAGTTCGCCCGGAATCCGGCCCAAACCGGAAAGTTTGTTAAAATTAAAAGTTTTGTTTGGAGTTGATCAGATGTCCGATTTAGGGCAAGAAGACATGCTGAACTTTTATGTGAAAACAATTTTCTACCCGGACATGTAGTTCGCCCGGAATCCGGCCAAAACCGGAAAATTGTTAGAAGTTAAAGTTTTATTTCTAGCTGACTAGATAACCGATTTAGGGGTAAGAAGAGACGCTGAATCCGTGTGTGACAATCATATTTTACCCGGACATATAGTTCGACCGGAATCCGGCTGGAGTCGGAAAATTTGTTATAAGTTAAATTTTTATTTGAAGTTGATTAGATGTTCATTATTGGGGAAAGAAGATACCCTGAGTTCGTTTTGAGCTTTCTTTTTTCGCCGGACAAGTAGTTCTAGAGTTCGGCCGAAACCGGGAAATTGGCAGAAGTGGCAGGAACTTTTCGTCAAAACAGATATGACTTATGCGGGTAAACACACATGCTGAATCCATATCTGAACTTGGTTTTCTCAGATGATTAGCTATTTGGCCTTAAAGTCCAGTAAAAGTACCGAAAAAAAGGGGTCAACCCGGACAAAATTGCGACACAAATGTTTTTGACACTAATATGTTCAGGAAAAATCGCTGAACAACATACAAAAAATCCACCGAAATCCCCCGATGGGAAAACTTTCTAGGGCTGCTTAAAAGGGTGGAGGGGGTGAAAAATTAAGGGAAGAAAAAAATATTTGTTCATGAGAATATGACAGTCGATTTAGGGGTAAGGAGACACGCTGATTCCATTTCTGAACTTTATTGTTTCATCCGACAAGTAGTTCACGCGGAATCCGATGAAAACCGGAAATTCGGTCCTAGAAGCAAACAGTTTATTTACAAAAAAAAAAAATTATTGGTCTAATAATACCAAAGTCGGTTTAGAGGAAAGAAGACCTGCTGAATCCATTTCGAAACTTTTTTATTCGTCAGACAAGTAGATAACCCGGAATCCGGCGAAAACCGGGATTCGGTACCATACAAGAAAACAGTTTACTCTAAAAGAAAATTGTTTGGTCTAAAAGCACAGTCGGCTTAGGGCTAAAGAGACCTGCTAAGGCCTTGAATATATTTTTCTTCGCCCGACGTTTAGTTTGCCTGGAATCCGGTGAAAACCGGAAATTCAGTAGAAGTGAATTTTATCCTGACAATTTTGGTTTAGGCTAATATGACGTTTTACGAGCTGGAGGACATTTTATGTCCATCTCTGAACTTTACTGTTTTTCCCCGGCAAGTAGTTCGTATGGAATCCGACAAAAACTAGAAATTCCATAGAAGTAAAAGTTTATTTTGACCTCGATTACAGTTTCAGCATAGGGTCAAGAATCCATGCAGAATCCATATCTGATGGGTTTTTTTTTCTCGAAGGACAAGTAGGCAGTAGACAAAACGTAGGCAGTAGACAGTATCAAAAGTAGACAGTAGACAAAACGGGAAGACAAACACAGAAGGAACGACAACGAGTCGCGTTCTTTGGTGAAGAACATCACGATTTGCATCCAGAATAAATCCCACAACCACCGTGGCAGCAGAAACCTCCTATGGGTTTGCAGTTCAGTTTAGTTTCAGGGCGTTCAGCCATCTCTGGCCCCCACTTTGCCATTTTTCAGGGAAGGATGGGTGCAAGCGCTCCTTCTTTGTCTCGGGAGTCATAAAATCTGCGGCTTGAGTTCCAGAACTAGTTCAGTCGGTGTTTCTTCACCAACGATGCGGGGTCTAATGGCCGTCTAATCACCGTCTTCATTTTTTTCTTCCGGGCTCTGTCGCTGAGACGTACGCCAAGGAGCGTTCGAAGACGGACGTAGTCAAAAACGTTGAGCGATTAAGCATCGACTGCCTTTGTGGGCCTTATTAGGAACCCTTGGAACAGGACCGAACGGATCCTCACCTGATAAATCCGGATTTGGATTGTGGTAGTGTAATGGTTGAAAGACATGTTGGAACCAACCTATGCAGCTGTATGGGGCTCGTTGTTAACTACGGCCGTCGCATTTGACCGTGTCGCTAGTCACAACCTGCTTGGCATTGGCACGGGTCGACTTGAAGAAGACTTTTGGGGGCTGGTTTCTTCTTGATCGTTGCTGTGATGTGACTTTCACCATACCCATTTCTCCTGGTTCGTTGTTGCTTTTCCATTCTATTATCTGCAGACTCACGTGCATAGAATCGAACTACGCTGCTAAAGGTGTAAAATGTATCTGATCCGGACAGATAAACTTGAAGGAGGAAGTTAGCTTGGTCAAGAACGGTCGATGCCGTAATGCAGAAGACTTTTTCCAGACTTCCCTTTGTTGATTGTTAAGTTCTTTTTCTCCTGCTGCAAAAAGATCGTCGTTCGTACCCTTCGTGTCCATAAGGAACTTAAGTACGGAGTTCCGGTTTTCGCAGGGATTCCGGGCGAGTTATTTGTTGGCCGGACAAAAAGAGTATAGACCCTGAGCAGATCCTCTTGGCCCTAAGCCGGCTATTCTATTATATAGTCATGTCAGTTTTTTTTAGAAAACTTTTTTCTTGTACGGTGGAGAATTCCGGTTTTCGCCGGATTCCGGGCGAGCTACTAGTCAGGTGCATGAAACAAAAAATTAGATATGGACTCAGCAGGTCTCCT
This sequence comes from Branchinecta sandiegonensis, assembly GCA_030848855.1. Classification (NCBI taxonomy): domain Eukaryota; kingdom Metazoa; phylum Arthropoda; class Branchiopoda; order Anostraca; family Branchinectidae; genus Branchinecta; species Branchinecta sandiegonensis. Next base: position 16,507,653 of record JAUPMV010000017.1, on the reverse strand, counting down.
TACCCCTAAACCGACTGTGCTATTGACCAAAAAAAGATTCTTTATTAAATATAAACTTTTAACTTCTATTATCCGGATAGATAAACTTGAAGGAGGAAGTTAGCTTGGTCAAGAACGGTCGATGCCGTAATGCAGAAGACTTTTTCCAGACTTCCCTTTGTTGATTGTTAAGTTCTTTTTCTCCTGCTGCAAAAAGATCGTCGTTCGTACCCTTCGTGTCCATAAGGAACTTAAGTACGGAGTTCCGGTTTTCGCAGGGATTCCGGGCGAGTTATTTGTTGGCCGGACAAAAAGAGTATAGACCCTGAGCAGATCCTCTTGGCCCTAAGCCGGCTATTCTATTATATAGTCATGTCAGTTTTTTTTAGAACACTTTTTTCTTGTACGGTGGAGAATTCCGGTTTTCGCCGGATTCCGGGCGAGCTACTAGTCAGGTGGATGAAACAAAAAATTAGATATGGACTCAGCAGGTCTCCTTACCCCTAAACCGACTGTGCTATTGACCAAAAAAAGATTCTTTATTAAATATAAACTTTTAACTTCTACTATCCGGATAGATAAACTTGAAGGAGGAAGTTAGCTTGGTCAAGAACGGTCGATGCCGTAATGCAGAAGACTTTTTCCAGACTTCCCTTTGTTGATTGTTAAGTTCTTTTTCTCCTGCTGCAAAAAGATCGTCGTTCGTACCCTTCGTGTCCATAAGGAACTTAAGTACGGAGTTCCGGTTTTCGCAGGGATTCCGGGCGAGTTATTTGTTGGCCGGACAAAAAGAGTATAGACCCTGAGCAGATCCTCTTGGCCCTAAGCCGGCTATTCTATTATATAGTCATGTCAGTTTTTTTTAGAAAACTTTTTTCTTGTACGGTGGAGAATTCCGGTTTTCGCCGGATTCCGGGCGAGCTACTAGTCAGGTGGATGAAACAAAAAATTAGATATGGACTCAGCAGGTCTCCTTACCCCTAAACCGACTGTGCTATTGACCAAAAAAAGATTCTTTATTAAATATAAACTTTTAACTTATACTATACCGAATTTCCGGTTTTCACCGGATTCCGGGTGAACTACTTGTCGGGAAAAAAAAAAAAAAGTTCAGATATGGACTCAGCATGTCTCATTACCCCTGTATCGACTGTGATATCACCCTAAACAAAACCTTTTTTGTCGCCCCTTAATTTGTTCACCCCCTCCGCCCTTTCAAGCTGCCCTAGAAATTTTTCCCATTGGGCGATTTCGGTGGATTTTGGATATGTTATTCAGCGGTTTTTTCTGAACATTTTAGTGTCAAAAACATTTGTGTCGCAATTTTGTCCGGGTCAAACCGTACTTTTACTGGACTATTAATCTGTTTCTGAATTTTAATTGTAAGAATGTTCAAGGATTCTGGCGATGACTGGATCTGGTTAAGACAAGACCCAGTTGTCTGGATCAGATATTGAATGTTTGGGATCCCATCGAAAACTTTGGTCTTTTATCGCTGATGAAGAATCGTAGCTGATGTACCCGTTGTAAACATTGTTTGAATAAATGTTTCAAAGTCAGCTTGGGCTCAAAGAATATTTAACTTTGGTCTTGTTATATCTTGGGTTCAAACATGCTGAATCTTTGACGCTTCTAAGGGATTTTTATTTTATTTTTTCATCTCAGGCCCTGTAGTGACGTTTAGGATATGCGCTGCTTGCATGACAAGTCGAAATTCATATAAGCAGCGACGAATTTGAATATCATTAAAAGTATGAATTTCTGTGTTCAACAAAGCTTATCATCACGTCACGTAGCGCAAGATAGAAAGACCTCCCATAAACTCGACAGATCGTTACCTGAAATCCTTCGTACCTTATTTTACCCAATATTTTAATTCTAGTTAAGTCAAATTATATTTTCAAGTTGTACGTGTGGATGAAATGTCTACTTATGTAATTGTCATGTGTTATTTGATGTGTGAATGACGACCCAGTGCTAGCGTGTATAATACAAGCTATTAAAGAAATAAAGTACATTATTATTATTAAGATCACGCCTGAGGAATTCCCTCTTTTTCGAGGACTGAGAGTTACTAAGGTAGTTGCTAAATATTTTAAGCATAGAGGTACAAGCACGTCCGTAAGAGTAAGTTTATTAAAAAAAAACAGTTATTCGGAAACAGCGAAGTAACGATCGGGCCGTCGAGCCTGTCCGAGCCGAAAGTCCGCTGAAAAAGCATCTGCTGAATTTAGATGACGGATAACCAGACTGTCGTATTTCAGCCCTTTCGGTTAACTTTAATCCAGACGTTAGAGGGTGATACAGGTTGGATTGCCCACTTAAGAGGGTGATAAAGCCTGTATTGCCGGCCGGCTAAGGTGATAAGTAGATTGTCTTGTTTGGCTGTTGTACTAGTTGGAAGTTACAAATAGCTCCGTCAGAGCTGGTGGACTCGGACTCTGGACCACCAAATTTTGAATTCTCAACACCACAGGACCATCCTTCCGGACTTCGTTACACCCTCTCATGGACCTAACACGCGAAGCAAGGACGACCCGAAACCCAAGCTTGTTCCCCCACCTACGAAATCTTCAGAAAGATACTTAAATTCATTCGTTCCGTATTTTACTAAAACATTTTAACTGTTCATGATTCATGTTCGTTTCTTATTTATTGTTTGTTAATTTGTGTTTTATTTGTATTGTTAGTGAGTGTTTTTCCAGTTCCCTCCCGTTTTAGTCTAGTGCTATTAGGGTTGAAAATAAAATTGATTGATTGAATGATTGACTCGTCTCGAGACGGTTTCGAGACGCCTTGTACTCGGACTCCGACTTGTACTCGGACTCGGATGGCTGAACTCGCAGCAGCTCTGAGCTCTTTAGATTTTGGAAAAAAAAAAAAAAAATAGTTATCGCCAGCATTGTATTAATGCATTACGGTTTTCAGTGATGTGCCCGCAGCTGACTGCCCAGTGCCAAACGTCCAAACGGTCTCACACAACCCGCCAAATAACCAAACAGGCAATGGACTCGAGCAGGTAGACTCCAGCAGCTATTCGTTCGAACACTCAGTGTCAGTAGCGATTGATAACGACCGAGTCGTTGAATGGATTCAGCAGCTCAGACCATCCGTATCTGAATCGTCCGTTGCTACGACTTCGGCAAGGGGTGAAGAGCCCCCACCACCATCAAGCTTTGTCTATCGGTAAGTAAACGAGTGGTGCTTACTGTACTAGATACGGCCGTTTTCTGCTGCTGACAGTGTTGACAGATCGTGGTAAAAAAATAAGCCATGGCCTTTCAAAAATGCGCCCAAAGTACGCCAGAAAAATCTATACCTCCCAAAAACTCAATGACTCACAGGACCCCCCAAAAAATTCCGTCCTTCGGTCAAGACGATTAAAACGACGAAAATAGTCGACTTTTCTGAAAAACAGTCGGTTTTCGTAAAGATGGTCAGTTTTTCACATCACGCCAGATAATCCGCCAGTTAAAAAGAAATTTCGCCGCATGCCAGTTGCAAAAATATTTACGCCACTCTCCGACAGAATCCGACGGTTTGGCCTAAAATCCGCCAATCTGGCAACATTGGCAAGCTGGTTTGGCCATGACTAAAGTTCGCTAAAAAAAATTCCCTTCGTTTTCCTTCTCTACAGTAATAGTACGAACATACGACGAGGATCGTGAGCTTCCGGACCGGAATTCCTGCCCGGATTTTTGGCACCGGAAAAGTTGAAACTTTTTCAACTTGATGATGAAAGTGCAGGAAACCCGACTGGGAATTCTTGAGCCTCATTCTTGTTTCAATAGTGCTGCCGCTTTGCTGCTGCAGCACTTCTTTGCTTCCGCACAAGATGCGGTCTTGGATTCACTGCCCGCACGATTTCTTCTTGGTTGATGCAGCACCTTGCATGGAAGTACGGACTTGGTCGGTAAGCAAGTCCGCGATTCTCAAGAAGCGCTGCCGTCTTCCTCGGAAGCACTGCTGTGCAAAAACGAATGTAGAAAGAATCAGCCCGGAAGCGGCCGAGAAGTGGAGCTGCAGCGTGCAACAAAAACGAGGCTCTGATCGTAGCCTCGTTTTTGTTGCAATAGCGCTTCCCGCATCGCTGCTGCAGCACTTCTTTGTTTTTGCACAATATGCGTTTTTGGATTCAATTTCTTCTTGGTTGAAGCGGCAGCGCTGCAGCATCTTGCAGGGAAGCACGGACTTGGTCGGTGAGCAAGTCCGTGATTCTTGAGAAGCGCTGCCGTCTTCCTTGGAAGCGCTGCAGCGCAAAAACGGATGTAGAAAGAATCAGTCCGGAATCGGCGGAGAAGTGTACCTGCAGCGTGCAACAAAAACGAGGCTCGTGTGTTCGCACTTTAAGACAGCACTTGATCCAGCAGAGTTCAGAGCGATCGAATTGGAGTCTAGAAGTGTGTTTATCGTGACGTAGGGGAGAGCCAAGAACCCATTTTGAAAAGCGGCGCGGGACTGAACTATCTGCGGCACCCTCTGCTGGTTTCCGTCCGTGGCCGAGTGGTTAGCGCGCCGGGCTCGCAAGTGAAGGGTCGCTTGTTCGAGTCTCGGTAGTGCCTACTGTTTGGTTTGGGACGGGGGTTAGTGGCGTAACCCTGTAAGACAAGCCAAAGTCCACCCAGCTTCAAATGGGTACCCGGAGAAATCCGGGGAGGGTGACAGGAAGGGTGTGTGAAAGAGCAGGATGGCTGGCCCCCCCCCCCCCCCCCCCCATTGCACTTCCTGGCTGAGGGCCGAGAATCGGACATCAGCACCGCCAGCTTGGCCTGTCAAGGCTAGTGCTGATACCTTTACCTTTTACCTCTGCTGGTGTACGTGTATGGAATATGGTATTCCAGTATCACACCGATAGCAACTAAAGTCGTATTGTCTACTTTCTCCGAGGACTTCCAAAATGGATTTTGTTCGAAAAAAAATATGCAGTTGGCGAAATTAGTCTGGATCCATTTTATTTTTGGTTTTGTTTATTCTGATTTTTGAGTGCTTTTTTGTTGTTGTTATGTGTTATGAGTGCTTTTTTGTTGTTGTTATGTGTTATATGTTGTATTGTCTTTATTTCTTTTCTTTTCTTTGATTACTCCACTATCCTAATCTGTACAGTGGGTTACAAATAAATATTATATTATATTATTATGTTATTTTACATTGCACCAACACCAGCAAAAATTGATTCCCCACTGAATTTGAAAGGGAGTCCTTTTCGAGGTGATGATAATCGTGGCATTTTCCGTCTGTGGGGATTCGCGAGAATACGGGGAGTGAGTCCCCGGGGCAAACAAAAGCGCGGGGACTACTCAATTAGACTCCTCGAGGAACGACGAGAAGACGCCTTAAGAGGCGTCGCCGCCGTTCCGTCTGTGAAGCGATATAACGGGTCTCTAAGAGTGTTCCACCCTTCTAACAATATAACTATTAGTTACTACTTTCGTTCCAACCTCGTGGAAAGTTACAACGCAACTTCTTGAAATATTAACTATTTGCTTATCACGCTTGTTAGTAAGCGTGGTAACTACGATTCTCTGGGACGTGACTAGCCCGTGGCATGTTTTTTGTCGGAAATAGAAAAATAGTTTCCAGCCTTGACGCCAAGAAGCCATAATCCGTGACGTTATGCCTAGTAGGATAGAATAGTAATTATTTATTCGCTCACACTTTCACGGTTACAAAACCAAAATTGGTGAGTACTGTCATGCACAAATTTATCAGTATAGAATATACACTTAAATGCACGTACAAGTGGTCAAAGACTATTTTAAAATTTCAACAATCTTTGGTATAAAACTATTTTGGTAATTTCTGTGTTTGGCCGCTACTGGTTGGAATATTGGGACCTTCGTAGAGACTGTTCGCTCTTGCCTTTCCCTTACATTGTTGTATGGGGGAGAGAGAAACTCTCCCCAAGATGGGGTGCGAAATGAAGTTTTTTACCGATCTCGAGGCATTGGTTCAGTCTCCGTTTCTCCGATGTATCAATTGCGTACTTGCCTAGTAATTACTGTAAGTAGGGTGGAACACACTGTCAGATCTTTTCTTTCGACTGTAGAGACTTATGAAAAAGAGTAGTTATCGTTAGCATTTACGTTGCTTTGACAGCAGCGAGCCTCATACAGGTTGAAAAAGTAGCCCAAGCACACATCATCGTATTTTTGGGCACGGTAATCTAACGTTAGGGCGGGTTCCGGTTAAGGAAAAAACGGCGACCCCCCCCCCCCCCCCCCCACACACACAACGTTAATAAAATGCAATATTTTTCTAATGAAAAGGATATATAGAGGTGATCGGCGAGCGAGACGCCGTCACGCGTTTACATTTAAATCGCGTGTCTAGGGAAATTCCTAACAGGACCCCTCGCACTGTTTACTTTTCAACTTACAGTACTTTAAAATATTTGAGTACTTTAAAACTATGCTGTGCTTCAACAAATAACCCACGGTTTTTGCTGTTTTAAGCCTTTCCCGAGACCCGTTGACTTGCAGCGAAAATAGGGAGACAATTGACATAACCGGTTTTCCTGATGGAAAACTTCTCGCAGACAACCGTCGACAGCGTGATACACATCGAAGGTAGCAAAACACGGCAAGTGAGAAAACCAGCGTGGTTTTGTTAGAGGGGTTAGAATGTGCCGTACGACATTGGAGTCTCCAGGCTTAGAAATGTATGGAGTGATTATGGAAGTAGGTTGCATTAGTATTATAGGTAAGACAGGTCCTTTAAGTGGTCGCGGCCCAAACTGCAGCTTTTAATAATATTTTATAATTTCCTATATATTTGCGTTCGGGGGGTGCATCCGGGGGGGGGGGGGGTAATCATCGAGACTTATGGGTCTTATTTTCTGTCTTTCCACTGTAGGCTACGTTCTTTGGCTGGTGTTAGGTCGGAACACCCCCTGTGTCTGCGGTTGTTTTTCCTCCGCGCTGCTAGTCTGCTATACTCATTCGTACTGAACAATTTCAGAACAAGGCTCCTGACTTATTCGAAACAGATGCTCTTCCCTCAGAACATTCTTCCTTGTGACAGGAGCCCTATGCGTCCTCACATGAAATTAATACAAATTCACCCAAACTTCCGTAAAGAACCTGTCTTACCTATAATACTAACGCAACCTACCTCCATAATCACTCCATATATTTCTAAACCTGGAGACTCCAATGTCGTACGGCACATTCTAACCCCTCTAACAAAACCACGCTGGTTTTCTCACTTGCCGTGTTTTGCTACCTTCGATGTGTATCACGCTGTCGATGGTTGTCTGCGAGAAGTTTTTTCATCAGAAAAACTGGTTATGTAAATTGGTTCCCTGTTTTCGCTATAAGTCAACGGGTCTCGGAAAAGGCTTAAGACAGCCAAAACCGTGGGTTATTTGTTGAAAGCACAGCCTAGTTTTAAAGTACTCAAATATTTTTAAATACGGTAAGTTGAAGAGTAAATAGTGCGACGGGTCCTTTAAGTTGGACAGAAGTAGGAAAAGCATGCTCTGTCCTCACGTCAGATAAACACAAATATCACCAAAATTTCCGTAAGTTGGACAAAAGTAGGACAAGCAGGCCCCTTTTATTTCCTGGATCTTTTGAGGGGAACTAGAGCTTGACTTGACTTGACTTACTTTATTTACTACTAAATACAAAATAAACTATAAAAACACGCAACCGCCCGGGGAAGGCTCAAGAAGCCTGATGATGGACGACTGCAATCCTCTGATTCTCAACCTATATCAAATTTCATAAAAAAAAGAAAAAAAAGAAGGACAAGAACACTCTCTCTCAATTAACCTTTAATACCAAAATTTAAAAAGAAAAAAAAAGAAATCTAAGAAAAAGAAAAAAAATAAGAAAATTAACTCCCTTCTCCCAATAAATGTTTTTTAAGTTTTACTTTAAATGACCCAATGTGTTCAGCCTCCCGAATGACAACTGGGATATCATTCCAAATAGTCGGAGCTAGATACCTAATTCCGAAAGCTGCACGTGTGGTGTCTCGGTACTCAACAACAAAATTATCCGCCTCTCTAGTCGCATACCTGTGGAGTGAACGATTTGCGCGAAAAAATTCAGTAAAAACTGCAGGACATACATCATTCCAGCATCGATACGCAAAAACAGCAGCTTGATAATCGCGGATCTGACCAATGTTAAACACTCGTAATTTCTTAAAGCATGACGCGGTATCATTCACATTTTCAACATAATTACCAAGAAGACGCACTGTTTTATTTTGTAGAATCTGCACTCTTTTAAAATTTGCGTAGAAATTACTAGACCAAAGGACACAACCATAAGAAATATAAGGCGCAACAATAGTATGATACAATAATAAAAGAACTGATAATGGTAAAGCATGCTTTAATCGACGCAATATTCCCAGACCTCTAGCAACTTTAGCTGCAACAAGATCACTATGGTTCTTCCAAGATAAATTACAATCAAGCTGGAAGCCCAAATAACGCACTTCATGCACCTGTGACAAAGGCCTACCATTAAAAAATATCTCTCTATCAACACTTGGAGGCTTACCAACTCTCCTAAAAATCATAAAATTAGTTTTTTTAACGTTTACTGACAAAAGGCTCAAACTTGTAAATACATAAAATGACTTTAAGACCCTATTTACTTTCAACAACAAATCATCAAGGGATCGACTAGATACAGTTAAAGCAGTATCATCAGCAAAAGTCGTAATAAAACACTCAGGTAAGTAGAAACGCATTGAATCAACATACACAAGGTACAGAAGAGGTCCCAAAACAGACCCCTGAGGTACACCACACTTCACTTGAAAAGGAGAAGAAAACGCATCATTTAATACTACTTGAATAGATCTGCCACTTAGAAAACTATCAAACCACTTCAGATAATTACCACGAACTCCAAGGGATTGTAGACGTTTGAGTAGAATATTAAAATCCACTGTATCGAACGCTTTACTAAAATCAATAAAAATAGTCAAAGGGATTTCACCACGTTCAAAACATTTACTTACAGTATCACAAAAGGAATGCACGGCGTCCGACGTCGAGTGACCTTTCCTAAAGCCGAACTGGGTTTCACTTAACATCCCCGTTTTCATAAGGTGATCATAAAGCCTTTTATGCACAATTTTTTCAAATATTTTTGAAAACAGGGGTAGGATTGATATGGGTCTATAATTTTCAATATCTAGCTTAGAACCACCTTTGTGAAGGGGGATGACTTTTGCCCTTTTAAGCGCATCAGGGAATACACCCGTTTGGAGGGAAAGATTGATTATGTGGACGAGACATGGTAGTAAATAACACATCACCGACTTAAAAGTCTTCAGATTAATGCCATCTGTCCCTGCTGAATTCGATTTGATTGTTTTCACAACCTTCAGAACTTCATCTTCAGTACACGGCTGGAATTCAATTTCATTTCCAATTCCTCTTTCATCCACGAATTCATCTTCCAGTAAATCATTATTAAAATTCACTAACCCTTCCGCCTGTACATTCTGACCAATATTCGAAAAAAACTCTGCAAATTTATTCGTGATTCTCGTTTCATCATTAACAACTTCTCCTTGAATCAGCAGCGAATTGGGTGGAGCTTCTTTCTTCTTTCCCAATAGGTCATTAATAACCTTCCAAGTTCCTTTAGCATTATCCTTATTCAAACTCAATTGGTTCGCAAAGTATTCTTTTTTAGCTTTTCTTCTCATCGAGTTTACTTTATTGCGTATTACTTTGAATTCTTCTAGTTTCTTGGCACACTCACTATTTAAATAATCCACATACACTTGATTTCTTAAATCAGACGCTTCAAGAATTTCCGTAGTTATCCAGGGCTTCCTCGGCTCATCCTTATGTGGTTTCAAGAATTTCACTGGGCAAGTCTTATCATAAATTGGCTGTACGATCCCCATCATGCGATCAAATGCACCAGAAGCGTCATCTTTCATATCCATAATCTCACGAAAATCGATGCTGCTCAACTCTTCACCAAACCTCTGTAAATTCACTTTTTTTAACGATCGAGTCTTCACTTTTTTTATTTCATTTCTTTTTATACGGCCACAAGGTACCGCTCCGACAACTGGGAAATGGTCCGAACAAGGGTATAGAACCACATCAGCATAACTACGGTCCAGATACTTAGAACCAACAAAAATATTATCAATGAGAGTGGCTGAATGACTCGTAACACGTGTTGGAATATTCACCAGGGGGAAAAGATCATGAGCAACCATCAAATTAAAATAATCAAGATTCACTCCATTCAGTGAAAGCAGATCAAAGTTGAAATCACCCATACAAATAAAATCTAAACCTGTCCGAGACACCGCACGCGCAAGTTGATCAAATCCACGCTCAAATTCTTCCCAGCTAGCACTCGGTGGCTTATACACAACACTAATCAAAAATTTACTACTTCCCATATCTAATTCCAGACTAAAACTTTCAAACTTACCCTCTATCCAAACATCAATATCATTTCTTACTTGGTATGTCAACGACTTTGCAATCAAACACGCAATTCCCCCTCTATGAAGTGACGTCCGGTTTTTAGTCTCCAAATTATAATCTGGAAAAGAATACAATGAGAGAGAGTGTTCCTGGCTCAAAAAACTTTCACATATACCAATAAAACTAATTTTTCCTTGAGAATCAGAGAGAAATTGCAGCACATCCTCATAACCAGTAGTAAGGTGGCAATTCCAAGCACATAAACGCAGTGAATCGGCTTCCGCGGGGTTTAACTGCGAACTTTGAACATAAGCACTGTTTCTCAGCTGTTGAAGTCTAACTTGGTTCATACACGGTTCCATATCAGTTGCTATTGGTGCCGACAAAACCTGTTCTAGACGAAAAGGTCTGCTCATTAAATCATCCAGTATAGACGCAGCGAGAGTAAATGAATACACGAACCAAAACAGATATCTCTAAATGAGAAAAAAAAATAAGCAAAAGAATGAGAGACCACATTTAAAAAAAAGAAAAAAAGAATGATTACTAATTCAAACGCATTCAGCAAGGGACCGTATTTTCCGCACAGACGGTTCCCCTGGTAACTTCACTAATATGTTGCCGCGGTCAGTCCATACGTGTTTGACACCGAATCGATCCCTTGCGGCATTTAACAAATCACGACGTCGCTTTGTAAGGGATTCCGACACGAAAATGCCCGAACCAGCTAGTTTAGACTTCTCTGAGAAAACTTTTCGAGCAACTTCTTTGCTAGCAAATCGCACTAATACTGGGGCAACTTTGTCACTAACTGTATGAGGCCCATTCATTCTAAACCGGAAAACACTTGACAATTCACCAGAGGATATACCAGTAACACCCATCTGTGTCGAAAGGACACTGAGCACCGTCGTTTTCAGGTCAACTCCTGGCTTTTGTTTCAGACCGTTGAAAACAAGACTGTCCAAGATGTTTTCTTGATCCATATCGTCCAGCTTGACTTCGATTTTTTCAATTCGATTCTCCAGATTAAGAGTTTGCATTCTACATGCTTTCAGCTCTCGCTCAATGCTGTCTAAGATGGGGTTGAACTCTAGTGATACAGAACTGTACACCTCACTAATTATAGCCTCAGCAGAGTCTTTAAGACCAGATTGCGCTCTCCCGCCACACTTTGCAGAGACCTGACGAGTTATCTCCGAAACTATAGATTCTCTAGCTTTCTCTAGCTCCTGTTCTGTGGCGGAAATTCGTGCAAATAAGGCAGACTGCGAACCGGGTAATGCAGCAGTTTCATCCTGTACTTTTAGTGCAGCAAATGCTTTTGAAGTCGACCTGTAAATCTCGGGAAAACGCTCAAGTTCATCAAAAGCGTGTTTCACATTCTTCGTAGTTTTAGTAGAAGCTTCAGCGACATTGTCCTCATACGATACAAGATTATTCTCTGAAACTATTTGCTCGCTATGATCCCCGTAACAGAAGATCAAATAGCTAGTTCGCTTTCCTTCCTTTTTTGTCATTTGTAGAATTCGTACAGGCCACAAGGGATAGTCATCAAATTTTGCCAGTGCAAGATCAAATTGCTTGTACGACATGATTAATGCGAGCAGGAAAAACCAAATGAGACTTATCTTGAAGTGGGCAGGCCCACGGATGACGTTGGCAATCACCGCTCTTGCAGGGTGGCCCAGTGGACCGTGGAAGCCTGCACGTGTTCTCCACCGTACTCTTACATCCAGTACAGCATAGCATCCAATAATTAACTAAATAACAGAGCCAGTCTATTTCGCACTATTTCACAACACGGTGAAATGAATCTCTCCGGAGAGCGTCCGCTCCGCTCTGAATGAGATAGTCAACTGAGCTATGAATGACATATTTGTATATTACAGGTCGGAATCTGGACTCCCAGGAGTAAGCCTGAACCGCTCTTCCTCCACCACCATCTTTAGCTCCCCGGCAGGAATCTCTGACACTACTCTTGACTCGGGTTTCGGGCCATCGCGACCCCGAAGCGGTAATTTTTCAGTGCTGAGCAACCCCTTCGCCCTATTTAGTCCATCCTCGAGTGACAATCAGTTTGAACTGGAATTTGGAGTGATATTGCGGCGCGTTCCCCGGTCCGACCCTCAATAGTTCGACACTGTTTAACATGTTCCCAAGTGTTTTGGGACAATGTCCCTTCCTTTGTTTTAAAGGCCGGCCACCTTGCTTTTCCTGCGTTCTCCTTGTGTTTGTCATCTTTCTTTCGTGTTTATGACCAGCTCTAGCCAGTAGTTGCGTTTTTGCAGATACCACGGTCTAAAAGCCGTGCAGTTATCGTGGTATCTGATATTCAGATATCTCACTTTCAGCAATTTTGTCGAATTGGTGGGCAGGAAGTTTGGCACTTGGTGATGTGACTGAATATCAGTTTTTCTCTTGGGATGACTCCAAAAAGCGCAATTTCGGCAATTGTCGTTTTTGCAGAGCAACCGTATATCAGATAACACGGTAACTGCGAAAACGACTAATTGCAGATCAGTTACCATTCTAACAGATACCATGGCAACTGGTGGGTAAGCTGTCTTTTTTAGTATTTTTTGCGGGTCCAATATGTGTGCCAAGAACCGTTCTTCCAGACGTGCCAGATATGTGGGGGGGGGTAGGCTGTATTTAACCTGTGCACTAAATTTCTTGATATCATTGGTGCTATTGTGCGTAATAAAGTTAAGGGGAAACGGTACACGAGACGACTTTTTAATGAAGTTGGGATTGAACATATAGGTTTTTCAACCTCGAACTGGATAAAAAAAGGACGTTAGCGAAACTGGTCTGCGTGAGTCAGTTTTGCCGGAAATTGAAATTTAAAAATGCTTATTACTGCAAAAGTATTAACAGTAAGGCATTGTGGAGTGTTACTGGCAACAAACTTGGGATCAGTAAAGTTTGATAACAAATCTGTGTTCACTTTGCTGAACATATTCCTTGTGTGCTCCTGCACTGTCAGTGGTTTCATGACATATAACACAAGGATGCGCAGTGTCAACAGACACTAGGTATGGTGTCTGTTGTGATTTTGAAAACGGTATGCCTTAAATTTTAAGCATAACAAGCATTGCCAGGAAGAACCGAAAAACCGCAGAAAAAGCATCTGGTGACTTGTTTTTTCGTCGCCATGATATCGGAAAAGTCAGCTAATGCTTTTTCGGCGGTTTTTGGGCTCTCTCTGGCAATGCTTGTCATGCATAACATTTTCAAAATCACAACAGATTACTCCCCAAGTTTTTCTGTTGAAACCGCGCATTTCCGATGATTGAAATGTGAAGTTCAGGCTCGGCCCACTGTTTGTAGATTTCCGTAGGCGGTGTACCGTTTCCGCTCTTTTGTATGCGTTTTTCCAGAGCAGTTGCTGCATTTTTTCTTTAATCTGTTTTCTGATACTGCGTCACTTTCCTCTGATTCTTCTACCAGTTATCGAATTGGTTTAGAACGGTTCTTTCCCTTTTCTTCTTTGTAATTAGCTGTTATTGTGTACGTTATCATGTGTCTACTTAACGGATTTCGTCTTTTCTTCAGTAATCGGCCAAGCGTCTACTGTATCTATGCTAGTGGGGGTTTAAGACATATCTCGCAGATTCAAATCCCCGGCAGCATTGGTATCGGTGTGCATCAGTGCCCTTAACGCCATTATTCCAACCGACCTGTCTTCCGGTTTACATTGCAATCCTTAGAGTCTCCCGATGGTTCGTTCTCGTAAGATAATTTGCATGTTTTTAACGCTGTGCCAGAAGTGCACCTTGCTGCCAGAGGCTTGTCGTCAGACTTAAAGCACACCTCTTACTAGAAATGATCTTTTCCCAATGAAATGGATCAGAAAAAACGTTTTCGAATATACCATTACTTTCCACCTCAACTTAATGATTTTCTTGTTAGCGCTTGTCGATCATCTCCAGCCTTCCTGCTCTCCGACGCGGCGACTAGGCGCAAAACATTTGAAAACTGAACGCGCCGTGGTTAAAAAGTGGGAAAACTAAGCAAATAAAAGAAGTAATAACAGATGCTTCTGAGATCCTTATGTGTGAAAGAGATATCAGCGGACGTTGAAGATTCCGGCAAAACGTTGTGTGACGGGCTAAACTCGGCAAGTTGAAAAAAGCGCTAAAAATTCATAGACACAAAACGAGACAGTGGAGAAACGAAAAATGGCACTTGTTACGAACGTGCACATGCGTGAACGTTCAAATTTGTGAACACAATGAGCAGGGTTTTGCAGCTCTTTCGTATTTCGTTGGAACCTATACTTAAGCTACGTGCACACACAGTTCGGTAATATTTCGCATGCGTTAAAAATTCGCTCTGGAAAAAGACAAATATTTTCTACTCATATCGGAACGAAATTATCGGATGGAATCCGCATGCGATGCGTCAAAATTCCGGAGCCGCACCAGACTGCGAATTCGGACTATGTGTGCACGCATCGGGGAAGTGACTATTTCTAAAAAATTAATCTGGTCCGGTCCATCTCGAACACTCGACTATAAGCCTTCCCAAGATTTCCGGTTCCCCCCTTCAACTCCTCGCACTGCCACCGGATCCGGTCCGGATTTAAAATGGGGAATCTGAGACACGAAATCTGTCTATATATGTTTCATTAAAATCCGATCACCCGTTTGTAAGTTAAAAATATCTCACTTTTCCGGACTCCCCCTCCCTCCACCCCCCTCCGAGATGATAGGATCGAGAAACGACTATTCTCAAGTCATACTGTTTGGGTCCCTGACACGTCTGCCAAGTTTCATCGTCCTAGCACATCAGGAAGTACAAAACTCAGGGGATCACTAGAAATTCGACCCCCCCCCCCCCCCCCCCCCAAATCCAGATAGTGACTTGATGCGGTCCAGTTAAGTCAATGACTTATCTAGGACTCATGCTCATTCTCCCCACCAAGTTTCATCCCAATCCCTCCACTCCAAGCGTTTCCCAAGATTTCCGCCCCCCCCCCCCTCCACCTCCCCCCAGAGTCACCGGATCCGGTTCAGATTTTAATCGGACCGTCTGGGGCACGAGCTATTTCCAAATATCAAGTTTCATTAAGATCCGATCACCCGTTGGAAAATTATAAATTCCAAAATATTCCGGATTCCCCATCCCTCCGCTCCCCCCACGATGTTCGGATCGGGAAAGTGACTATTTCCAACTTAATCATTTGGGGTCCCTGATATGCATGCCAAGTTTCATCGTCCTAGCTTATGTGGAAGTACCCGAACTAGCAAAACCAGGACCGACAGACCGACGGACGGACAGAAATTGCGATCGCTATATGGCACTTGGCCGAAGGGCAAGGGCCGTAAAAAGCAGAATAAGCAAGAGGGGTCCTTTAAAATATAGGCCTGGGGAAAAGCAGCACGAGGCAGATTAGGTAGTGCCACTGCCTCGTAAGATTAGGAAAAATAAGAACGTTTGAACGTACGGTATGCCATCGATGGGTGACATTTTCGGTAAGGATTGGCCTATAAAGTATACAAAGAAGACGGATCCGATGGGATGAGTGGCTTTAAGGGCAAAGTGACTGGGGCAAGGGCAACTGGCTAGAACACGAAAACCGTCTCAAGTGTAGCAGTGTTAACAGAGTTCTATCTAGAGGATCTGGCTTCGTGGTCTATGTGAGCTTTCACTTGGTCTCTATCTAAATGTTCGATGCTGTAGTCAAAACTTTATTTTCATTCTGGGGTACACTTTTTAGTTACTTTACGACGGGCGGGTAATTTATTGTTATTTTTTATTATTTATTATTATTATTCATTTCCTCTTTTTTATCGATACTATGACGTGGGGTTGTGCAATTCGTGGTTCACTGATAATCATCAGACATCCCTTTCCATGTCAAAAATACGGCCCATCTCCAGAAAAGTATTAAAGTAAGTACTCCACTACCTAAGCTAATATGCACTAGTACCCAGGTGAATACTTTTTGCGGATGGGTCGAACCTTGCCAGGGAAAGGCAGCGATTTGCTGTTATCATATTATTTATCTGGGATGGTTGGATTCGCCCGGCAAACACTCAAATTTTCCTGGGGGGATGTAGTCATAAATCTAATTTTCAAGAAAGCGATCATAGAATCGTAATGCTTCGTAACTCCCCTGTACCCCTAAGATGTCGCCGCTTCTGCAAGTACTAAAGATTCTCTATTGGGTAAAACTTGGCAAACTCACTTTGAAAAGGCTTGTGAGGGGGGGGTGGAGGGCTGCCATACGGTGGCTTCTTTATTTATTTTTATATTATCGAGTATCGCGAATGTTTTTTTTTATATATTTTCATTTTATGTTGCGACATTTAATCTCAAGTAGGTGAAGCTCAAGTGTGAGCGTGAAGCGTTATACTACAATGTAGTCAGATCTCAGTGAAGTTAGTATCTATTTTATTTTATAGTGAAGACGTGATTACGTATTAGTGAAACTCTCCCCGGTTTAGTCTGTAGTAGTGGATTCGAGTAGGATGATACGAGAGGTAGGATTCGACAGTATATTGACCGTGTTTTTCGAAAAGGTTACACGTGACATTTTTAAAATTTTGCAGGAACGGTGGCAAATATTTCACGTTTAGAGGAAGGGCCTGATAGCAGGTTTGCCATCATTTTCTGACGGATTCTGTGACATTCATCTGTGAGAAAATTCGGTCCTTTCTCAGTTTTCAGTCAGAAACCTTTGGATTCTGGGGTTCCAGTGCACTCTTTTAACGGGAGCTAATATTCGTAAAACATATAAATGCCTTTTTTGGAAAACAGGTGGCTTGAAACTGCATAAAATGCTTTGAAATAGCAGAATTTGCGACATTTTTGCAAAAGTGCGATTTCCCGTGACAAGTTTTACACAGCTGTAAATCTGGGGAGAAGTCGAAAACTTGTGACAAATCGCTGCGTTCTGCGACAAGTGGACAACGTTGCCTGAAAGCCAAAGAAAGGAAACTCCGTACCTCTGCAACGGTTACTCCGAGTTGGCTGAATTTTTTACCGGATATGCTCGACACAGTTGCGGTTATGTCACTGCTAAAAATTCAGTTTCGAGAAAAATGACGCTTATAACCTTTAGAAAAACACAGTCGATATGCGGACCGAACGAATTCTGGTTCGTTCTGGTTCGTTACGTTTCTGGTTCCCGGGATCGGTGGCATATGAGAGGCCCCAGACAAAATCTCTGTGCTGATAGACGTCTCTTGGGATCTCGTAGAAATTGTAAAAGTAATCTGCTATGCTACGTGACTTTTATACGTTTTAGGTGAGAGTTTTGTACATGCTTGAAACCTCTTTTGGCCTTTCAAAAATGTTTTGCGATTTTATTTGCGCTTCGTATGCAATAAAATACTGTTTCGGTTTAAAAGTACGATAGGTAGATGTCGCTTTTAGGTTTCTCAAAATTGTCATCGAGTAACCGAAAAATCCAGATTTTCCGAGGTCGTTTTATACAAAACATAGGCTAAACACAAAAAAAATTCACGAATGACGGTATAATTTTTTTATTTTTTTTTTGAGGTTTTGGGATTGCTCCTCTTGCAGGTCGTTCGCGAGCGGTCTCAGGTGATTGCAGAATTATATATTTATGGAAAGGATGTTCAATTTTTTTAATTTTTTTTACCAGAAGCCATGCACAGTTTCAACATACGGGACTCCAGTTTAAATCCCTGTAAGAAAGTTTGGGGGGTCTTGACATATTTAGTGGGGTACGCTTCTGTATTTTTTCGATCCGATAAGCCTGGTCTTCTGTACAGCTATATTTGACAATGCAAAACGAATACGTCAGCTGAATTTTATTAGCGCTAATACATCGGCCCTTCTTGGCATGGGTCCTCTTCAGGCTAAATCTGGAAAATGAACTTGTGGAAAAACAACTAAAGATTCTAGCTCGAAATATCTGATTTTGTGAATTTCTTCGTGAAAATTGCTTTGAGTTAAAGCAGGATTTTTCCGCGTTTTGGTTCTGGTATCACCTTTTTCTTCTTCCCAGGTAAGATGGATAGGCTACTTGTAGGGAAATAGGACGCACCCCGTCAAAATCAGTTTTTGCATCTTTTTGGGGGGGGGGAGGGTGTTACAAAGCCAACTTTCCAAATAGCCGGGTACTTTGAAGTTCAATTCAATTTATTTCTAAAACGTGGAGCGGACAAGCCGAATGTTCGTTTAGTCGTCAATCAAAATATATATACAATTCACAGTTAACACTTATGAATTAATTTAACGTAAAAGTAATCGTCCAATACATTTAATAAAAAGAGTTAACCTAAGGTACACAATTACTTACTAGCACTGGCGTTAAAAACCTTGACAAAGGAGGGAACAAAGCTTTTCAGATATCGGTTTCGAGACGCCTGAATACGCTGTATGAGAGGTACAGCTTCTGCCACATCTTCAACCCGCGAGACGTTATGTTCGGAGTCTCCGAGACGCAATAGTTGCGTTTTTGCTGATACCATGGTATCTGTTACCACGGTCTAAAGTCGTTTTTGCAGTTATCGTGGTATCTGATACCACGGTCAAAAGGCGTTTTTGCAGTTATCGTGGTATCAGATATTCAGATACTACGGTCCGACTGTGGTAACTGGCCGTGGTATCTGAAAAGTCATCTCACTTTCATCGAATTTTGTCAGATTGGTGAGAAAGAATTTTAGCACTTAGTGATGTAACTGGATATCTGTTTTTCTTTTGGGTTGACTTCGAAAAGTGCAATTTCGACAGTAGTCGTTTTTGCAGAGCACCGTGTATCAGATACCACGATAACTGCAAAAACGACTAATTGCAGATCCAGTTACCGTGGTAACAGATACCATGGTATCAGCAAAAACGCAACTAATTTTAGGAGTGAAGACTTCGGCGTGGTTAACATAACGTGGGAAACAAACAGAGAACATGAGAAATAAACATAAGGGTTTGCAAGAGGAACAAATGGTCTGACAAATGAATATATATTCTGGCAAACGAACAAGTGGTATAGAAAATGAATATTAAGTCTGGGAAAGAAACATTTGTTTTGGAAAGATGACATCTGATTTGGTTTGGCAAAGTTAACATATGTGTTTGTATGTTGATGTGAACCAAAATGCCCCTTCATAAACAAGGATGTTTTATCATACAAGCTGTTTGAGGTTACCTAGTCGGTTACCTAGCCCCCTGAGTTCTGTCCGAAAATCAGTGACTAGGCTTCAAATCGAAAGAACCACCTGAATTGGTCTGGAAATGACTGATCTGAAGAGAGACAGATAATAGGTCATCAGTATCTAGAATATAACTTGTCTTTAAAACTAAAATCAACAGCCAGGCACTTCTTGACTTTTCATCTACTTCTTTTTTATTTCTTCCACCAGCCTGCATCGATATTACCGATACGTTGATACTTGTGAAAACATGGGCACTATCGGCCGATACGAAGTCAGCTGTTTTAAAAGTTTCCCAAACGATATGTTCAACCTGCGAGACTGCGAGACGCGAGAATCTCCGAGACGCGATGTTAGGAGCGAAAACTTATAGATCCTGATTTTTACAGAGTCAAATCTGCGTGGTTAACATCACGTGTGAAACAAACAGAGAATTCGAGAAGTAAACACAAGGTTTGCAAGAGGAACAAATGGTTTGGGAAACTAATATATATTCTGGCAAACGAAGATATGGTACAGAAAATAAATATTAAGTCTGGGAAAGAAACATTTGTTTTGGAAAGGTAACATTTGGTCTGGGAAACAAACATTTGGCTTGGTAAAGCTAAAATATGGTATGTCTGTTAATGTGAACCAAAATGCCCCTTCATACCAGTGTTGCCACATCAAAAATATTTAGAGAGTACCTTTTGGCCCAAAACAGAGAGTGAATTGGGAGTGAAATTTATTTTCATGAAATGTTTACTTTTGGTCGGAATCGCCACTATAAAAATGACACATCTTAATTTTACTTTCATGAAAAAAACTTGAATAGTCAATTCTGGTCGGAATCCCTGCTGCAAAAATGACACATTTGGTAATTTTCTGAAAAAGAGTGATTTTTATGTCCTACGTAGGACAAGAGTGACACAAACAAAAAAGAGTGACAATTCACACTATCGTGCGACATGTGGCAACGCTGACAGTACTGCTCTCATACATATCCACTTCTCCCCACTCGGTGTAGCTATTTATGATACTCTGATTGGTAAGCACTACTGTCGTAAGTAACACCGCTAACGCTTTTAATTCAAAGAAAAAACATTACATTTTCAATTCCCAGAATTCTGTTTCTGTTGTTAGCGATCATTTTCAAAACTGTTTGAGAAGGACAACTCTGCCTTCACAGCACATTATGCTAAGATATTTCTTATAAAAAGAAAAAAACTTTTATTTTCTGAATAGCTAATATGAGCTACTCGCTAGCCCAATATCGGAATACGATTTAACAAAGAATAAAAATATCATATTTGGAATTGTTTTTTAAGGTATTCACAGTTTACAGTGAATAGGCTACTAATAATTAAAAAAAAAAAAAAAATGCTGGATTTAAGCCAAACCAGACGAACAAATAGGAGTATTAGACATGCGACAAAGCTTCAGGCCGGAAAGGGTTCAGCTGGAATATTTTATAACTGTTCGCACATCAGTCTACCACTTCAAATCACTTGTCTAGGTAACTCCCAAGGGTTCAGATTTTGCAGTCAGTATTTCGGGAGGGACTGGCGTTGTGAACCAGGGTTTGGGTCTTAGGAGACTAGGAGCTTTTTTTTGTTTTACATTTACCGTCATTGAAGAGATCGCAACCTGAACAATGATTGTTTTTCATTTAATTCAAGTTCATTTAATATATCTAAATTTATCTTTCCGCATTACTTCAATAAATCATGGAACATACCCTGTTTTATTTGTTTTCGTCTAATCTATACAGCCACAGAAACGAAAGATCCAGAATGCGAGGGGGTAGGAACTTGCGCTACGGGATGACTAGGCATAGTTCATAGGGGAACATCAAAGATATCGAAAAAGGGAAATCTAGAGAGGTAGATCGGTTTCAACAAGGATTCAACAACTTTACTAAAAAAAAATCATTCCGGCTTGACGACCGGTTACACAAAAAGCACATAGTGCTTGAAAAACGCAACCAGTACATATTTACCACCATATTCTAATCAAATCTTCAATAAAATAAACTAAGAACTCTCTCGTCTTCCAAACCCTCACTGGAAAAGTATTCCAGACCACCGTACCTGAATGCCTTGCCACATGGCTAGAACGAGCCGTCCTTCTTGGCTCGCTTACCAGGTCTCCAGCATGCCTCGTAGCATGTCCGTGATAAATGAGTTAAAACTAAAAAAATTACTAAAAACATCAGGCGCGAAACCATTCAGACTCTGAAACACAAAAATACCAATTTGGAAATCTCTAATTTGACCTACCTTCAAAATCTCAAGTTTCCTAAAAATTGACTCAGTACTTAAAACTCCTGTATCATACTTACCAATTAATCTCACTGCTTTATTTTGCTGAATCTGCACTCGTTTGAAATTGCACGTAAAAGTACTAGCCCAAATCCTGAATCCATAATTTATATACGGCGCAATCAAAGAATGATATAAAAGAATTAAAACATGATAAGGTAAAGGCCACGCGCTACCTTACATGCAACCACATCGTCAAGAATGAATCCTAGGTACCGCACTTATTAAACCTGCTTGAGTACAACACCATTTATTGTAATTGCACTGGGGAGATTTGGCAATACACCAGTCCACCTAAACAGAACGAAATTAATCTTTGCCGCGTTGATGCTAAGTAAGCTAGTGCCTACAAACTCACTCAACCCTTGCAGAGCTCTGTTTGCTTTCTGGGCCAGTTCTTCAAGAGTCTTCGCCGCCACAACCAGTGCTGTATCATCAGCGAAAGATGTCATAGACGCACCAGGAATATAAAACAGCATACTATCAACATACACTAAATACAACAGTGGTCCTAGGACAGAACCCTGAGGAACTCCACATGAAACAGGAAAAAACTTTGAAAACTTATCTCCTAGATTTACCCTCATTGATCTACCATTTAAATACGAACTAAACCAATCCAAAGATCTTCCTCTTACACCCAAATCTCTTAATCTATCAAATAAAATACTGAAATCAACGGTATCAAACGCTTTATTAAAATCAATAAAAATACTAATACAGTACTCACCAGCTAAATTCACGTTTTTTAGAAGAAGTTGCACAGCCTGCGAAGTTGAATGGCCCTTTCGGAATCCAAACTGGCCGTCATGCTGGCCGTGTAACAATGTACGCAATCCGAAAAGAAAGGGGGCGGAGGGGGACCTCTGAGAAGTGACGTATACTTTTTCGGTGTAAGCTGATAAAAGAGGTGAGCTGTCCTCTCGCTTTTAAGGGATAACAATGATACTTTTTTGAGCATAAAATCGAACAACCAATATTTGATTTGGTTTTGTTCGTTTGGCATGGTGTGTTCTGGTGTGGCCGTTTATATTTTAGAAAGGAGGGGTGGGAGGTTCGGTAAAGATAGGGGCTGGGATAGTGCTAGGAATGGGTTGGGTTAGTTAGGGTTTCGGATCACTAGCGACCATTGTCAGGCGATCATACCTAACCAATCGAGTACCTTTCGTTTTCACTTAACCACTAATATTCTACCCATTCTGAAAAGTTACATATACTATTTTTCACCCCCGTAACCTTGCGCTGACGAGTTATACCGAAAATGCCTCCCTCCTATATAATGAATTCCCAGAGGTATGCTGACCTCCCGTAAGCAAAGCATGACCTGACTGCGCTCAGCAACAAACAACCAATCAGCGCTAACCGCCTCAGAGAAAACCCTATGCTTATATAACTGAAGCAGCAGAACACTCTGTTAGTCTTTCTGGAATTATTGTTGTGTTCGGATATTAAGCTGTCACTACCACCCCCCAGTTTGTCACATTACCAACTGTTGCCCATTTTTGGAACATCCGTGACTAATAATAAACCCCCACTTATACCCGTTTTGGGCCCTGGTTGTGATGTTAGGCACCGAAACCATTGGGCATCCTCTATATTAAGGGGATCTCGAAGAATTCGAGATGGCGCCGCCACTCCATATACCCGATAAATACCAATATCTAAGGAGTGGTTATCACCTGATGACCCCACCAGAGCCATACCACCCCTCCGTACGTCGTATACCACCATACCGTATCCACCAATACGTTATTATATCTGATTTCTACTTGCGAATTAAAATTTACGCAGTGAACCTATATCTGCCAGAAAAATTTATGTTTAACCACCCCACAGTATTCTGTAACCCAGAGCACCACCATACTGCCCCCCCCCCTTTCTGCACGTTTTACCACCCCATCATATCCACTCGTACGGTACCATTTTTTATTTTCACTTGTGCATTTAAGCTTCTGCATTACACCGATATTTGCACAAAATATCTATCCCCAGTACCACCTGTATAAACCTATGAACTATGCCCCTCTTGGTTTTTGGTGTCCTACATCCATATCCAGGGCTCACTCGTAATTACACATGAGTTAACAGGCCATGAGCCCCCCCCCCCCACGAATTAAAACAAC
Source organism: Branchinecta sandiegonensis (assembly GCA_030848855.1). Taxonomy (NCBI): domain Eukaryota; kingdom Metazoa; phylum Arthropoda; class Branchiopoda; order Anostraca; family Branchinectidae; genus Branchinecta; species Branchinecta sandiegonensis. The sequence goes on along the minus strand of JAUPMV010000017.1, from coordinate 16,483,703 downwards.
TGTATACAGCGATATATACCCATTTTCCGAGAATACTACACAATTTCAATTTCAATTTATTTCTAAAACGTGAAGCGGACAAGCCGAATATGCGTTTGGTCGTCAATAAACACATATATACAATTTACAGTCAACACTTACGAATTAATTTAAAATAAAAGTAATCGTCCAATACATTTAATAAAAGAGTTAAGCTCAGGTACACAATTACTTACTAGCACTGGCGTTAAAAAACTTGACAAAGGAGGGAACAAAGCTTTTCAGATATCGGTTTGGAGACACCTGAATAGGCTGTATGAGAGGTACAGCTTCTACCCTTGCTCTTGCGGGTCTTTCTCGATGTGGCTTGAAATCAGGGGGCAGTATGGATCGATGGGATGTACTGTTCAGCAATCCTGTACCAAAATCAAGTGACAGCTTTTGTCGACGGCTAGCAAGGGAATCTAGGCCAAACTGTTCAAGGAGGGCACAGTATGGGATTTTTGGCGCTTTTGAAATTATCAACAATGCCGGAAATTGAACTCTCTCGATCACGTCTGACTGCTCCTGCGTCAGGCCATAATGCCAAACGGGGGAACAGTATTCTAAGCAGGACCGTATAAAAGATGTATAAACTCGCAAAAGGTGATCTGAAGGTATTCCGTGCCGAGACAGCAGCTTCAGAGAGCTAATACCTGCATTAGCTCTCAGAAGCATCATTTCCGTCTGTTTCTCCCACTTTAGATCAGCAGTAGATCCACCCCAAGGAGTTTAAGTTCAGCTACACGGCTGGAAGCAGGAAGTGGAGGATAAAACTGGGGGGTACTTTTGAGGAAAGAAAAGGTCAGTACAACAGACTTTTGGACATTGACAGTCATCTTATCTGCAGCAGCATCATCTGATATATCAGCCATGATTGTAGCTGCACTGCTTTGGATGTTTTTGTAGCACAGTTCTGCAGGAGACAAATCATCAACATATTTCCAGCGATCTGGCATGCTTATTGCCAGCTCGTTTATCATAATTAGAAAAAGTAGTGGCCCAAGTATTGTACCCTGAGGCACACCACAAAAAATAGGCAATTCATCAGGAAAAGTTGACTTGCACTTAGTACGCTGTGTTCTGTTTGAAAGGAAATTAGCTACAATTCGTGCCAGAAAAGGGTGGATATAAAACTTGGAAAGAAGTTTCTTTACCAGTGTACTATGGCAAATTAGGTCAATAGCTATTAGGTTTACCCAACGTTCAGGCTCGTCCAGATGTTTGAGGATTTTATCCAGCATACTTACCAGATAATGGGCAGTAGACGTTTTGGGCATGTTTCCAAACTGTCTAGGACCAATAAGCTCTATTACCTATTTCTTTAACCAAGCAGCCAGGAAACTTTCATACACTTTGCTAAACACAGGGGTCATTGTAATCGGTCTAACTCTAGAAAAATCATTTGGCGCATCTTTTTGGGGGATTGGTGTAACGTATCTTCTTTTCCAAATAGATGGGTAATCACCGGTTTTTGTTACTTGATCAAAAATATGGGCCAAGGGGAAACATAATTTATCAGGGAATGCTTTTTATTAATTCAACAGGGATATCAACCGGTGTTACACTAGTTCTTTTCAAAACACTTAGCTTTCGTTTTACCTCCTTTGGCGAAATAATAGGAAAATCATTAAAATTAAGAGGAGGATTTGGTATTTCGCCTTTTGGCAGAGGAGGGATTGACTGGACAATATTTACAAGGTGGGCATTCAGCTTATTTGCAGTTTCAGATTCTTTTTCATCTAAATTAAAATCCGCTCCTTTCTCTTTTTTTCCAACTATAATTTTTATTTCTCTGTACCACTGGCTTTGCTTCGAACTGAACAAATGATTCACCTTTCTCTCGGCATGTTCATGGGCCGCACTTCTTGTCATCTTCCGAATTATAGTTTATTTGCTTGTTCACGATTACCTTCGCGGAAAAGCCGCCTTTTTTCTAAAATGAACCTCTTTATAGTCTTAGTGATGTAAGCAGGATCCGCAGAATAATATTTTGATGTTTTTTCGGGAAAACAAGAATTACATGCGCTCTGTAGATTTTCTTGGAGAAGACTTGCTTTTGAATGAGTATCTTCTGCCTTATAAATATCATCCCATTTCTCTTGACCAATCCAATTACCAAATTTTAAGAGGCCTTCGTCACTTATTGGTCTACTTGTCACTGTTGTAGTTTTGTACTCAATTCGAATTTTGTGGAGGGGATTAAGCTCTAAAGTAAAGTGGTAACTCCCGCCCAATGGTGCGCTAGGCACTGGTTCCCTGTAAAACTCATGTAAATTAGAAGAAATAAGGTCCAACATAGTACCTCCCTTAGTGGTGGGCTTTTTGACCAGTTGTTTAAGACCAAGTGCTCTGTTAATTTGCTCAAGTTTTAATTCATTAGCATCACCAAGCATAAATATTCCGCAGTTAGGGTATTTACTAGTGACATAATCAGCACTTAACTGCATTTTTTCAAGAAACAACTTTCGGTCATTTGCATTCTGGCCCGTTGAATAATAATATGAACAAACAGCAAATCCAGTGTATTTGCGTGGAAGCCGTTTGGGCTGCAAAAAAACCCACATCAACTCATCATACTTGTTTAAACGCAGGACTTCAATTAATCTTGCTTTGATTTTGTTATGCGAGTAAATCATAACGCCGCCTCCCTTTTTCCCCAGAGGATGGTCATCTGGGCGAAGCTTGACAAAACTATTGTAATCTGCGATTTCTAGTAATTCAGGATTCTGTCGGTGCACTTCAGTAATAACTATGACGGACGCTTTAACTATATTAATCAAACTTTCTAACTCACAAAAGTTGGAAAATTAAAATCATCTGAGCGATACTCTTTCAGCTTTGTCCTACAGGTTACCTTAACGGTTATAGTAAGAGGTTCTGGTTCCAAGCCTGGATCTGGGCTCTTGTCCGTGGATTCATCCAGGGCAAGTGCAGCAAAGCGGTTCCGAACGGGGCGCATGACTGAGAAGGTTGCTGTGAGTTGCTGTTGTTCAGTGGGAGTGGTATCTGGTGCTGGAAAAGAACCTGAGGCGGGGGAAGTGGGCTGGGTGTACAAGGAGGGGGGATCAAAATCGGATGCGCGGGAATTGGGAAGGGTAGATAATACTCCGTCCTTTGGTACGCAGGAGGAATCGGACGCGTCCGAGAGAGTTCCAGAGGAGCCGGGTTGTACTGATCTTGGTACTGGGGGCTGCGAACTGAAACCCTACTTCGTGGTTGGGCTCGCGGGGGAAACGACTGAAAAAGGGAAGGTGTCCGAACCGATAGCTGTTGTTGTCCTCGTCGAATCAAGCTTTTTGATACCGGCGCAGTAAGGTTTCCCCTTTTCTTCCCCTGACGCATGAGCATATTTACAATTCGCATTAATGCACGATAATTTTGAACACAAAATTACATGGTCAAATGAACAAAAACTGGATTTACATGTCCCTGAAATAAAAGCACGGCAAATGTGGAGAAATCTACATCGCTTTTTGAATTTACATGCATCCGCCATAAAATGTTCACACACTTTGTTATTCCTGTTCTTACTCGCAAACTTTTTTGCTTTCGCATCCTTTGGATTCAAACCTCGTTTCAGTTTTCGATCAACTACATCGTGAGAAAAACGGAACTTCTCACCCTGTTGGCAAGCACCCATGACAAACAGGCTCAAACAAGTTTTGATTTTCTCAGGCTGACTCGTTATACTGGTATTTTCGTCGAGCCGGAGTTTGCGGTGCCGGCCTCGTCAAAAAGCGGCATCCATGCGTCATTAGCATAAATGTGATGTAACTAGCATAATGTGCTAAACTGTTACTGGAACTCACCAATGTCCCATTAATATGAACTGTAATATGCTGGAACAAGTTGTGGAAAACACAGTTTTCATACCCCACTTGATCTGCTGCTGCCAAAGCAGTGCCATCTGTATGTCGTACACGAAGAGTGACTTCCAGGAAGCTAGATGCCAAATCCAGGAAATAGTCCTCGTTGGAAAAGATTTTGAATTCCAAAGGATTTGGATCCGTAATAGGATGCTGCGGATAGTACTGTTCAAAATATCCATGTTTGACAGAAACGTCGACGTTTTCAGGATTAAACAGGTTCAAACAGGATGGCATAGACGGATGAGCATCTTTCTGGGGTAAGTAAGCCATCCTTTTAAGAGAAAAAATCAGCTCGTGTTTTTACAGTCTTCTTCCGTCGTTTAGTTTTCTTGTGGCCACTCGCTTTCACTGCCGGGTACAAACTGATCAATTCTGGAGCTGAACGAGGTCTTTTCAACCCCTTTCCAGTTTGTCCTCGCAACTGATCACTCACATTCCGGGCTGTCTCCTTGAGATTATCTGATAGACTCTCTTTAAATTCTTTACCAGAGCCCCAATCCTGGAGCGTCGTTGCTACTTTAGCTTCGTTACTTTTTAGCCACTGGAATAGCTGACCGAAAGAGCTTAGCAAACCAACTGCCCAGACCATATCCAGACATCGAAGTACGACCTTTATAGTACTCAAGACCTGAACCAGTTTGACGTGGACGTAACGCATCATAGTAACAATCAATGTCAGGACAACGAAAAAGGGTTCTAGGATTGTGCATTCTTTGGACGGAAATGACATGTGAACACACGGAGACCTTTGGAAATAGGGAGGGGATCACCAAACTCTGTTTTCAATGTGATCTGACAAGAGCTCTAGTTCATTACTGGCAACAGGGACATATTGCAACTGCCTAATATTGTAATGATATGTGGTTTCATTGGTAGATTTTTTATCCAAAATTCTCAGCAAAGGAGCAAAGGTATTACCCACCCTTGAATTTTCAATAAATGAAGCATAAATGAATATACAGGAATAGGCTCTAAAAAAGCCTGGTTCAAAGTCACCATAGAATCCATGCACATGTTCAATCGGTGTTCGAACCATAATGTTATTGTCACGAAACCCCAGTAGATCTTTCATGTCTTCACTGAACCAGAGTCGATCGTGCTCTTGTAAACCTGTTATCAGTACCCGTTTATGTGAAGGGAGAAAAGACAAGGTAGGTGCTTTTTTGTTTTTTCCACTCAGATGAGCATTCAAGTCACTACACAAGTCTTCAATTGTTCTGTATTGCCGATATGGTAGTGTGTATCGAGGATACCTTTCCTTGTCAACAATCAGATTTTACGGCCAACTGAATGGTTTCAGCTGAACATCATAGGATTTATATTTCTTTATTACATCAAAACTATTTTTTATGATGCAATCCACAAGTGCAACCTCATAGTCGATCTTAAGTTGAACTGGTTGTGTTAATCGTGTCCACAAATCAGTGGTCTTATTTAGAGCATTTTTAACGGATCAGGCACGTTGCTGATAAAAGTCACCAGAAAATCATCAGACATGATGAACTGTTGATGCAGGTTCCCAAGAATCGTGAGCTGAGGTGTATCCAAGCCAACGCCCAAGCAACTGTTTCTACCACGTACATACCGGGTCTTAAGTATCTTTTCAACTTTGTAACTGCCCAGGTCATTGACTTTCTGTAGTTTGTGGTCGTAGAATCCACCTTCGATTGTTTCATCTTTATAATCGGGAAGTTTATACGTCACCGGATTGGTGAATTTGATTTCAGCTATCTTAAAAAGTTCTGTACTCCATAGGTGATTACCCTTCTCAAAATAACCCTGTAATCGGTTGATTCGTACTGTATCACCAACTTGAAACTTCGGTGGTTTCGGTAAAGGAAGGATTGGGTAAATTTCAGTAAATGTGCTACTTGCATTTTCACTAGTAGTATCCACCGGTCTCATGAACCGTAACGATTTGCGAGGTGAATGATTATACTGACTGACAATTGCTGGGATGGCCGGTATAAATGAGAATGTGTTTTGTAATGTACAGTAACGAGTAATCATCAGTCGCAGCGTTCGATTCATTCTTTCAGCCAAAGCAGCTTTAATAGGAGAATGAGAATGGAACAGTTTAGTGTTGTATTTCTCTAGAACCTTATTAACAGCTGGATTTACATATTCGGACCCCCTATCCGTCTGTAATATTCAAGACAGAGTCTAGTGCAAGAGCCGCTTCCTTGCCTGTTTTCGTTTTCAGAGGGCGAACATTTACATATCGACTGAACACGTCAATGATGACCAATAGATAGCGATACGGATGGTTGTGCTTTATCAGGTGTTTATCCAGTGTAAGCAAATCAGACTGAGCAAACTCACCAGGATAAAGGGCTTTGGTCCGACGATAATGATCAGCCCTGAGGCGCCTATTTCGATGTAACGTATAACTTTCTTCACTTTCCAAATGCTTCAGAGCTGACTGTAATGGAACGTTCGCGGCACGAGCTAAAACACCTGGAGCTGAAATACTTCCAACCTCACCAATGTTCCGATAGATATTTCCTAATGAGTCATCCGTTTCCCTTTCAGAGATATACCAGTACCAGACTGTTGACTCATCAGTCGAGAAGCCACTGATCGTGTTGTTCGTGGGCGAGGGGTGCTTGCAGAGTGAGGGGTAGAGACTGACGTACTAGGACTATCTACTTTGAAAATGTGTACTCAGAGATTTCCATCCATTTCTTTCTTCTTCGAATTGCTTTACAGTATGGAGTACCGAATTATTGTTAATGAGACTATGTGGTACTTTTGAACTGATAAGAAATTCATACACGTGATCGTCTACACAGTGTAAACGTCGTTTATTTGATACTAAATCGTGTAATAAGTCAACGATGGAATACCTAGTCCCCATAATTTCAATCTCTGGGTCACCAGGAGAATAACCCACATTTTGTGCAGTAATAAAATACTGCAAGAGACGTCTCGCTTTCTCCTGGTAAGAAAGAGGCAACGCAAGGACAATGGCTTTGTGTGTTTCTGTCACTGGAGAAGAGGGATTTGGAGGTGGGACCTTTGTTGGCGTACTATCTTTCACAATATCCACTTTGACAGGCTTTTGAAGTTGAGGTTTAATTTTATAAATACGTTGAACTCGTGATTGTAGTAGTGATAGCTTAATATCATCTTCAACAGCTGAATCACTAAGGAAACTGCTTAGAGCATCTTCAAATCGACGTGAAGGGGATAGAGCAACTTCTATCGGTGTGAGTTTATAAGCTTTAGCCATTTTATAGAGCAGCCCCAACTAAACTGGATATAATCGGTAAAAGAATACTGAAAAAGCTTCTACCGATTTGCACTAAGCGTTTCCGTTTTATTTTTATGCCAGATCGTTTTGCTAGAGCCCGAATAACCGAACGATGCTTACTCGCTTGCTTCCTGACAACATCTGATACCTCAACATTACCACCTGCTAGATTTAAACACAATTCTGATAAGGCTTTGACAAAATCATTATCGAGATTTTTTAAGATTGCTTTTCGAAGTTTTGGCTTTGCTTTCGCGAGTAATATGCAAAGAGGGTGATGGTCATGTAGCTTCTTCAACGACATTGTCGTGACTGGTGGTTCATAGTTGAAGTATTAGGTATAGATAAAGTACATCCCTCTTTATCTAAGAGATCTGATAAGACCCGCAATTCCTCTGGTGTATTTTGATTCAGGTCCAAAACAATGTAACCGTATGGCTGAGATGTAGCCATTTTATAGGCAGCAAGTAAAAATCCTGGTAGCCCCGGAAAACTTGGTTTAACGTAATCAGTGAGCTGGAATCACTTACAACTCGATAAATGATATAATACTGCCGGCGGTAATCCCAACAAACCCTCACAGCAAATTGATTCCGACATGGAAAGGATGACGATATGATGATTGATTTGAGTGTTGTTATTTTATGTGTTTGTATATATTTTTTGTGTTCCCTCAATATGCTGTTGTTGGTTTTTATTCGTCTTTCTATTCAGAAAAATAAAATACACGTTGGATCATTGAAAAGAATGTTTTCTTTATACACAAGACTACAAAGTTTACGTTTATGGCACGTGATACGTAGGGTACTAAAATCTATTTTATATAAATGACACAATACATTTTCGACAAGAAAATCATTATAAATGGGTACATCACTGTAAATAGTAAGAAAATTTGAATACGAATAACAACGACATCGAAAAATAAGAAATAACAAAGCATGAAATCCACAACTTTTTGTACTGTAATCCTGAACTTGACGAGTGTGTTGGATGATCTTCTTGCGACGCCAAGTAGATTTTAGTACCCTACGTATCATGTGCATGATACGTACATATATATTCCTCTGGTGTGTTTTGATTCAGGTCCAAAACAATGTAACCGTATGGCTGAGATGTAGCCATTTTATAGGCAGCAAGTAAAAATCCTGGTAGCCCCGGAAAAACTTGACGGTTTAACGTAATCAGTGAGCTGGAATCACGTAAAACTCGATAAATGATATAATAAGTATAATTCAAGGCAAGTGTTCGAAAACTTTTACTTGGGTAGTACCGATTATGAGTAATACTACATACAGAAATGTTTTCATGATGACTGCGAATAGTAAACAAATTAAGCAATTGTTCACTGTAATTGTCAAATGACTCCGCTAAATCATCTAAGATCAATAGAGTAGAAGTCCTTAACATTTCGAACACGTCCAATCCTTGTACAAATTGTGTGTCTGGGATCAACTCTTTAATTATGTCATAAAGAGGTTGCCAGGATGCATAACAGACGACTACATGATCAGGGTAAATATTCTTTGAGCCCAAGCTGACTTTGAAACATTTATTCAAACAATGTTTACAACGGGTACGTCAGCTACGATTCTTCATCAGCGATATTTCGGCCCTTTTTGGCAAGGGTCCTCGTCAGGCTGTCAATCTTCTGGTTCAACTTCGGGGAAGGAAACAAACCTGTAATAAATAACTGAAGCTTCTACCGACTATAAATATCTTATTAAAGTAAGTTATCTTCAAATACTACTATAATGAAAAAACTAGTCTTGTGATTTTATTTTTGACACGGACGCTGTTTTTGCTGGACGATTGGGGCGATGACAGGAAAGGGTTTTTTCTGCATTTTGGTCGACTTAAGTTTTTTTATTAATAAGGGACAGAAAACTTAAATATTATTTTATTAATAACCTCGTTCTACGTTTCTATTATCGAGTACTCGTCTGTATCTATTACTTTGAATAATGACTGCACGGAAAAACTAGTGCTGAGATTTAATTTTTGACACGGCTGCTGTTTTTGCTGCACGATTGGGGCGACGGCAAGAAACATTTTTTTCTGCATTTTGATTAACTTCGGTTTTGTTGTTAATAAGGGACTGAGGCTTAAATTTTCTTCCCTTAATAACCCCGTTCCACGTTTCCGGTAGGGAGTACTCGCCTGTATCTCGGTTAATGCCTGCTCGGTTTTTCTTTATCTCAACGGCTTCTCGAATGGTTTGATGGAGTCCGGTGCACGTTGCAAGAATTTCAGCTTTTTCAAAATATACTGAATGGGATGGGTTTTCGAAAATATGTTCTGCAAGTGCAGATTTGAAAGTATAGTTATGACGGTGTCCGTTGGAGAGGGCGTGGTCTATTTCTTGCTCATGCTCTGCAAGTCGTTTTCCGAAAGTTCTCTCTGTCCTTCCTACGTAACGCTTTCCGCAATCACAAGGTATTGAATAAATGCCTCTTTGGTACTGATTTGGGACTTTATCTTTTCCGGAGTTTAGGTAGGACAGCAAAGTATTTTGGGTTCTGTGAAAGACTTGGATGTTGTATTTTTTCAAACTTTTGGACAATTTTTCGGTTACTCCGCGGACGTACGGAAGGTAAACGCGGGCATTTTTTTCTCAGCCTCACCATTACTAGTAGAACTTACAGGATCTTTGGGGGATGAATGCAGCTTCAGTCGTCTTCTGATGATCTGTTCAACCAGTTGAACGGGGTATTTGTTTCCAAATAGGACGTCCCGAATGTGGCTAAGTTCGTCATCTAGGAGATCTTTGTCGCAAATTTTGATGGCTCGGTCAACTAGTGAAATAACTACTCCGCGTTTCACATATTCGGGCTGGTAAGAATCGTATGGAAGGTATCGATCGTTGTGGGTGGGTTTTCTGTAGACTGAGCAGACAAAACTTCCTTCACTGTTAGCAATCAAAACATCTAGGTACGGCAGCTCTTGTGCATCATTTTCAAATTCAATCGTGAACTGGATAGTCGGTTGGATTGAGTTTAAAGTGTCAACGAAACTCACAATGTCTGTTTTTTGGCCTTCCCATGCTGTGAAACCATCATCAACATAACGTTTGTAGAAACTCGGAACCATCGGCGCGATGGTGAAAGCGATTTCTTCAATTTTCCTCAGCGTTAATTCGGCGAGTCCCTGCGAAATGGAGCTCCCCATCGCTGCTCCTTCATGCTGCCAGTAGAATTGCCCCATGTAGATGAAATATGTTGATTCCCAAACAAGTTTAAAACAATCTAGTATTTGGCTTACAGTTAGGGGGGTTTTGTCTGCTAGTTCGGGATAATTCTCGAGTGCTTCTTTTAGGGCATCTAGGGTGAAATCTTTCCTGAGACTGGTGAACAAAGATACAGCATCAATGCTTGCTTTTTGCGTTTCTTTGGTGACACGGTATTTTCTTAACTCTTGGACAAAATCAATGGAATTTTTGATGTAATGCGGCCCTGAATCTAGGAGTGGCCTTATTAACGAGGCTAGAAATCTGTCTAATTTCTTAGTTGGGGCTCGAACGTTTGCTACTATTGGGCGAAGGGGTCTACCTGTTTTGTGCACTTTAACTACTCCATAGAAACGCGGTGCTACCGGCCCGGTTACTTTTAGGAACTGTTTCTGGGATTTGGAAATAGGGAGACTTTCTACGAGGTTTCTTACCTTTTTATCAATGGAAGGGGTTGGATCGCTTGGTATTGGGGTGTAGACATCTTTGTCTGCTAGGAGGTTTCGAATTTTCGTGTCGTACTCGTTCTGGTCAAGGACTACAATGGCGTTACCTTTGTCAGCTTTTGTGGTGATGAGAGATCCGTCTTTCCTTAGGCTCTTTAGGGCTTGCAGTTCTTCTTTCGGGAGGTTCGGTTTTGGAGGGATGTTGATCCGGGACTGTAGCAAGTGGGCTGCATCTACTCTTGCTTTTTCAAAGTCATCTACTTTTGCATCTTCATGGAAAAGACCTGTCTCAAAACTTGCTACAAATTCTTCTACTGGTGGCTCACGGGGCGCGATGTTGAATTTACATCCATGGGACAATGCATTAATTTGTGTTTGAGACAAAATTTTGGAGCTGAAATTTAGTACGGAAGGTCCAGGGAGAACTTTCGGACTGTAAGTCTGGGTTTTACTGTAGTTTTTGTTTTGTAGTCGAGAATATTTTTTACGCAGCTTTTCGCGGTGTTTCCAGCAGGAATTTTCAAATCTAGCAGCGATTACTTTTTCGATTTTTGGCTTGTCATGATGATCAATATTTTCCATGAGGGTTTCCTTGAGATGGTCGAATTCGCGTGATGTCATCGCCCATTTTGACCTTAAACCGGCAATCGTGTCTTTGAGGAGAATCTGCGAAATACGTTGTTCCACTTTCTTCTTATTCCTCGAGTCCGGGTGTCCAATGTTGTGAAGCATTGAAGTTGGGATTAGTCCGTTGTCTCTGCATCTTACTAAAAACTTCAGTTGGTTTATCACTTGTCCTTTCCTTCCGGCCAAGTTGGATAATTGTCTGCATGTCTGGGCTGTGCAAGTTCCGTACTTCGTAGATAAATATTCTTTGAGCCCAAGCTGACTTTGAAACATTTATTCAAACAATGTTTACAACGGGTACGTCAGCTACGATTCTTCATCAGCGATATTTCGGCCCTTTTTGGCAAGGGTCCTCGTCAGGCTGTCAATCTTCTGGTTCAACTTCGGGGAAGGAAACAAACCTGTAATAAATAACTGAAGCTTCTACCGACTATAAATATCTTATTAAAGTAAGTTATCTTCAAATACTACTATAATGAAAAAACTAGTCTTGTGATTTTATTTTTGACACGGACACTGTTTTTGCTGGACGATTGGGGCGATGACAGGAAAGGGTTTTTTCTGCATTTTGGTCGACTTAAGTTTTTTTATTAATAAGGGACAGAAAACTTAAATATTATTTTATTAATAACCTCGTTCTACGTTTCTATTATCGAGTACTCGTCTGTATCTATTACTTTGAATAATGACTGCACGGAAAAACTAGTGCTGAGATTTAATTTTTGACACAGCTGCTGTTTTTGCTGCACGATTGGGGCGACGGCAAGAAACATTTTTTTCTGCATTTTGATTAACTTCGGTTTTGTTGTTAATAAGGGACTGAGGCTTAAATTTTCTTCCCTTAATAACCCCGTTCCACGTTTCCGGTAGGGAGTACTCGCCTGTATCTCGGTTAATGCCTGCTCGGTTTTTCTTTATCTCAACGGCTTCTCGAATGGTTTGATGGAGTCCGGTGCACGTTGCAAGAATTTCAGCTTTTTCAAAATATACTGAATGGGATGGGTTTTCGAAAATATGTTCTGCAAGTGCAGATTTGAAAGTATAGTTATGACGGTGTCCGTTGGAGAGGGCGTGGTCTATTTCTTGCTCATGCTCTGCAAGTCGTTTTCCGAAAGTTCTCTCTGTCCTTCCTACGTAACGCTTTCCGCAATCACAAGGTATTGAATAAATGCCTCTTTGGTACTGATTTGGGACTTTATCTTTTCCGGAGTTTAGGTAGGACAGCAAAGTATTTTGGGTTCTGTGAAAGACTTGGATGTTGTATTTTTTCAAACTTTTGGACAATTTTTCGGTTACTCCGCGGACGTACGGAAGGTAAACGCGGGCATTTTTTTCCTCAGCCTCACCATTACTAGTAGAACTTACAGGATCTTTGGGGGATGAATGCAGCTTCAGTCGTCTTCTGATGATCTGTTCAACCAGTTGAACGGGGTATTTGTTTCCAAATAGGACGTCCCGAATGTGCCTAAGTTCGTCATCTAGGAGATCTTTGTCGCAAATTTTGATGGCTCGGTCAACTAGTGAAATAACTACTCCGCGTTTCACATATTCGGGCTGGTAAGAATCGTATGGAAGGTATCGATCGTTGTGGGTGGGTTTTCTGTAGACTGAGCAGACAAAACTTCCTTCACTGTTAGCAATCAAAACATCTAGGTACGGCAGCTCTTGTGCATCATTTTCAAATTCAATCGTGAACTGGATAGTCGGTTGGATTGAGTTTAAAGTGTCAACGAAACTCACAATGTCTGTTTTTTGGCCTTCCCATGCTGTGAAACCATCATCAACATAACGTTTGTAGAAACTCGGAACCATCGGCGCGATGGTGAAAGCGATTTCTTCAATTTTCCTCAGCGTTAATTCGGCGAGTCCCTGCGAAATGGAGCTCCCCATCGCTGCTCCTTCATGCTGCCAGTAGAATTGCCCCATGTAGATGAAATATGTTGATTCCCAAACAAGTTTAAAACAATCTAGTATTTGGCTTACAGTTAGGGGGGTTTTGTCTGCTAGTTCGGGATAATTCTCGAGTGCTTCTTTTAGGGCATCTAGGGTGAAATCTTTCCTGAGACTGGTGAACAAAGATACAGCATCAATGCTTGCTTTTTGCGTTTCTTTGAGGTTTCTCTCGAAACCTCCTAGCAGACAAAGATGTCTACACCCCAATACCAAGCGATCCAACCCCTTCCATTGATAAAAAGGTAAGAAACCTCGTAGAAAGTCTCCCTATTTCCAAATCCCAGAAACAGTTCCTAAAAGTAACCGGGCCGGTAGCACCGCGTTTCTATGGAGTAGTTAAAGTGCACAAAACAGGTAGACCCCTTCGCCCAATAGTAGCAAACGTTCGAGCCCCAACTAAGAAATTAGACAGATTTCTAGCCTCGTTAATAAGGCCACTCCTAGATTCAGGGCCGCATTACATCAAAAATTCCATTGATTTTGTCCAAGAGTTAAGAAAATACCGTGTCACCAAAGAAACGCAAAAAGCAAGCATTGATGCTGTATCTTTGTTCACCAGTCTCGGGAAAGATTTCACCCTAGATGCCCTAAAAGAAGCACTCGAGAATTATCCCGAACTAGCAGACAAAACCCCCCTAACTGTAAGCCAAATACTAGATTGTTTTAAACTTGTTTGGGAATCAACATATTTCATCTACATGGGGCAATTCTACTGGCAGCATGAAGGAGCAGCGATGGGGAGCTCCATTTCGCAGGGACTCGCCGAATTAACGCTGAGGAAAATTGAAGAAATCGCTTTCACCATCGCGCCGATGGTTCCGAGTTTCTACAAACGTTATGTTGATGATGGTTTCACAGCATGGGAAGGCCAAAAAACAGACATTGTGAGTTTCGTTGACACTTTAAACTCAATCCAACCGACTATCCAGTTCACGATTGAATTTGAAAATGATGCACAAGAGCTGCCGTACCTAGATGTTTTGATTGCTAACAGTGAAGGAAGTTTTGTCTGCTCAGTCTACAGAAAACCCACCCACAACGATCGATACCTTCCATACGATTCTTACCAGCCCGAATATGTGAAACGCGGAGTAGTTATTTCACTAGTTGACCGAGCCATCAAAATTTGCGACAAAGATCTCCTAGATGACGAACTTAGCCACATTCGGGACGTCCTATTTGGAAACAAATACCCCGTTCAACTGGTTGAACAGATCATCAGAAGACGACTGAAGCTGCATTCATCCCCCAAAGATCCTGTAAGTTCTACTAGTAATGGTGAGGCTGAGGAAAAAAATGCCCGCGTTTACCTTCCGTACGTCCGCGGAGTAACCGAAAAATTGTCCAAAAGTTTGAAAAAATACAACATCCAAGTCTTTCACAGAACCCAAAATACTTTGCTGTCCTACCTAAACTCCGGAAAAGATAAAGTCCCAAATCAGTACCAAAGAGGCATTTATTCAATACCTTGTGATTGCGGAAAGCGTTACGTAGGAAGGACAGAGAGAACTTTCGGAAAACGACTTGCAGAGCATGAGCAAGAAATAGACCACGCCCTCTCCAACGGACACCGTCATAACTATACTTTCAAATCTGCACTTGCAGAACATATTTTCGAAAACCCATCCCATTCAGTATATTTTGAAAAAGCTGAAATTCTTGCAACGTGCACCGGACTCCATCAAACCATTCGAGAAGCCGTTGAGATAAAGAAAAACCGAGCAGGCATTAACCGAGATACAGGCGAGTACTCCCTACCGGAAACGTGGAACGGGGTTATTAAGGGAAGAAAATTTAAGCCTCAGTCCCTTATTAACAACAAAACCGAAGTTAATCAAAATGCAGAAAAAAATGTTTCTTGCCGTCGCCCCAATCGTGCAGCAAAAACAGCAGCCGTGTCAAAAATTAAATCTCAGCACTAGTTTTTCCGTGCAGTCATTATTCAAAGTAATAGATACAGACGAGTACTCGATAATAGAAACGTAGAACGAGGTTATTAATAAAATAATATTTAAGTTTTCTGTCCCTTATTAATAAAAAAACTTAAGTCGACCAAAATGCAGAAAAAACCCTTTCCTGTCATCGCCCCAATCGTCCAGCAAAAACAGCGTCCGTGTCAAAAATAAAATCACAAGACTAGTTTTTTCATTATAGTAGTATTTGAAGATAACTTACTTTAATAAGATATTTATAGTCGGTAGAAGCTTCAGTTATTTATTACAGGTTTGTTTCCTTCCCCGAAGTTGAACCAGAAGATTGACAGCCTGACGAGGACCCTTGCCAAAAAGGGCCGAAATATCGCTGATGAAGAATCGTAGCTGACGTACCCGTTGTAAACATTGTTTGAATAAATGTTTCAAAGTCAGCTTGGGCTCAAAGAATATTTATCTACGAAGTACGGAACTTGCACAGCCCAGACATGCAGACAATTATCCAACTTGGCCGGAAGGAAAGGACAAGTGATAAACCAACTGAAGTTTTTAGTAAGATGCAGAGACAACGGACTAATCCCAACTTCAATGCTTCACAACATTGGACACCCGGACTCGAGGAATAAGAAGAAAGTGGAACAACGTATTTCGCAGATTCTCCTCAAAGACACGATTGCCGGTTTAAGGTCAAAATGGGCGATGACATCACGCGAATTCGACCATCTCAAGGAAACCCTCATGGAAAATATTGATCATCATGACAAGCCAAAAATCGAAAAAGTAATCGCTGCTAGATTTGAAAATTCCTGCTGGAAACACCGCGAAAAGCTGCGTAAAAAATATTCTCGACTACAAAACAAAAACTACAGTAAAACCCAGACTTACAGTCCGAAAGTTCTCCCTGGACCTTCCGTACTAAATTTCAGCTCCAAAATTTTGTCTCAAACACAAATTAATGCATTGTCCCATGGATGTAAATTCAACATCGCGCCCCGTGAGCCACCAGTAGAAGAATTTGTAGCAAGTTTTGAGACAGGTCTTTTCCATGAAGATGCAAAAGTAGATGACTTTGAAAAAGCAAGAGTAGATGCAGCCCACTTGCTACAGTCCCGGATCAACATCCCTCCAAAACCGAACCTCCCGAAAGAAGAACTGCAAGCCCTAAAGAGCCTAAGGAAAGACGGATCTCTCATCACCACAAAAGCTGACAAAGGTAACGCCATTGTAGTCCTTGACCAGAACGAGTACGACACGAAAATTCGAAACCTCCTAGCAGACAAAGATGTCTACACCCCAATACCAAGCGATCCAACCCCTTCCATTGATAAAAAGGTAAGAAACCTCGTAGAAAGTCTCCCTATTTCCAAATCCCAGAAACAGTTCCTAAAAGTAACCGGGCCGGTAGCACCGCGTTTCTATGGAGTAGTTAAAGTGCACAAAACAGGTAGACCCCTTCGCCCAATAGTAGCAAACGTTCGAGCCCCAACTAAGAAATTAGACAGATTTCTAGCCTCGTTAATAAGGCCACTCCTAGATTCAGGGCCGCATTACATCAAAAATTCCATTGATTTTGTCCAAGAGTTAAGAAAATACCGTGTCACCAAAGAAACGCAAAAAGCAAGCATTGATGCTGTATCTTTGTTCACCAGTCTCAGGAAAGATTTCACCCTAGATGCCCTAAAAGAAGCACTCGAGAATTATCCCGAACTAGCAGACAAAACCCCCCTAACTGTAAGCCAAATACTAGATTGTTTTAAACTTGTTTGGGAATCAACATATTTCATCTACATGGGGCAATTCTACTGGCAGCATGAAGGAGCAGCGATGGGGAGCTCCATTTCGCAGGGACTCGCCGAATTAACGCTGAGGAAAATTGAAGAAATCGCTTTCACCATCGCGCCGATGGTTCCGAGTTTCTACAAACGTTATGTTGATGATGGTTTCACAGCATGGGAAGGCCAAAAAACAGACATTGTGAGTTTCGTTGACACTTTAAACTCAATCCAACCGACTATCCAGTTCACGATTGAATTTGAAAATGATGCACAAGAGCTGCCGTACCTAGATGTTTTGATTGCTAACAGTGAAGGAAGTTTTGTCTGCTCAGTCTACAGAAAACCCACCCACAACGATCGATACCTTCCATACGATTTTTACCAGCCCGAATATGTGAAACGCGGAGTAGTTATTTCACTAGTTGACCGAGCCATCAAAATTTGCGACAAAGATCTCCTAGATGACGAACTTAGCCACATTCGGGACGTCCTATTTGGAAACAAATACCCCGTTCAACTGGTTGAACAGATCATCAGAAGACGACTGAAGCTGCATTCATCCCCCAAAGATCCTGTAAGTTCTACTAGTAATGGTGAGGCTGAGGAAAAAAATGCCCGCGTTTACCTTCCGTACGTCCGCGGAGTAACCGAAAAATTGTCCAAAAGTTTGAAAAAATACAACATCCAAGTCTTTCACAGAACCCAAAATACTTTGCTGTCCTACCTAAACTCCGGAAAATATAAAGTCCCAAATCAGTACCAAAGAGGCATTTATTCAATACCTTGTGATTGCGGAAAGCGTTACGTAGGAAGGACAGAGAGAACTTTCGGAAAACGACTTGCAGAGCATGAGCAAGAAATAGACCACGCCCTCTCCAACGGACACCGTCATAACTATACTTTCAAATCTGCACTTGCAGAACATATTTTCGAAAACCCATCCCATTCAGTATATTTTGAAAAAGCTGAAATTCTTGCAACGTGCACCGGACTCCATCAAACCATTCGAGAAGCCGTTGAGATAAAGAAAAACCGAGCAGGCATTAACCGAGATACAGGCGAGTACTCCCTACCGGAAACGTGGAACGGGGTTATTAAGGGAAGAAAATTTAAGCCTCAGTCCCTTATTAACAACAAAACCGAAGTTAATCAAAATGCAGAAAAAAATGTTTCTTGCCGTCGCCCCAATCGTGCAGCAAAAACAGCAGCCGTGTCAAAAATTAAATCTCAGCACTAGTTTTTCCGTGCAGTCATTATTCAAAGTAATAGATACAGACGAGTACTCGATAATAGAAACGTAGAACGAGGTTATTAATAAAATAATATTTAAGTTTTCTGTCCCTTATTAATAAAAAAACTTAAGTCGACCAAAATGCAGAAAAAACCCTTTCCTGTCATCGCCCCAATCGTCCAGCAAAAACAGCGTCCGTGTCAAAAATAAAATCACAAGACTAGTTTTTTCATTATAGTAGTATTTGAAGATAACTTACTTTAATAAGATATTTATAGTCGGTAGAAGCTTCAGTTATTTATTACAGGTTTGTTTCCTTCCCCGAAGTTGAACCAGAAGATTGACAGCCTGACGAGGACCCTTGCCAAAAAGGGCCGAAATATCGCTGATGAAGAATCGTAGCTGACGTACCCGTTGTAAACATTGTTTGAATAAATACATGATCAGGGACTTCAGAAAACATTTTTTCACGTTGTTCAAAACGATACGAGTTAGTAGGGTTGTTTTTCCGCTCGAAGAAGGACCGCAAAGAATTGCACGGAAAGGGGTCTGAATACTGAAACTCATGTTTACTCTCTAGCTAGTAAAGGTAGACTAAGCTTTGTATGTCAGAGAATCATGGGATATAGACATTTTTATTTACAACAGAAAAAAACCCACCAACAAACATGTTTATACAATGGGGCGATGACGTGTAGAAAATACCACTAACAGTTACGCGATAAATCTTCTAAGGTCTTTAAAACTGTCTCTGTACTCAACACACTCAGGGGTATCGGAAACACTATAGTGTTTTGGACCGGCTATGTCCCCCCCCCCCTTTAACCCACCCACTCCCCGTTTCACTTTTACAAAATCCTAGAAGGTTTGACGGACGCATGGGCACCAATGCCCCATACTTCTCTTTGTCCCAATTAGTGTAGTCTGTACGCCTTTGCATAAAATCCGAAGTCAGATCACCTGCCAGGTCTGAGGTATGAATAAGCAGACCCAATGAATCAGTGTCAGAGTAAAAGACCTCAACTTGACCGTCAGCAGGCCACTGGGTCTTGACGACATCATAAAAATATTCAAGCATGATCTTTTTCGACACCTCTAAGAAAAGAAAAAACAAAATGTATTAAAAAAAAATACATATACAAACGTCGATCGTATATAATGGGCGGACAGACAAAAGGTGAAGATATACAAATGGACAATCTGAATGAAAAAACAAGTGCATACTAGTCATTCATACTATAACACTCTTAGAGAACGTTATGTCAAAACAATCTTTTGTTATTTTACAAAATCATCTAGTCTTAAATTTACTCTACAATCCAAAGCATTGTCTTGAAAAACAGAAAAAGAAAAAAAAAACAGAAAAGAACAAACACTATGACAGAAGAATATAAAAAAGAAAAAACAAGTTAAAAGTTACTTACAAGTGATTCTGCCATCATGGTATACTTGTTATCACTATGATGTGCACTGTTCGACTGCATACCGAACTGAAGCGTCCTTCCACTTTTTATAGGGAAAAACCGGTTTTGTATAACTAGTTTATGCTAGTTCACCCCCCATTATCAGGGTAGGTCAAGTATAATCAGGTTACCCTTTCCTGTAGTTTAAATTAGTTCCAAGAAAATTCATTCCCCTAGAGAAAAGAGGGGAAAAGGCTGAATACATTATCATAATTAGGTCAAGCCCCCTCCTGACCTGATTCTCACTTCCGAATGATCAGGTCATCAACCTTACCGGCCGAATTATCATTCCAGAGAGTGAAAGTTCATCAACCCTTCGCATAATGTGGATTCATTCTGCACTATACTCTACTCACTTAATCAGTTCAAAATAAATGACCTCGGTGGTATGATGGTTACCACGCTAAACTCTGAACTAGTGGTTCCAGGTTCGATTCCTGGCGAGGTCCTATGAGCGTGCCTTAGGCGCCCCTTTCATAAGAATCAAGGGGGTTAAGGTACGCTCTTTGCAAAAATAGCGAAGAAGTATTTCGACCCTGTTCACACCCTTATTCCTGTCAACTCCCCTCCTTTCCGGTAGCGAAAGTCCGATAACACCATGTGCACCCTCATTATTCCGTCAGTTCCTATCTGGCATTCAAACTATGCGCATCAATACCATACAAGCCCCACCGTCTTCAAGTACAAGCCTCAATGGCTCAACTGGTAGAGCAGTCAACATGTGACCCAAAGGTCCCCGGATCGATACTACTGAATGCCAATAGTTTTTGGTCATTTTCAGTCCCCACCCAAACAGATGGCCGATTCAACGGTGGGGGAATGTGGAGGGAAGTGGGGTTGGGGCACTTTCTACCCCTTCCCTACATATACACACTCCTTCTCCACACTCCCCCTCTCCCCATAACGTTAGTTTAAGGTTTCTAGGTCCACTGATATCACACGATTGAAACAGGCCGGGCATATGGACCATGCCGCTTCAATCTGACTATGTATTTGAAGCGGCATGTACCATATGCCCGCCTGTATCAATTATGACCTGTACTACTTCCGTGAATCAATGCGGCTTTGAAATTCTTGCTTTTCTTGCCAGACAAAAGACAAGCAACTTCAGTTGGACAAACTAAGTATGGGAACGAAAGCGGTATAAAAAGCCATTTCGTGGCATAATGTCGGTATGCGGCATAATCAAAATTTTAATCGGCATTTACCTCAAAATCCCGACATTATGCCGCGAAATGTAATAAGTGGCAACACTGTATTCGGAACAGTCAACGCACATTCACCCTCAATAGTTCCAGCATGTCACTTAAGGTGTGTGGAGGTTCGGGACACAAGTTGAGAGTGACGTTGGTGGATCCTCGAGGGGGATTGAACATGATGGTGGAGCTAGGGGGGAAGCCGTTCAGCCCCTCTTCCCGAGGGTCAGGTCGCCAAATCACCCCGAATGGTTCCAAAATTGCCTCATTAGATGGCCGTCCGGTACAGAAGTGGGTAACGTTCGACAGTTCTCCAGTCTGATTGACCATAGTGGCGGAGCGGGAGGGGGAGAGGTCCAAGATTCCCCCTGGAAGGTCAGATCCCGACCTGAAATATAAAATACGTGTAATTTGTTAACAGCCCTAGTTCACCTCTACATATTTGGCAAATGAAGGAAATGTGCAAATGAAGGAAATGTGCAAATGAAGGTAAAGTAGGCTATCTACTTAAAGCGTGCTCGGCCATTCCAACTTTTAGTTCCAACCTATTCTCGCCAATCTCGTGAAAAGACGCTCCCCATTTCAACTTTCACGAAATAGTAACTATTTGCCTACCGTTCCACGCTCGGGAGCGTAGTAAGCGTGGTAACTACGATCTCTGTGACGCGACTGGCCCGATCAATCGGTGGTATGATGTTTTGACGGAAATGGAAAAATGTGTTCCAGCCTTGACGCAAAAAAGCCAGGAGAAACGCAGACTTTCAGTAACGGCTTTCAACGGTTTCACAAACAAAAAGTTAACCGGTATTTGCGACCGTTCAGGTCAACGGTCAGTTGAATGACGACCCGAACGGTAGCCGTTTGCCGTTGTTGCGCATAGTACCTGTATTCTCCCTTGATCCCATAGCCGTATGCCGTTGTTGCGCATAGTACCTGTATTCTCCCTTCAGACATGGCTGTATGGATAGTTTCTTTGTCGTGGGAACTAGATGTGCCAGTATATACTGCCGCAGACACTTCGAGCTGGATCAAGAACGTGCAAAGCGTCTCCGCTTCTACGCGGGTTGAGCAGTACACAATGGTTGTTTCGCTGCCTGATTCTTTTTAATCTGGTCAGCGAGGCCACACCAGCTTTCGCTCCATTTGGCGTTCTCTTTGTTTCGCGGTGGCGTGACGTATGGCCTGACCTGCTGTATGACGTTCGGTCGGTCTAGCCCGCTTCGCAAAACTACGGGGTTTCGTGAAAGCTCGTTTTTCAGTAATTCAACTTGACGCGGAAGAAGCGTAGCTGACAAGAGCTATAATCGGCACATCTTTCAGTTTGCGAAGGCTTGACAGGGACTTGGAAAGAATCCCTGAAACCACCCCATTCCTCTAGTTAGTGACATTCGTCTACAACAACCAGCATCATGTACTCTTCCAGGAGCCGTCGATGGTGTTGCAAGTTGCCAGCAGATTTACTTGTACCCATGATACTCTCCGGGGTGCCAACTAGTACAACTGAATCTTGTGCAGCTTTCGCACATTTGTCAGTATCTTGTTGGTTAAATTCACTTGTGGTCATTTCTGAACCTATCTCGTATGCACAGCTGTTGCGATGCTTTCTGAGCGACCTGATCCACACGTAGCGCCATAGTTGGAACTACCACAATTGTTATTCCCTTTGTCATGAGGGCTGGCAGCTGGTAGCAAAGTGACTTACCAGCTCCATTTCCAGCTATAACCAATACGTCGCGACCTATATTTCTTACCTGGTTCGTGGCGGTGACCTGAAAAGGTTTCAAAGATGGTATTCCGAAATACACCGCAGCATCTCCAGATATTTGAACCTGCTGGTCAGCGGTGGTGGGCATGGGTGTATTGTATCAGTATTTTCGCAGTCAGGGGACTTGGCACCGAGGTCAGCCATCGAGTTTGCACCAGCATTGCCGTAGTCAGGAGATGAAGCACCAGATATTTGAGCGTGCTGGTTATCAGTTGTCAGCATGGGTGGTAAGCTGGGTAAAGGTGACCTATCAGCATTGCCACAGTCAGGAGGCGCGACACAGAGCTTAGCCATCCAGTTTGCGTCAGCATTGCCGCAGTCAGGAGACGAAGCACCAGATACTTGAGCGTGTTGGTCAGCGGTTGTCAGCATGGATGGTAAGCTGGGTAAAGGTGAGCTATCACTATTGCCACAGGCAGGAGACTCGGCACCGAGGGTAGCCATAGAGTTTGCGTCAGTGTTACCGCAGTCAGGAGACGTAGCACAGGTTTTAACCATCGAGTTTGCAACAGAGTTAGTGGTTGGCAAAGAAAGGTAAGCTGGGTAATGTGAAGCCATTTCTCTCGTCTGTTTTTTCTGGAGAACTGTTTGCTGACGACTCCGAGTTCACGCTGACCGGCCTTACAGTTGCGGCAACCACTGTGGAGGTGATAAAGTTACAGCTTTCAAGGCTGAACGACTCTTCAGGGCAGAAATCAGACATGCTGCGGTCACCAGCCGCATCACAGAGGTTAACCATCGTGTTTGTGACAATGCTATCATGGGTCAGATCTAAAAGTGCTTGGTTGGAGACAGCCCTTTTAAAGTAAGTCTCATCCTGGCTATCGATTACCGCCGATAGTGGCTGAAAGAACTGGGAGTCAACCGCTTCCACAAGTTCAACAATAGTTCCTGCTAGTGGTCTTTGCGCAGGCTCCTGGTCTGTGCATCGAATGATAATTTTACCTACGGTTTCACTTACCGCGTCTAGGGAAGGTCTTTTCCCAGCTTTCACTGCATCTATGATAGGCTGCGGGACTGTTAGCAGTGGAATGTTGCCGTCGGAATCGCCGTCGTCCTGTTAGCCGTCGGAATCGCGAGATCCTACAGAATCATTCCCAGGGCGTAGACATCGCTGGCTTTCGATGGTTTTTGTCCACTAAGCGCTTCTGGACTCGCATACGAGACTGTTCCCTTTAACCTGTTGTTACTATTTGTGACTGAACACATGGTAGCCGTGGCGACCTCGCTATGTCCCTCTACAAAGTCTGACAGTTTCGCCACAAGTTTCCCGTCCTCTTCATTTACGAGGGTATTGGTGGCTTTTAAGTCTCCGTGAATGGTCGACTTTCCATGAAGATAGGCAAGGCCTGATGATATATCTTTGAAAAAATACCTCATTGTCACGATGTTGGGGTGAGACAGAGACGATAGGAGTCATGCCTCTTTCAAGAAACTGTGCCTTACAGCGGCACTCTGCGACCGGTACAGTTTCAAAGCGAGCTCCTCGCCCCTCACTCGACGGATGCGAACGATCCCATTCGCTCCGTCTCCGATGCCACAGTCAGCAGAGTTGAAATTTATCTCCTCCCACTTCAACTCCAATTCCCGCGGTGGCTCGTGATGTTTCTGCTTGCAAGTTTGACGCAGAGAAGGTGATCCAAAGAAACTCATGGTGCTTTGATGTTTAGAGTGGATAAGACGAAAATAAGACATGAGGCGAATTCTCACCGTTACCCGAGGACTTCCATTGAGGAGCCCCCGCGTTTTTGTTTGTCCGTGGGACTCGCGCACCGCATTCTCGCGAGTCCCTGCGGACGGGGAGTGCTACGATTATCAACACCATCATCAAAAATGATTCCCTTTCAGATTCTGAGGGGAATCAATTTTGGGAGCTGCTTGTTGCAAAAGCTAAAAGATTAACGTCGAAGTAATAATAGGAGTAATTTTAGAGATGGTTCATATAATTCTGAGATTGATACTGAGAGGATTTTAGAACAATCAGAATAAACAAAACCAAAAACAAAGTGGATCGAGACTAATTCTGTCAACTGCATATTTTTTTTCACAAAAAATCGATTTTTAAAGCGTTCCCCGAGTTCTCGTAGTTTTCCGTTCGCGGAGTCCGCTTGAACTGACTCCCTCTACTCTCGGTGTTCCCCTTGATTCCCCGAGGAGTTCTGGGAACGGCGAGAATACGCTTAAGCAAGAGACTATATTCTCCGTTTTCATAGACACCGGTGTTAGATACCTTTGCAGTTCATTGACAATAACATATGAACTGCTCTTTAGTTTCGCAGTTTGCATTTCAGGTTTGGTTTTAGCCTAATAGGGTATTAGTATAATAGCGTATTTAAGTATTCGCGAGAGTACGCGAACAAAAGAGCATGGGATTTGCTTCACATTCGCATTCGGGCATTGATTTGAATATACAGCCTGCCATACACTTGAATGCAGAGGCGTTACTAGCCAATGTTGGGTGAGGGGGCAAGGCATTTACCGATTAGCTGGTCATTTTTTATCTACTGTTTTTTGCAGAAAAAACAACCGTTTACAAGAAAAAACGATAGTTTTGACGAAAAACGGACTGATTTAGAGAAGAACCGACCGTTTTAAAAAAGAAACTCCACGTTTCCAAGATAGACCGATGGATCTTCAGAAAAACCGTGGCGCCTTCAGTTCTGTCTACGAACTTGGCCGTACTTTGATCCATTGGATCCTCATACCAAGATTGAGCATTATATATTAACCCCTTCGAGCCCACGACACGACACAACTGCCATGACTAGCAACCCAAGCAGTGTTTCCACTTCGTGATGGCAGGTTTCCGTTCTGGTAGTTCAAAAATCCGTCAAATTCCGACAACTGCGAACGTCCAACGTCCGTCGATAACCCTAAAAAAAAGTTTAGCAGTAGAGTACATGGAAGTTGTTACATCCATAATAGAGTGTGCTCTGTAGACAAGTTGAGTTAAGCACGGAATAAATATCGTTTTTACACTCTTGCTATTTTGGTGCAAGTAAAGGTTTTACTTAAAGTTGATTAGAGGTTCGATAGAGGGGTAAGGAGAGATGGTATATCCGTAGCTGTAGATTATTTTTCCTCCGGACATATAGTTCGGCCGGAATATCTGCAAATGAAAATTATCATCTCGCCGGATAAATAGTTCGCGCGGAACCCGGTCAAAACCAGAAAATTTGCTAGAAGGAACAGTTGAATCCGAAGTTGAGTCGTTTGGTGGTAACTTTCAATAGAACGCCACAACGGGATCATTTATGTTTCTTTTCAAACGGCCGGTTCGTGATAAATAGTAAAATGTTTAAAGAGTATGACGAAGACCAGATCTCTAAAAGACCATATTGTCTGAATAAAAAAGTCCAAAAAATATTACATTTTTGGGATCCCATAAAAACCTTCGGTTTTGTTCATGCGTGAAAAAAGCAAGTAATCGATTTTGATGCTTCAGATCGGTGATTAATTCGCTTCAGTATTGCATGGAACGCTCGAATCAAAGCAGTGAAAGATCATAACCACCATACTAAAGTCAAATTTTAGAAATCCATCTTCGTCATATTATTTTAACTTGTAGATGCAAAGGATCGACTACATATGCAGGTTCAGGTTCAGGTTCAGGTTCATATATTTACGTAAAAAAATTTATAAAATAAATAACACTTCTTTCCCGGCAGAGAGGCATCTCGAATGCTCGGGAACAACATACAATGAAAAAACAGTTTAACTTAAATAAGTAACGAGTAATCATCCGCAATACCATAAATACAAAATAAATAACAAAATACCACATTCACCAGACCAGACTTGCACCTCCAACTTTTCAATCCTGTGGACCTTTGCAAGGGAATGCAACCTTCCGGACCATTCAAGCGGAGAAACCACTCTTTATAATAAATAAATTTAATAATTCATAATCATTATTTCTTTAAATTTCTTCTTTATTAATCCTACAGAAGAACCAACCTGGATCTTACTATTATATTTATTATAACTGATTATCATACTATTCCTCAATGAAAATCGCGACCGCTCACATCTGATCAAAGGCTGCCTAACCAAATCTGTTTGCCGGGTGTTATGATTATGGGTGGATGATAGGGGTAGAAGATCAAGTATATAAAATAGCGATGGAAGCAAACCCTTCAAGTGCTTCGCTGACAGAAGCACAGACGCATAGGGCACAGTAAGTGAAACTGGAAGTATCTGTAAGAATTTGTACATGCTCTTCGTATGGGATGACTTTGGGTAGGCTGAAGGTAAAGGCAGATAGTTAACTAGGACCCTTAGTGCTTTATTCTGCAGAATCTGTAGCGGATTCCAGTGTGTCTTGAATGTATTCATGAACGACAGTGCACAGTAGTTCAGATATGATTGTACCAGGGAAAAATATATACTTCTCATTGCGTGATATGGTAGTGAGTGTCGCAAGCATCTCATAATTCCAACATTCCGGCTTAGTGTTATTCGTATTTTTTCTATGTGGTTTTTGAATGATAGCGTTGAGTCCAGCAATACACCCAGATATCTTATGTTGCTGGTTCTTTTCATCGGGATTTTGCCATCCATGGCTACAATTTTCAATTCGGGAAACATTTGCTTGGACCGAGAGTAAATCATAAATTTGGTTTTATCCCAGTTGACGCATAAGCTGTTACTGTGAAACCAATCCATTAGCTGAAGGGCTGGATTGGCAAGCTTACTTTTCAGATTCGCTTCATCGGTGGCTTTTAAGTTAAGTGCGGTATCGTCGGCGAAGAGAACAGTGAGTCCCAGATTCTTCAACGCATCAGCAGGATCATTTATATAAATTAAAAATAGTAGAGGGCCTAATATTGATCCCTGGGGAACTCGAACAAGATTGGACTGCATCACCTCAGAAGACTCTACATCGCCTCCATCCACATATTGCGTTCGGTTGTGCAAATACGATTCGATGAGCTGATTTGCTGGTCCTCTTATACCATATCTATCTAGCTTTTTCAGTAGAATAGAGTGCGAAAGAGTGTCGAATGCCTTTTTGATATCTACAAAGATAGAAACGGGGATCTCGCCACTGTCGAGAACGTCATGGACGAATTGGGTTACAACATGAATCGCGTGTTCCGTGAATGATTGCGTCTAAATCCAAATTGGGAAGGGCTGAAAAATCCTTGAGCATTTAGAAACTTTACAATTCTATTATACATGCATCTCTCAATTACCTTCGAAAATACCGAAAGTATGGAAATCGGGCGGTAGTTTGATGGGTCAGCCGGATCGCCTCCTTTATGCAGGGCTATTATTCTCGCACCTTTGAGGCTCTTAGGAAAGAGGAAAGATAGGAAAGATAAATTCACTATATGCACTAGTACATCCACTATAACAGGCATAATTGCTGTTAGAAGTTCAGTTGAAGTACCGTCCATGGCTTGGGAGGAGCCGTTTTTATGGCACTTGCAGC
Source organism: Branchinecta sandiegonensis (assembly GCA_030848855.1). Lineage (NCBI taxonomy): Eukaryota > Metazoa > Arthropoda > Branchiopoda > Anostraca > Branchinectidae > Branchinecta > Branchinecta sandiegonensis. The sequence goes on along the minus strand of JAUPMV010000017.1, from coordinate 16,455,513 downwards.
CTCTGGCTCAAGTGCCATATACCGATCACAATTCCGTCTGTCGGTCTGTCGGTCGGTCCGAGTTTTTTTGTCCCACATATCCGAGTTAGGGTACTTCCAGATGTGCTAGGACAATGAAACTTGGCAGGCATATCAGGGACCCGACCAAACTAACCTGGAAATAATCAGTTTCCCGATCCGACCATATGGGGGGGAGTGCGGGGCGCTGGAAACTTGCAAATTTAGGGCATTTTGTCACTTTTTTCTGAGTTAGGGTACTTCTAGATGAGCTAGGACAATGAAACTTGGCAGGAATATCAGGGACCCGACCAAACGAACCTGGAAATAATCAGTTTCCCGATCCGACCATATGCGGGGGAGTGGGGGCGCTCGAAACTTGAAAATTTAGGGCATTTTGTCACACTTTTTCGAGTTAGGGTACTTCCAGATGAGCTAGGACAATGAAACTTGGCAGGAATATCAGGGACCTGACCAAAGTAACCTGGAAATAATAAGTTTCCCGATCCGACCATATGCGGGGGAGTTGGGGCGCTGGAAACTTGAAAATTTAGGGCATTTTGTCACACTTTTTCGAGTGAGGGTACTTCCAGATGAGCTAGGACAATGAAACTTGGCAGGAATATCACGGACCCGACCAAACTAACCTGGAAATAATCAGTTTCCCGATCCGACCATATGGGGGGGGGGGAGTGCGGGGCGCTGGAAACTTGAAAATTTAGGGCATTTTGTCACACTTTTTCGAGTTAGGGTACTTCCAGTTGTGCTAGGACCATGAAACTTGGCAGGCATATCAGAGACCCGACCAAACAAAATTAGGAATAATCAGTTTTCTGATCCGACCATGTTGGGGGGGGGGGGGGGGGCAGGGGAATCCGGGAAACTGAGAAGTGTGTAACTTTCGAACGGATGATCGGATTGTAATGAAACTTCATAACTGAAGAGAATATATATCTGTAATGTCCCGTTTAAAGTCTTGACCGGATTCGGTAGCCAGGGGGGAGTTGGGGGGGGGGAGACCGGAAATTTCAAGAAACGGTTAGAATGGAGGGATTGGAGTGAAACTTGCTGGGAAGAACAAGCATCTGCTCTAGATAAGTCCTTTAGACCATTGTACTGGATCCGGACACTTATGGGGGGGGGGGGGCGGAATTCCGGTGATGGTGGTTTTTTGGATTTTCACGATGAAACTTGGCAGGCATATCAGGGACCCAATCAAACTGACTTCAAAATAAAAATATTGTTGATCAGATAATGGTGGGGGAGTGGAGGGAGGGGAATCCGCAGGGGAATCCGGGAAATTGAGAAGTGTGTAACTTTCGAACGGATGATCGGATTGTAATGAAACTTCATAACTGAACAGAATATATATCTGTAATGTCCCGTTTAAAGTCTTGACCGGATTCGGTAGCCAGGGGGGAGTTGGGGGGGGGGAGACCGGAAATTTCAAGAAACGGTTAGAATGGAGGGATCGGAGTGAAACTTGCTGGGAAGAACAAGCATCTGCTCTAGATAAGTCCTTTAGGCCATTCTACTTGATCCGGACACTTATGGGGGGGGGGGGGGCCCGGAATTCCGGTGATGGCGGTTTTGGGCACTTTCACGATGAAACTTGGCAGGCATATCAGGGACCCAATCAAACTGACTTCAAAATAAAAATTTTGTCGATCAAATAATGGTGGGGGGAGTGGAGGGAGGGGAATCCGAAATTTTCAGTCATGCGTAATTTTAGAATGGTTGATCGGATACGAGTGAAATTTAAGAATTCAACAGAGGACATTTCTCCGATGATTTTTTTCATATCCGGACCGGATCCGGCAACTATTGGGGGGGGGGGGGGGGAATACGTGCCCCGTTTAGAATGGAGGGATCGGGATGGAACTTTGTGGGAAGAACAAACAGATGCTCTAGGTAAGTCATTTGCTGAATCAGATTGGCTACGTGCACCGCGGGGGAGCTGGGTGGGGTGGGGGGGGGGGTGGACCGGAAATCTCGAGAAACGGTTAGAATGATGGTATCGGAGTGAAACTTGCTGGGAAGAACAAACATCTGGTCCATATAAATCTTTTACATAATTTGACTGGATCCGGACACTTGAGGGGGGGGGGGAGGAGGGGTATCCCGGAATTCCGTTTTGGGGGGATTTTCACGACGAAACTTGGAAGGCATATCAGGGACCCGGTCAAACTGACTTGGAATAAAAAAAAAATCCTCGATATGATAATCTTGGGGGGGGGGGGAGTTGAGGGAGGGGAATCCGGAATATTGAGTCATGCGTAACTTTGGAACGGGTGATCGGATTCAAGTGAAATTTAATAATTAAACAGAGGACATTTTTCTCTTGTGACCTTTTTCATTTCCGGACCGAATCCGGCAATTATCGGGGGGAGGGCGGAAAATACTTGAACCGCTTAGACTGGTGTGATCTGGATCGAACTTCGTGGGAATGACAAACAGATGCTCTGGATTAATCATTTACAGAACAGGATTGGCTCCGGTTATTGTGGGTGGAGCTGGAGGAGGGGGAGGGGGGTCTGGGATTCCGGTGATCGCGCGTTAAGGTACTTTCAGATGTGCTAGGACGATGAAACTTCGCTGGAATATTGGAGACTCAACAACATTTGCTTAGAAATTGCTACTTCCCAAATCCGATTATTCCTTAAAGTACCAATCTTGACCGCAAAGTAAAAAAAATACTTTTAAGCAATATATGCATTTTCGTGATGCCCATCAGCCCATTAGCAGTTTTGCCTCAAGGGTTTTGCTTACAAATGAAGTTCCAGCTCCCTTATAGCGCGCATCTCAACCGCAAAGTCGAAACTTACTCTTGATCAATCAAATCATCTTGACACATGCAAGTGCCATATGAGCTTACAGCTCTTGTTCAGTAGCTTAGCAGTAGATATTAATTCTTCAGCAATAACTGGTGTCATGAACATTGATTTCTCACTGGATGGAGGTAGAAATTCACGGAATTTCTGCGTGATGCGTGCGACCTGCACGAATCATGGAGATAGGAGAGGTTGTATCTTTTTTTCTTTTTTCATCTTTTTTTTCAAAATATGAAGTTTACTCAAGCCAGCGCTGGCGCACGAAAGATTGAGTTTCAGTACGGATTTTCACTATCGCTGTTGGTGCTATTGTCGCTGCTATTCGAGTGTGTGACAGTTTTTATGGCACTTGCAGCCTCTGGCTCAAGTGCCATATACCGATCACAATTCCGTCTGTCGGTCTGTCGGTCGGTCCGAGTTTTTTGTCCCACATATCCGAGTTAGGGTACTTCCAGATGTGCTAGGACGATGAAACTTGGCAGGCATATCAGGGACCCGACCAAACTAACCTGGAAATAATCAGTTTCCCGATCCGACCATATGCGGGGGAGTGCGGGGCGCTGGAAACTTGAGAAATTTAGGGCATTTTGTCACTTTTTTCCGAGTTAGGGTACTTCTAGATGAGCTAGGACAATGAAACTTGGCAGGAATATCAGGGACCCGACCAAACGAACCTGGAAATAATCAATTTCCCGATCCGATTATATGCGGGGGAGTGGGGGCGCTAAAAACTTGAAAATTTAGGGCATTTTGTCACACTTTTTCGAGTTAGGGTACTTCCAGATGAGCTAGGACAATGAAACTTGGCAGGAATATCAGGGACCTGACCAAAGTAACCTGGAAATAATAAGTTTCCCGATCCGACCATATGCGGGAGAATTGGGGCGCTGGAAACTTGAAAATTTAGGACATTTTGTCACACTTTTTCGAGTGAGGGTACTTCCAGATAAGCTAGGACAATGAAACTTGGCAGGAATATCAGGGATCCAACCAAACTAACCTGTAAATAATCAGTTTCCCGATCCGACCATATGCGGGGAAGTGGGGGCGCTGGAAACATGAAAATTTAGGGCATTTTGTCACACTTTTTCGAGTTAGGGTACTTCCAGTTGTGCTAGGACCATGAAACTTGGCAGGCATATCAGAGACCCGACCAAACAAACTTAGAAATAATCAGTTTTCTGATCCGACCAATTTTTTTTTGGGGGGGGGGGGTGGAGGGCAGGGGAATCCGGGAAATTGAGAAGTGTGTAACTTTCGACCGGATGATCGGATTGTAATGAAACTTCATAACTGAATAGAATATATATCTGTAATGTCCCGTTTAAAGTCTTGACTGGATTCGGTGGCCAGGGGGGAGTCGGGGGGGGGGGGGGGAGACCGGAAATTTCAAGAAACGGTTAGAATGGAGGGATCGGAGTGAAACTTGCTGGGAAGAACAAGCATCTGCTCTAGATAAGTCCTTTAGACCACTGTACTGGATCCGGACACTTATGGGGGGGGGGGGGGTCCCGGAATTCCGGTGATGGTGGTTTTGGGGATTTCCACGTGAAACTTGGCAGGCATATCAGGGACCCAATCAAACTGACTTCAAAATAAAAAATTTGTCGATCAGATAATGGTGGGGGGAGTGGAGGGAGGGGAATCCGAAATTTTCAGTCATGCGTAATTTTGGAATGGGCGATCGGATTCGAGTGAAATTTAAGAATTCAACAGAGGACATTTCTCCGATGATTTGTTTCATATCCGGACCGGATCCGGCAACTATTGGGGGGGGGGAATAGGTGACCCGTTTAGAATGGAGGGATCGGGATGGAACTTTGTGGGAAGAACGAACAGATGCTCTAGGTAAGTCATTTACTGAATCGGATTGGCTACGGGCACCGTGGGGGAGCTGGGGGGGGGGGGGGTGGACCGGAAATCTCGAGAAACGGTTAGAATGATGGTATCGGAGTGAAACTTGCTGGGAAGAACAAACATCTGATCCATGTAAATCTTTTATATAATTTGACTGGATCCGGACACTTGAGGGGGGGGGGGAGGGGGTTTCCCGGAATTCCGTTTTTTGGGGGATCTTCACGACGAAACTTGGAAGGCATATCAGGGACCCGGTCAAACTGACTTGGAATAAAAAAAAATCCTCATATGATAATCTTGGGGGGGGGGGGTGAGGGAGGGGAATCCGGAATATTGAGTCATGCGTAACTTTGGAACGGGTGATCGGATTCGAGTGAAATTTAATAATTAAACAGAGGACATTTTTCTCTGGTGATCTATTTCATTTCCGGACCGAATGCGGCATTTATTGGGGGGAGGGCGGAAAATATTTGACCGCTTAGACTGGTGTGATCTGGATCGAACTTCGTGGGAATGACAAACAGATGCTCTGGATTAATCATTTACAGAACCGGATTGGCTCCGGGTATTGTGGGTGGAGTCGGGGGAGGGGGGGGGGGATCTGGGATTCCGGTGATCGCGCGTTAAGGTACTTCCAGATGTGCTAGGACGATGCAACTTCGCTGCAATATTGGATACTCAACAACATTTGCTTAGAAATTGCTACTTCCCAAATCCGATTATTCCTTAAAGTACCAATCTTGACCGCAAAGTAAAAAAAATACTTTTAAGCAATTTATGCATTTTCATGATGCCCATCAGCCCACTAGCATTTTTGCCTCAAGGATTTTGCTTACAAATAAAGTTCCAGCTCCCTTAGAGTGCGCATCTCAACCGCAAAGTCGAAACTTACATTTGATCAATCAAATCATCTTAACACATACAAGTGCCATATGAGCTTACAGCTCTTGTTTCAAGTCTTGGCGTTACTCCATAATGTTATTTTGCTCCAGTTTCCTCAGAGTAGCCTATGTGATTGCTGTGATAACGCTCGCTTTGAAAGACAGTTCGATTACAGGATGCTTCTATCATAGCGATATGCATTCGATCAGTATGCACCACATCCTATTTTTATGGCACTTGCAGCCTCTGGCTCAAGTGCCATATACCAATCACAATTCCGTTTGTCGGTCGGTCCGAGTTTTTTGTCCCACTTATCCGAGTTAGGGTACTTCCAGATGTGCTAGGACAATGAAACTTGGCAGGTATATCAGGGACCCGACCAAACTAACCTGGAAATAATCAGTTTCCCGATCCGACCATATGCGGGGGACTGCGGGGCGCTGGAAACTTGAAAATTTAGGGCATTTTGTCACACTTTTTCGAGTGAGGGTACTTCCAGATGAGCTAGGACAATGAAACTTGGCAGGAATATCAGGGACCCGACCAAACGAACCTGGAAATAATCAGTTTCCCGATCCGACCATATGCGGGGGAGTGGGGGCGCTCGAAACTTGAAAATTTAGGGCATTTTGTCACACTTTTTCGAGTTAGGGTACTTCCAGATGAGCTAGGACAATGAAACTTGGCAGGAATATCAGGGACCTGACCAAAGTAACCTGGAAATAATAAGTTTCCCGATCGGACCATATGCGGGAGAGTTGGGGCGCTGGAAACTTGAAAATTTAGGGCATTTTGTCACACTTTTTCGAGTGAGGGTACTTCCAGATGAGCTAGGACAATGAAACTTGGCACGAATATCAGGGACCCGACCAAACTAGCCTGGAAATAATCAGTTTACCGATCCGACCATATGCGGGGAAGTGGGGGCGCTGGAAACTTGAAAATTTAGGGCATTTTGTCACACTTTTTCGAGTTAGGATACTTCCAGTTGTGCTAGGACCATGAAACTTGGCAGACATATCAGAGACCCCACCAAAAAAACTTAGAAATAATCAGTTTTCTGATCCGACCATTTTGGGGGGGGAGGGCAGGGGAATCCGGGAAATTGAGAAGTGTGCAACTTTCGAACGGATGATCGGATTGTAATGAGACTTCATAACTGAATAGAATATATATCTGTAATGTCCCGTTCAAGTCTTGACCGGATTCGGTAGCCAGGGGGGAGTTGGGGGGGGGGGGTCCCGGAATTCCGGTGATGGTGGTTTTGGGGATTTTCACGATGAAACTTGGCAGGCATATCAGGGACCCAATCAAACTGACTTCAAAATAAAAAATTTGTCGATCAGATAATGGTGGGGGGAGTGGAGGGAGGGGAATCCGGGAAATTGAAAAGTGTGTAACTTTCGAAGGGGTGATCGGATTGTAATGAAACTTCATAACTGTAATTCAGTAATGAATCAGCGCTCGACAGAGTAACACCTAAGGGTGCGTGCCGCTTGCTCCGGAATAAAGTAGTGACTGATGCATGAAATGAATTGAAATGCCGGATGCTAGCGATCGTATGGTGGAGAATTTAATGCGAAAATAGCTTTTGTGGATGAACATTCAAGGAATGGATTATCGTCTTGCTGGCTGTTGCTGAGTTGCGGCTACGAAGATTGTTGGAGCTTGTGGTGTTAGCCGTGCCCTCAATTAACGGCTCCGCGTACAGCACGTTCACACCGACGTGGGTAAAAGTTTAGGTGGCAGTTCCGGTAAGAAAGCGGATTTTTCATATCAGTTATGGGTCGCCGAAGAAAGGTAGCCAAGCAAGGCCAGATTGCGGATGGAGAGGCTCTCGACGGAAATGTCTTAAACTCTACTTTGTCTTCCGAGGGTAGTTCTGTGGACCAAACTTCACTGAAGAGTTTAGCTGAGAATTTTTCCCAAATGCTTACGATTGTTCGGGAGAACGGTAGAAAGCTCGACAGTATCAATGCTAAACTGTTTTCTCTTGAAAGTAAAGTGCAATCTGTTGAGGCTGTCCAGTCTGTGCTTCAAGAAGATACGAGTCGGTTGGATACGAAAGTTACAGCATTGCAAAGTGAAATTGTTAGTTTGAAGGGCCAGCTTAGTGCGGTTACAGGTGCAGCTGATTCGTATGCTGCTGAGAATACGGAACTATCCCATCGGTTAATGTCGCTCGAATATAGGCACACCGAGAACAATCTAATAGTTTGGAATGCGCCGTGTGACGATTTAGTCCAGGCAAAGGGGGTTTTTGAAACGATTTGTATTGATGTTTTAGAACTTTCCCCAGTTCCCGCATTTTCAGTGATCTTTAACAACAAGGAACGTAAGTTTTTCAAAGTTAATGTGGGTTCTCATGATATTAAGGTTTCGATTCTGAAGAACGGTAAGAAACTGAAAGATAAAACTATCTGTCATCTTAGGGAAATTTCTGTGAGTGATGATGCCCCTCCATGTGTTCGTGCGGCTAGAAAGAGATTATTTGAAAAGAAGTCTAAGCTTGCTGCTGTTGGTATTTCGTCTTGGGTGTCGAATTCTGTTCCGCCCTATATCCAGGTTGACCGTGGTAATGGAAATCCCGTCAGATACAGTGTTGATGGACTTATACCGGAACTATGTGAGCTAGC